>NW_024121599.1:1021430-1621430 GCF_016745375.1 Pimephales promelas
GTCTTTGCCAACCCACCATCTCTGACACTCTGCCCCGAGTTCAAACTGTCAACACCCATTCTTGTCACAGACTTTGAAACGTTGTTTTCATCACATGAATCAGGCACAGACGAAGATGAAACTGTGTCGGATACTGCACACTCCACTTTGTCTAATGGCAAAAAGTTCACAGGTAACAAAAGATTGCGATGCACAACCTTTTCCTGACCAGTGCTTGAATCTCTTATCTTGAAAATGTGAGTGTCTACATTTCTATCCACCACGACAAAGACGGCGGACATCCATCTGTCAGATAGTTTTCGCTTGCCTCTCGCAGCCTTGTTCGTTAGAAGAACACGATCACCAACATCAATGCCCTGACCTTTGACTCTCCTGTTATAGAGCACTGCATGTCTACTCTGTTCCTTTGAAGCATGCGCTTGAGCTAATGACAAAGCCTCCTCCAAATCTTTCAAAAGAGAAGCCACATACTTGTCATAGCAAGTCACAGTGTGATCCTCCAATACAGAGCGGAAGATTATGTCAACAGGAAGGCGAGGAACTCTACCGAACATGAGATAAAATGGAGCATAGCCCGTCGTCTCATGAACGGTACAGTTGTACAAGAAAGTCAAAGATTGAAGTTGTCTTGGCCAATTACGCTTTGCCTCAGGAGCCAGTGCACGAATCATGCTCCCCAGGGTTCTATTAAATCGTTCCACACTACCATTCCCCATAGGATGGTAGGGAGTTGTATGCGATTTCTGTACCCCAGACACCCGAAGAAGCTCACCAATCAACTGGCCCTCAAAACTTGCCCCCTGATCACTGTGTATGCGTTCAGGAAACCCAAACACACAAAAGTATTTGTCCCACAAGACACGTGCCACTTGTCTAGCAGACTGATCTTTGCATTGAAACGCTTGCGCCAACCTGGTAAAGTGATCGGTGATCACTAAGACATCAACTGACTTGTTGTTTTGATCCTCAGCAGACCAAAAATCGATGCATACCAACTGCAATGGTCTATTGGTCACAATATTCTCTAGGGGCGCTCGACCCTCAGGCTCAGTGGTTTTACTGACAACACACCTCTGACAGCATCGTACATACTCCCTAACATCTCTGTCAGTGCTCAACCAAAAGAAACGGCGTCTTGCCAGTCCCAAACTTCTGGAATGCCCCTGATGACCCGCATGATCGTGAATTCCCCTCAACACCTCCAACTGAAGTGCTTCAGGAACAACATACTGGAAACGCTTACCCTTAGACAAACGATCACGAGAGATCCTGTAGAGAATACCATTTCTCAAAACAAATTTCTCCCAATGCTTAATGTATCGAAGGACCCAAACTGATTCCTTTGCTCTTTCACGCCTGCTTGGTCTGCGATGTCTTTCCACATAATGAATAACCCTTGACAGCACACTATCAGAACTGCTTTTCACGCAGGTCACGTTCGGAATATGTAGGCTGCATCTCCAAGTCAGGAACCATCTGAGGAAGATGATCCAAAACAGACAAAGCACGAAGTCTTGCACCGTCTTCCCATGCCATTTGTGAGTCAAACACGGCCATTACATCCTCCTTATCCAAGGAAGTTCGTGCAACATTCACCGAATTACTGTGCAAAGGACCGCTGCTAGAAATACTCTGCTTTCCTTCAGACCCACAAGACCACCGAAAAGCATCCTGAACAGAGCTGGCAGAAACCTCCTGTACTTCAGACAAAAGTTTGTCATATTTCTCACATAACAGTCTAGAGCCAATGCTAGTGTTCACGAATGGAACCCTACTCAACGCGTCAGCCACAACATTCTGCGCACCCGGTACATACTTGATGTCAAAATTGTACGCCGCAAGTTTGGCCACCCACCTCTGCTCACAACAATCAAGCTTAGGTTTCGACAAAATGTGAGTGAGCGGATTGTTATCAGTCCACACTGTAAATACGTGACCTTTCAGCCAGTGGCTGAACTTTTCGCAAACCGCCCATTTCAACGCTAGAAACTCTAAACGATGTGCCGGGTAATTCCGCTGAGATGGAGAAAGCGACTTACTGGCAAATGCTATAGGTCTAGCTCTAGTGTCTCCTGCCTGAACTTGAGACAGCACAGCCCCAATGCCGTCTAAAGAAGCATCTGTCGAAAGGACAAAAGGGCGGCTAAAATCCGGATGAGCTAAAACAACTGCTTCTAGCATGGCAGTCTTAAGATTCTCAAATGCCAGCTGCGTCTCAGGTGTCCAATCAGCTAGAGTCAATTTCCTTAACGCACAGTTCCTTTTATTTGCGCAACTCCTTTTGGCTCTTTTTTTCTGACCTTTCAATAGATCGAAAAGGGGTTTGGCCACGGTTGAGTAGTTGGGCACAAAATGCTGATAATAGTTAACCATCCCAAGAAAGGATCTTATGCGTTTCTGGGATGGCGTAACTCCATCAGCCTCCATCAGATCCAAGTTAGTCATTTTGGATATACTCTCTACCTTACTTGGATCTGTTGATACACCAAACTCATCAATCACTTGTCCAAGAAATTGCACAGATTTCCTAAGGAAATGACATTTCTTGGGGGCAAGTTTCAGATTGTGCGTTCTCAACCGACCGAATACCATCTCAAGACGTCTCAATGCTGTCGTTTCGTCGGGTCCAAAAACAATCAAGTCATCTAAATAGCACAACAAACTTAGGAAGTTTTGGTCCCCAAAAATACTTGTCATCATGCGCATAAAACTCCCCGGACTATTACAAAGCCCTTGAGGAAGCCGATTGTACTCATATAGGCCCATAGGCGTTGTAAAAGCTGAGTACTTTCGGTCATCCTCATGTAAAGGCATATTGTAAAAGCCCGAGGTCAAGTCCATCGTGCTGAATAGTGAATTTCCACCTAACGCAGCCAAACAATCGGCCTGGTGAGGCAACGGATGAGCGTCTTTGAACGTCCTTTTGTTTAACCACCTGAAATCCGTACATACGCGTAAATCACCATTCTTTTTCCAAACAAGGACTAAAGGAGACGCAAACTCGCTAGTCGATTTGCGAATAATCTCCTTTTCCTCCATTTCATTCAAAACACGACGCAACACTTGATACTGACTGGGCGCCACACGTCGGTACGGAAGTCGGAAAGGTTTTGTGTCTGAAAGATGGATCCTATGAACAAATTCAGTAGCATTGCCACAATCCAAATGATGGCGTGAAAAGACATCATTGTACTGCATGATTATATCTGCCAATTTCTGTCTACAACTTTCAGACACATCACAAGAATCCAAATCAAGCCCTTCTAAACCAACTGACCTTAGTTTCTCAGCAACAGACCTCAGATCAATGGAGTTACTACCCTCTGGTTTAGTCTGTTGCGTCTGAGAAAGCAGGGTCCCATCATCCATGTCTTCGAGAGCAATACCCGGAAACAAATCGGCAATCTTGGCATTACGTCTTAGCATGACAGGTTTTTCCCAAGTATTAATCAACTTCAATGGAACCCACCTGTCCCCCCATAGGTGTGTGACAAGCCTGGCCACAAGAACACCTCTAGGTGCCGACCGCGAACTTGTAGCCTCAATCAGCACAGCACTACCTGGAGACACCTTCGTGTGTTTAGGCAACCTACCCCACACAAGATACTCGCGACCAGGCTCCAGACAGACTGCAGAATTACATCTCACAGTGCCAATTTTGTCAGGCACCCCATCACCCCTCCAGCGATTCAAGCCTGCAAGCATAGACAGGAAAGCCTCAGACATAGGATCATTACACACATTAGGAGTCGAAACTGTCTTCCAAAACAAATCACATTGCTTAGAGCATCTTATGATGTGTTTGATAACATTCGTACCAACAATGAATTCATCATGCTGCCCACTGACAATCAATGTAGGTACCAACATTTTGCATCCATAAACCTCCAGCTCAAGTGTGACAGTACATTTTGGTTTTACCCGGCTGCCTCCGCAGCCAATCAGTGTAACATCTGGGCTGCCTCTACACTGATCGCTGATTATTCCAGCATCTAACAATTTCTGTTCTGCACTCTCACTCATGGTACATGCCATGGATCCGCTGTCAAGCATTCCATCCAGGACCACTTTACCAGCCACCATGACGGGAGTGTAGAACAGACTGTCATTTCTGCAGACGACATTCGTGTTCTGAAACACAACATTCTCACCACAACAAGATTGTTTAGCAGACATGAAAATTTTTCCAGCATTTGCAATATTGACATCATTTTGGGAGTTACTATCCACACCTGTACAGCCTCCCTCAATATACAGGTCGGTTAGTTTCCCGACGGAGGCTGTGGACAGGCTGAATGAGCATGCCCCGGAGAAAAAACAACCAAAACACAACCTGTCTTTAAGCAGTGAGATTTAGTGGAATGTGCAGTGCTACCACAAACTCCACAGCCACTCGCTCTGCCTCTGTATCTGAAATTCACATTCTTCTCAGGCTTAACATTGTTACCTTGCTGTAATCTTTCCATCACCTGCTCCAACATACCCATCATACGGTTCAGGACATTTTCATCTGATTTTCCCATATCCTGTGACTTAGGAACAGTCTGATCAGAACAGCAAGCATTGCGCAAAGGGTCGTGTATGCCACCGGCCGCAGGAGTGGGACTCACATAGTTTGCAAAGCTAGCACCTGTTTCCTGAAAGTGAGACATCGGCAAACACTTATCAATATGTGCAACATCAACATTTCTCAAACCGAGAGAGCTGGCAGAAGCCAGAGAGGAGCGACGCTCTCTCTGATACTCATCCAATCTCCCCTGGACTTCTTTTGCAGTCCATTCACTGATCGCTTGTGCTTAAAGAGACCAGACAGAACAGGATCAGGGCAATATTTTACAAACATGTGAGCCACCTCTTCACTGATATTATCCATGGCCCGCCCTTGTCTACGCAGGCCTTCATCAGCTAGATCTGCTGCCTTATTGAGTCTGATCCAGTAATCTACTGCAGTCTCACTGGGCTTAGGTAGAGTCGAGTAAAAGTCGGCTAACGGAAGGCATGATGGTGCAACACTGAAATACTTCAGAAGAATAGAGTAGATTATGTCAGGGTCATTCTTGACATCAAGAGACGGGTCACTTCTTAGACTAATTCTCACAATATCCCCTGCCTTGCCCATCAATCGTGACATTATCTCATCTGCTTGATTCTCAACAGCACACTTCTGTTTTGACAGAAGAGTCCTGGTCATCTCAATCCATTCATGTACCGGAAATTTATCACTACTGTCACCTCTGAAAATTACAGGTTCTCTGTCAGTAGTGACATGTACGGTCACTTGAGAAACATCTTGTTTGGTTAAACTGTCAGAATTTACCCCTCCACTGACATGAGACTCACGGCTAGTAGTAGTCATTGTTCCACTTTCAATTATTTTGGCAGCGACAGCATCACTAATTTGGTCACCCAGCCGCCCAAACATGTCGGTTAAACAATCCAACATCTGATTATCGCAATTAACACTACGTGGGGTAGACGTGTTTCCAACATGGTACTTAACAGGTGGGTCTCCAAAAAGCAAACCACGTCCAGCACCCTGTGCATTATCGAACGCCATGCACAAAGGATTTTCCCTACTGACATTAGGCGTAGGTTCGCCAGCACAAAGACTGCTGGTCATGACACCCCTTCCACGTGGAATAAAAGGGCTCCCAGGACTGCTAACATTAAATCGTTGAACAAATTTTTCACCCATTAATGAGAGTTATGAAACAATTAAAATTCAAAAGTTACTCAGCAGTCCATAACTCGATGTCTGTAACAGTCCGAAAGCAGCAGTGACATATCAGTTGAAGATGTCCTCATTCAAAAGTCTGTACGCAAAAACAAACAAAAACATTCAAAGTCTTCATCCAAAAAAAAAAAAAAAAATGTTAAAAAAGACTTTACATTCAAAAAGATTTCCTTCAAAAAGACTGCATTCAAAAAGTACTTAAATCAACAAACTCCAGGTAAACAGCAACCTCACGGCGATCTTCTTCAAGATGATCAGGTGATCCAAAAGGTCACGGCACCAATGTAACGGATCTTGTCGCTGTCATGACTGGATCTGGTCTCTCGCTCGTATTCTGCGTTGTGATTTAACCAATTTCGCTCATTCGTTCTTCATGCACTCAGATGAACAGCAGTCAGTGGGCTCAATTTCTCAATAAATTGCAAGGACACATCGTTTTTGTTGATTGGTATTTACTGAAAAGTGAAATAAAACATCCTCTCAGTGGTGTTTTGCTGCAGACATGACATGTATCAACAGCTCGCGTTCCCCATAGCAACTGTTGAGTTACTCTAACAGTATAACCAATAATAGAACATAACACATGACCACATTTCGTATGAAACATGATGCAATAATAAAAACAAAAGCAATAATAAACACAAAAATATACATAAAAACATACCTGAAAAGTGAAATAAAACATCCTCTCAGTGGTGTTTTGCTGCAGACATAACATGTATCTAAATAAAATATAAGATAAAATTAGCAACCTCGTGGCCTTGCTAACGAGAGCACTATCGGACGGAAGTTCACAAAAGACCATAACTAATCAAATATATGTTACTACTTGAATTAAATGGTTTAAACATTGGCTAAACCAAATCACAAACACAAAATACTTGCAATCGCTAGTCATTTTGCGTCATAATCGCACAAATATTGCCAAAATGAGACAGAGCATGACCATACGCACCAACAGCTCGCGTTCCCCATAGCAACTGTTGAGTTACCCTATTTACCGTCAAACCACGCATTTTTGTCTGCAGCTCCCAAACAAACCACATGAGGGCACTATTTTAACATGAAATGAACAACTTCTGTTGAATTCAGGAGGATTCACAATAAAACTAAATACAAATCTAACTCTGTTACACATAAACATTTAAAGATTTGAGTCAGCGAAATAGATAAATCGACTCTGCAAGAATTCTGGTGTGTGTTCACGTGAAATGAAAAAAGTTCAAACGAATATTATTCTCTCCACGAGCCAAAGATAACGTTAAGTAAGAGTATAATTTAATATTGAACCAAACATGAATGACGAGTCACGCAGGTCCTGTGCTACTCCGCAGCGGTAAGACCAGAACCAGTATAAAATAGTCCGAATATAAACACTTATTATAGGTGTACCACAGTGATTCAGGATAAGACAAAGCACGATTTGGACAACTGATACATGTACCCGCTCATTATATAAACCTTTGAACATTTTGAACACAAAAAGCTAAGCACTAAAACTTTAAAACAAGACAACTTGGCCAGTCGCCCTCCTGTGGTGAATTGTGTGAATTACACTGCTGCAACTTATTTCTACAGCTGTGACTGCAATCAGAGGAAAACTTTTGAGTTACAATATTTTGTAACATTTAATAAATTGTTGGTTGCCATGTGACGCAGTAAAACATCTGGCAATTACCTTTCAAATTTTCTATAAATATATTTTGCATCCGCGATCAGGAGCGGTTCTAGGGTGAGTGGATATCTGGGGCTTAACCCAGAGAAAACCATGTATGTGTCACGATACAAGAAATAAACTTTAAATAAAATGTTTTTTTTTAACAAGGTTAATATCTCTTGCGAATTAAAATTAAAAATCACGCCACGCACCCTCTTCTTTCCTTGCTGACTCATCTCAGACATGGTTGGCAAGCTCAGCTCTATTATTGTTTTAATAAATAGCATTTACTTAACAACATGATTTTTGTGAGAATAGATACAAAGAGGTGACTAAAGAATCTCTATAATAACAACAAAAAAATCTTGACCCATTCTTCATGCACACATTACATTTTAAAGACTAATAAGACTACCTACCTTACCTTTTGTGTGTGCACCGCGCGTGCACGTCCTATTGACTGTGCTGCACAAAGTGTTTGACGATCAAAATGTATATCTGACAATCTAAAGAAAGAAATCTAATACTTCGATTAAAAGTTACAGATACCTGCTGAAGCTGTTGTATCTTGTTTTAGTAATGGCTGGGGGTGTTTTAATTCCTTTTTCTTTTTCTTTTTTCTTTTTTTTTTTGGAAGAACTTTGATAGCATCCATTTTAGTCGATCATTACTAACTTCTTGCACATCAACAAACACCTGGCTCCAAAATATTTAATTTCATTGGCTGTATCGTACAAGACCGCCGAGCTTCTCATCGATGGTTGGCCAGTTTACATGTCAGTCAGAAGCACTAGCCTGAGTGGGCGGTTCTTGTCGGTTGTGAATGACAATGCGTATGTTGACGGACGCTGTGATACGAGAGTCGAGAAATATACATTTAATTAATTAAATTCTCTCAGTGATGGTGTGTACAATGCAAGGAAATAAAAACATTCGGGGCTTTACTGAAAACAGCCCCCTTAGCCCACCCCTAGCGCCGCCCCTGTCTGCGATATTCTGTTGAAAATGGAGTTTAATCGCCCTCCTGTGGTGAACTGTGTGAATTACACTGCTGAACCGTATTCAGAGCGCCAGAGGAAAACTGCACTAAACTCTGCACTTACTTTGCATTTATTTCACATTGTTTGATAAATTATTAATTTAAAGCGACATAGTAAAAAAAAATCTAGAAAAGTTCGCTTTTGTTTAATGGAAATATATTCTTATATCTGTAATAAGAATTATTCTCATAAAGCCCCGTTGATTCAGACGTTTTAATAACAGAAAAAAATATAAGCGCAACAGAATAAAAAATGCAGCGAGAACATTTTAATGTTATTTTGTGTTGAATGTAACAAAATATGGACTTTAATCCACGATGTAGCCTAGTATTTGTTGGCTTATTTTAGAATGCTCTAAATTACAGTTTTTCCCCATTCATTTCTATGGGTGCCCATTTTTGACCCAAATACAAGATTAAGAAGGTTTTTTTCCACCCACTTAACATTGTAGAAATGAGTCAAAAAAAAAAAAAAATTTTGTGTGTTCAGGAGGCAAACTTAGGAAAAGCAGCAAAGTCTTGTACCGCTCAGATCAAGGGAAGTATTTCTTAAAAATAAATCAAAACTATTTTGCCCACATTTGTCCAGAATACGGTTTTAGGGTTAAGACGAACATTTGTTTTTATCTTGACGCCCTCCTGTGGTGAACTGTGTGAATTACACTGCTGTCATTTTACCCATAAACATTTAAAGATTTGAGTCAGCAAAATAGATAAATCGACTCTGCAAGAATTCTGGTGTGTGTTCACGTGAAATGAAAAAAGTTCAAACGAATATTATTCTCTCCACGAGCCAAAGATAACGTTAAGAGTATAATTTAATATTGAACCAAACATGAATGACGAGTCACGCAGGTCCTGTGCTACTCCGCAGCGGTAAGACCAGAACCAGTATAAAATAGTCCGAATACAAACACTTATTATAGGTGTACATTGATAGTGATCATAATTTAGTCTTAATTAATAGGAAAACTAAGGTTCCCAAATCAGGGCAGAAAATGATTGTTAAAAGGATATTTAAATATTTTAATGAAAATGAATATTGTGAAGAAGTTAGAAATGTGGATTGGTCAAGGATATTAGTTGAAGATGATCCTAATAGAGCCTTAGAGGCTTTCACTAGTTCAATAATGCCAATCATGGATAAATATGCGCCTTTGAGACGAATTACTGTGAGAACTATTGCTGCTCCTTGGGTAGATATAGAACTCAAGGACCACATTAAGTTGAGAAATGAAGCAAAGACTGAAGCCATCTCATCAGGAAACAGCACCTTGTGGAATAAGTATAGAAAATTTAGAAATTTTGTTACCAAATTAAACAGATCAAAAAAAAGAAAGTATTATGAAAATAAGATTATAGAGGCTAAATCTGATAGTAATAAAATTTGGAGTATGCTTAATACAATAATGGGAAGAAAAACTGAAATAGTGTCATCTTTTATTGAAGTTGACGGATCTTTTTTGACTAAACCTAGTGATATTGCAAATTATTTTAGTTCTTATTTCAAGAATAAAGTTTCAACGCTAAGACAGGGTATGAATATGAAACAGAAAAGTTATTTTAATAATGGTACAATATGTAATAGAATAATGGGAAATAAAACATGCAAATTTGTTTTTGAAAGAGTAAGTTCTACTACTGTTGAGAATTTATTAAAAGGAATTAAAGAGAAACCACCAGGTGCTGATAACTTTGATGCAAAATTACTGAAATTTGTAGCTGATGTAATTGCTATGCCTATAAGCTATATAATAAATCTAAGTCTAGAAAAAGGTATCTGTCCTTCAAGTTGGAAAGTAGCTAAAATTATGCCACTCATAAAGAATAATAAAGAACCACTTTCGGGTAAAAATAGTAGACCTATTAGTATCTTATCTATTCTGAGCAAGATTATGGAAAGAATTGTTTTTGAACAAACTAGTTTGTATTTTAGTAGAAATGAGTTACATTCTGTTTATCAGCATGCATATAGAAAGGAGCACTCTACAACAACAGCTTTAGCTCAGATTACTGATGACTGGATAAAAGATATTGATAATAAAAAGATTGTTGGAACAGTATTGTTAGATTTGAGTGCTGCTTTTGATGTACTTGATCATGAAATTTTGTTGGATAAGTTAATTTGTTATGGTTTTGAAAAATCTGCTATTGAATGGTTTCAAAGTTATCTTGCCAATAGGGAATTTACTGTTACATTTAATGGGAGTGATTCTGATATACAGACTCTTGATTGTGGTGTGCCACAAGGGAGCTGACTTGGGCCGCTTTTATTTTCTATCTTCACAAATGATTTGCCTTTTGTTTTAGAGAATTCCACCATCGCTCTATATGCAGATGACTCCACAATTTATACGTCCGCGCAAACCCTAGTTGAACTTAATAGTATTTTACAGGCTGAACTGAGACTAATTGAAAATTGGTTTAGGGACAATAATATGGTGATTAATGCAGAGAAAAGTTTTATTATTTGTTAGACGATTCGCCTGTGTTGAGTCTGTGTGTGTGGGGGGGATTGTAATAGAACAGGTTACGGAGGTAAAGCTGCTCGGTGTGACTGTTGATAACTTGTTAAGTTGGAACAGTCATATAAATCAAATACTATTGAAAATGGGCAGGAGTCTTGCGGTTGTTAAGCATTGTAAAAAATTTATTCCAATTAGAGTGATTAAGTTACTTGTTGAATCATTAGTGTTATCTCATTTGGACTATTGTTCAATGATTTGGTCAAGTACGACTGATATGAATTTAAGAAAATTGCAAGTTGCTCAGAATAAAGCAGCTCGGGTAGTCTTAGGTTGCCCTTTTAGGACTAGTGTTAGATAATTGAATACTAGGTTAGCTTGGTTAAGTGTGAAATGTAGACTTAATTATAGTATTGTTAACTTTGTTAGGAAAATTATTGTTACAAAAATGCCAGTAATACTACACAGCAGACTGTCTCCTTTTAGTACTGTACATCACTATTCCACTCGTCAGTCAACTGGGAGTCACTTTTTGTTACCTCTGTGTCGAACTAATTTTGGACAAAAGATGGTGCTGTATAGAGCAATGGTGGCATGGAATTCTCTTCCTCAGTTTTTGAATTTGGGAATGAATACAATGAATTTTCGTAAAAGATTAAGACTTTATTTATTTACATTTGAATAATTTTTGTGCTGTTCCTGATAATGAAGGTTGGAAAAAACATTGTGATATCTATGAACCCTAAGAGTATGGAGACTACTGTGTATTGTGTTAAGGTATCATGTAGAGCTGTTTTTTGTGTTTCTTAGTACGTTGTAGTGTTGTTATGTATGTATGTGTACACTCTTTCTTGTCTACAAAATGTATGGTTTTATGTTAAGAATATTCTTTGTGTTGAAGTATAGACCCCAGGAAGAATAGCAACTGCTTTTGCAGTAGCTAATGGGGATCTTAATAAACAAACAAACAAACAAACAAACAAACATGTAAAAAAGGCCACGAAGTCGATCCAAATGGCGGGGTTTGATTCGTGGTGAAGGTTTAAATCGTGTTTCGTCTTTTCCAAGCAAAGTGAATTTTAATTAAATGCAACACATTTAATCTTACGTATGTATTAACTCGTTTCATCTGACTCCATAAAATGAAAAGGTTTATCAATGATATCTGTGCATCATTTAATACGTTAATGTTTGACTATTCCTTTTAACAAATAAAGTCAACGTCTGTTAGAATAGTCAAGTATAACAATTTATTATGTCAGGTAAATGTATTATTACAGTTCCACAAGATAATCAGAGCAAACCATCAATTGTTTTAGGACAAATAAGGAACTTTACCCAACATATTAACTACATGAGCTGAGCCTTGAAGACACAGCATCATGGGCTGATCTGATACAGAATAGCAGCCCTGAACTCTTGTGCATTTCCCTTCAGTAGAGCCAGACCTTACCTGATCTAATCACCAAACTACAATGGAAGGTTACTGAATCCCCCTCACCATGCTTACTGGGGGAAGGAGAATTTGCATTCAGACAATCAAGCCAGAAGGTGTTAACTCAAAGGCACACCCTTCTGTGTGCAAGATATTTCTATATTCTTAAAAACCTTATTGCCTTTTCTTTTACTTCTTTGGGAATGAGACATTATTACCAGTCACCCTGAGACTTTCAAAATGATATCAAACACTCCTTAAAGATGATCACATTCACATTAAAACCATATATTCTTGTGTAAGCTTGTGTTCAAGCAAGGTCCTTTTGTCTTCAGAAGACACTGTTCAGACTGATGACATCAACCAGTTCCAGTTTTCCAGTCATACAGATTCCCTCCTTGACCCCAATGGGTCAGGTTCAGACACTTTAGGGGTCACAGACACAGTAAGACGTTTGTTGTAATCCTTGGTGTAATTCAACAATTGTCTCTTTGCAATGTTGGCATCTGTTGACGCTCAGAGGGCTTTGTTCACCTGCACAACACCTGTTCTCATCAGGTGTATGTAGCTTGAGTCCAGCAGGTGGACGAGGCGTTCAGGCTTTCTTCTGGTGATGTGAGAAAAAGTTCATAGAGTCAATCTGGACCTTTTGACTTTTCCAGTTGGCGTGTCGTTCCTTCATGAAGACACTCATGTTTTCCTGGCACCTTCCCCGTAACGATAATCTGTCCCTTCTTGACCAATCCTGTCACCTCCAGCGGTGCGGTTGTCTGGACAGACCTCAGTGGGTGAATGGGCTCTCTGTGAGACGTCTGAAAAGCATCTTAAATGTCCGCTTCGCGAATGAAACACATATGTACTTGAACTCATGAAGAAATGCATAGAAACTCATAATACAACGAAACAAAACCATGTCATGTTCAATGTAAAATATCATGTTCTTTTCAGCAAGTGTGCTCATATTTTTCTCAGAGTATTGAATGGTAAGGATGTCTCATATTAAATATCCAATTCTTAAATATATTTTTTGGTCTGAATTCTAAAAAGGAAATGCAGCAAGAGGTCAGTGTACTCAAAACAATCAAACAGATTCTCTGACAAGAAGTCATGTAATAAAAACAATCGACGTTTAATAAATGAATATGTATATAATAATCAATGTTTGTTAAGGAATCTTCCAATGCAAGCCACTTTTGCAAATCTAGGAAGTGACTTGGAACATTCTTAAATGTATTCAAGAATGGAGATTGTTCAGTCCTTGCAACAGGTGTGAGAGTGTGTGTTTGTGTGCGAGTTTGAGCGTTTTTGTGAGAGAAAGAGAGAGAGAGTGAGTGTGTGTGTGTGTGTGTGTGTGTGTGTGTGTGTGTGTGTGTGTGTGTGTGTGTGTGTGTGTGTGTGTGTGTGTGTGTGTGTGTGAACAGCGTGTGCTATGTCATGGGATCAGCTTCCCATCCTATATGTGTGAAGCTATCCGGATCTGTGAGTGTGAAGATGCACAATATATCTTTAGTGAAGTGACACTATTGGACTCTATGTCATTTTCATCTTCTTATGATGTTTGTTCAGTCTGGATAGATTTGATCTATTCCGGGTGATGATGCAGTGAGGGTGTTGTGATAGAGGAGTGTGTTCAGTCAGTGTTCATGTCTAGGAGATGGGTGGAATTCTACTGTATAACAATTGTGTTGCAAATTTTAGTTCCAGTTCTAAACTGGGAGGCCATCTAATGTAGTGATGTGCTATTGTGAGATGTAAAGGCGTCTTGAATTGTCTTTTCACCCATCTCCCGAATCTCAGGTTACGTTCTAACAATCATGAAGTCCGGTTGTCCCAGCGTCCGTCCTCCGAGGAATTGCAGAAGTAAACCTGACAGAAGCAAATGCAGAGAGAACCAGTTCATTTTGATGTTTTCAACACTTTCAAATTCAGACATGTCGACACTTTCGTTTGCTTGCTCCATTATCATGTCCATAGCAATTTTAATTCCAGCTGTCCCATGAAACCGAGTTTCATTGACCAGATCTGAATTATTGCTGTTGTTGCTTCAGTGTGCGACACCTAAACACTGCTCTTGCAGTCAGCCTTCACAGTCTGCCGTCACAGCATTAGAGATCCCAGTTTCCGGGTTTTAAACTTCAAGTTGCTTTCATTACAGCCAGATCTGTGGGGATGAATTATTTCATAGTGCCATTCACACATTTGCTTAGTGATGGTCTCTCGTTACCTCTGATGTTTAGTTCACACCCTCCTTGGATGTGTGTTCAGGAGGCAAACTTAGGAAAAGCAGCCAAGTCTTGTACCGCTCAGATCAAGGGAAGTATTTCTTAAAAATAAATCAAAACTATTTTGCCCACATTTGTCCAGAATACGGTTTTAGGGTTAAGACGAACATTTGTTTTTATCTGGACGCCCTCCTGTGGTGAACTGTGTGAATTACACTGCTGAAACTTATTTCTACAGCTGTGACTGCAGTCAGAGGAAAACTTTGAGTTACAATATTTTGTAACATTTAATAAATTGTTGGTTGCCATGTGACGCAGTAAAACATCTGTCAATTACCTTTCAAATTTTCTATAAATATATTTTGCATCCGCGATCAGGAGCGGTTCTAGGGTGAGTGGATATCTGGGGCTTAACCCAGAGAAATCCATGTATGTGTCACGATACAAGGAATAAACTTTAAATAAAAAAGTTTTTTTTTTAACAAGGTGAATATCTCTTGCTAATTAAAATTAAAAATCACACTGCCACGCACCCTCTTCTTTCCTTGCTGACTCATCTCAGACATGGTTGGCAAGCTCAGCTCTATTAGGCCTATTGTTTTAATAAATAGCATTTACTTAACAACATGATTTTTGTGAGAATAGATAAAAAGAGGTGACTAAAGAATCTCTATAATAACAACAAAAAAATCTTGACCCATTCTTCATGCACACATTACATTTTAAAGACTAATAAGACTACCTACCTTACCTTTTGTGTGTGCACCGCGCGTGCACGTCCTATTGACTGTGCTGCACAAAGTGTTTGACGATCAAAATGTATATCTGACAATCTAAAGAAAGAAATCTAATACTACGATTAAAAGTTACAGATACCTGCTGAAGCTGTTGTATCTTGTTTTAGTAATGGCTGGGGGTGTTTTAATTCCTTTTTCTTTTTCTTTTTTCTTTTTTTTTTTGGAAGAACTTTGATAGCATCCATTTTAGTCGATCATTACTAACTTCTTGCACATCAACAAACACCTGGCTCCAAAATATTTAATTTCATTGGCTGTATCGTACAAGACCGCCGAGCTTCTCATCGATGGTTGGCCAGTTTACATGTCAGTCAGAAGCACTAGCCTGAGTGGGCGGTTCTTGTCGGTTGTGAATGACAATGCGTATGTTGACGGACGCTGTGATGCGAGAGTCGAGAAATATACATTTAATTAATTAAATTCTCTCAGTGATGGTGTGTACAATGCAAGGAAATAAAAACATTCGGGGCTTTACTGAAAACAGCCCCCTTAGCCCACCCCTAGCGCCGCCCCTGTCTGCGATATTCTGTTGAAAATGGAGTTTAATCGCCCTCCTGTGGTGAACTGTGTGAATTACACTGCTGAACCGTATTCAGAGCGCCAGAGGAAAACTGCACTAAACTCTGCACTTACTTTGCATTTATTTCACATTGTTTATACATTATTAATTTAAAGCGACATAGAAAAAAAATCTAGAAAAGTTTGCTTTTGTTTAATGGAAATATATTCTTATATATATATATATATATATATATATATATATAATTATAAAAACAAGAAAACAAGAAATACACAATAAAAACAAGAAAAAGCACAAAAAACAGTATACTCAAAGACAAAGTAAGCAAGGCAGTAAATAAGGGACAGTCCAATAAACAATAACAAATCACAAAACATGCACATAAATACAGGAGGTGATATTTACAATGAAATCATAAACAAAGAGAGTCATAAAACAATTTTAAATCAACACAAAAAAGTTTAAAGTTGGGCTTATAGATTCAGTTACTTTACATTTATGAAGATGAAATTCACCGCATAAAGTAAGCAGTTTTAATCTGTCATCCATCTCCTTTGACCCCGAGTCCCAAATCAAAAACAACACATTAACAACCTCAAAAGTAAAGAGTTTGTAATAAGCCAGGCTCAAAACTCCTTTACATAATCACATTCAAAAAACAAATGTGGTATTGTTTCAAGGTTAGAGTTACAGAATGTGCAGTGTGAAGAGACGTCCAACTTAAATTTAGAAAGAAGAGAGTTACGGGGATTTTTGTCGAATTTTAAAGTGAAGCTCTTTCCACTTTGGCGTTTGGTCAAATGTAATTTTATGATGCGCTTTATGATGTGCTTATGTTATGTTTATGTTGGTTGGAGTATTTATGTATTTTTTATATTTTTTGAACTGACTGTACAGCACTTTGGTCAGCAGTGGCTGTTTTAAACGTGCTTTATAAATAAAAGTGCCTTGCCTTGCCTTTGTTAGGTAACAGAAACCTATTAATCCCAGTCCATGTTTTAATGGTAGAAAGAGAAGGATAATTTAATTTCCATTTGAAAAAGGCTTTGGGATGACAGCTGATCTTCCTAATAAGAAATCTTCTAATCCAAAAATTGTTACATTTGCCATTGGAAATCTCCAAACCCCCAATAGATAACTGGGGCATTTCACAAATGGATGCTCTGATAGCTACAGTATGACCTAAGTTTAGGAGAAATAGAATTAATAACCCCGTTATAAACTGCAGGTGAGGAATTCGCTCCCAAAAGATTGATAAATTCATTGTAGGAATAAAAGCTGCTATCCTTCTTAAACAAATCCAAAACAAAAATAACACCTTTGTCAACCCAATCCTTAATAAAGATAGATTTTTTTTCCCACGCAGCACATACTGATTATTCCATAGAATACTGGGGAAAAATTGTGGCAAAAGGAAAGCTTACAGGCCTACCATCCGGGGATATGACACACACTCCTTCTCCAGCATGGCGGCTGCAGGTGAGGATTTTTTAGATTTGTGCCTGATGGGCCGGTTGGAAATTTTTGGGTGCGACGAGCGACGTGTCATTTGTGTCGGGGAGATTTCCTTGAGTGTCAGATAAAGTGTGTCCGAGATGGTCTGATTGCAAAAGCTTGCTCTTGAGTCTTGGGTTATGAAGGGACGCTGCGTCGAAACTGCACCAACAGCTGTACGTGCAAATGCGAAAACATATGGATCAGCTTATTTACTTTCTGTTCAGACAACACGCGAGCGCTGTTTCAACGCACACATGAACTCAGAAAACAGAAAATGAAGGACATGCAGCCAAGCCCGTGTCTGCTTTGTGTTGTTTTTGTTGCATTGCAACTATTTTGTTTTTCCTTGTGTGAATGCAATATATATTTGGTTTGTTGACAAGAATTGAATTAAACCGTTGGCTCAAGCGCAGGCGCAGATTTGAGGGAGCTGGGGTTGCTGTAACTTCATACATTCACTGAGTTTCTTCACGCGTTTAACTGCAGGTCGCCTTGCATGAGCAAAAAGATCTCATATATGTGGAGCAAAAACATGTTCCTCGTTGAATCGCAAGATTAACTTGTTAGTGATGCTCTCATTGGTCTTCTGCACTGTCCCGGGACAAACGCTCAGGACTGACATCTTCTGCTGTCCCGGAACAAGCAGTTGTCACTGTTTTGAACCCTCTGTTGATTTATTACAATGTCCATTTTACAAATAACTGTCGTTTCCCTCCCTAATGCCTACTTTAACTGTTATATTAACATTAATACACCAACTTAATTTGATTTAATTTTCATTCTTTGACTTTTTAGTACTTTTTTATCATTATTGTTTTGCTTATTTAATTACCGTACTTTATTTTTGCTACTTTTTGATTTTTAGGGGTTCAAGCACGAAGTGCTGAAACCCTATTGTAATTGTATTGATTTTTATTAGGGGTTCAAGCACGAAGTGCTGAAACCCTATTGTTTTTGTACTGATTTTTATTAGGGGTTCAAGCACGAAGTGCTGAAACCCTATTGTAATTGTATTGATTTTTTATTAGGGGTTCAAGCACGAAGTGCTGAAACCCTATTGTAATTGTATTGATTAGGGGTTCAAGCACGAAGTGCTGAAACCCTATTGTAATTGTATTGATTTTTATTATTAGGGGTTCAAGCACGAAGTGCTGAAACCCTATTGTTTTTTTTGTTGATTTTATTAGGGGTTCAAGCACGAAGTGCTGAAACCCTATTGTAATTGTATTGATTTTTATTATTATTAGGGGTTCAAGCACGAAGTGCTGAAACCCTATTGTAATTGTATTGATTTTTATTAGGGGTTCAAGCACGAAGTGCTGAAACCCTATTGTAATTGTATTGATTTTTATTATTATTATTATTATTATTATTCTGCCGTAAAACGCATCGTGCAGACCAAACCGTAAGGGCTGGAGCTCTGAAACTTTGTCAGATGGTAGTACAAAAATCGAGGAGAGGTTATCAAATTATGAGCCCGATTGGCCCATAGGTGGCGCTATAGCGACCAATTGCGCGAAACTGCTCATAACTCCTAGACCGTAAGTCGTACACTCAAGTGTCTTATATCGTTGGAAAGCTGGTCACATGACGAAAAAAACGTATATCTCCGATTTCATTTCCGCCATGATAGATTTTCCGCCATTTTGAATTTTGTCGAAAAACTACTTTTGCAAACTAGTCCCTGGATTTTTGCCCGATCGGAACCAAACCAGTGCAGAAATGTTCTCTGGAGTCTGAAGATCAATAATTATCAAAAAAATGTTGAAATTTCTCGTTCCGGTCGCTAGGGGAAGCAAAATAAACGTTGTGGGAGGAGCCTATTTTACTAAAATGGCTATAGCTCGAGAAGTAAATGAGATATCTTCACCAAACTCGGTACACATGTGTAAGAGTTCAATTTGAGGTGACAGTAAAAAAATCGCGACGATTGAACACTAGGTGGCGCTATAAAATGAAAAAAACAGATAAACACCTGACCGTCAGTCCGATTGACTTGAAAATTGGTATGCAGTGTCTTGGTCCAAGGCCCCATGTATGTGTATGAGGACATTGGTGTATCTCAAAAAACATGGCCGCCATCGGCCAATGAAGTTTGAGCATCTATGAAACAAGGTTAACGAAGGCCGATCGGAACGAAACTCGTTGGGAATGTTCGACTCATGGCCCTAGAGGTCTGTAAGAATTTTGAAAGAAATCGGCCACTAGTTGGCGCTAACGAGTTTTATTGCTCTGTAATCACGTGGTGTTGCACACACCCCCACAAAATGTATATCAATTTATAGATCTCCTCATGATGAACAACTTTGCCTCAAGAACAATTGCTGTCAATCAAATCGTTCGTTAAATATTCACGAATATGTTAAAAACCTACTTTTGAAAACTAGTCCCTGGTTTTTTGCCCGATCGGAACCAGACAAGTCTAGGATAATTCTTTGGACTCTCTTGATCAATAATTATCAAAAAAAAGTTGAACTTTGTCATTTTGTTTTGCTATAACAGGGTCATTTACAAAAGGGGACATGACAAAATGCACCCAAAAGCCTATAAATCCTAAAGGAAAAGTCAGAACTTCACAAAAATTGATGAGCACATGTGTCATAACTTATTCAACAAGCATGCAAAGTTTCATGGAGATCGGACTATAGGTGGCGCTATAATTGTTAAAAATGTTAAAAACAATGTATACCCTATGGTAAATTGCCATTATTGAAACTTAAAACTTAATGTCTTTTGATGCTTTTGTGCTTAAAGGCCTTAAGGCCTAAACTGCTTGAACCCCGCTAAATGCTGCTTGCAGCTTTAATTATTATTATTATTCTCCCCTAAAACGCATCGTGCAGCCCAAACCGTAAGTGCTGGAGCTCTGAAACTTTGTCAGATGGTAGTACAAAAATCGAGGAGAGGTTATCAAATTATGACCCGATTGGCCCATAGGTGGCGCTATAGCGACCAATTGCGCGAAACTGCTCATAACTCCTAGACCGTAAGTCGTACACTCAAGTGTCTTATATCATTGGAAAGCTGGTCACCTGACGAAAAAAACGTATATCTCCGATTTCATTTACGCCATAATAGATTTTCCGCCATTTTGAATTTTGTCGAAAAACTACTTTTGAGAACTAGTCCCTGGTTTTTTACCCGATCGGAACCAAACCAGTGCAGAAATGTTCTCTGGAGTCTGAAGATCAATAATTATCAAAAAAATGTTGAAATTTCTCGTTCCGGTCGCTAGGGGAAGCAAAATAAACGTTGTGGGAGGAGCCTATTTTACTAAAATGGCTATAACTCGAGAAGTAAATGAGATATCTTCACCAAACTCGGTACACATGTGTAAGAGTTCAATTTGAGGTCACAGTAAAAAAATCGCGACGATTGAACACTAGGTGGCGCTATAACATGAAAAAAACATAAAAAGGGCTATGACCACATGACCGTTAGTCCGATTGACTTGAAAATTGGTATGCAGTGTCTTGGACCAAGGCCCCATGTATATCTATGAGGACATTGGCGTATCTAAAAAAACATGGCCGCCATCGGCCAATGAAGTTTGAGCATCTATGAAACAAGGTTAACGAAGGCCGATCGGAACGAAACTCGTTGGGAATGTTCGACTCATGGCCCTAGAGGTCTGTAAGAATTTTGAAAGAAATCGGCCACTAGTTGGCGCTAACGAGTTTTATTGCTCTGTAATCACGTGGTGTTGCACACACCCCCACAAAATGTATATCAATTTATAGATCTCCTCATGATGAACAACTTTGCCTCAAGAACCATTGCTGTCAATCAAATCGTTCGTTAAATATTCACGAATATGTTAAAAACGTACTTTTGCGAACTAGTCCCTGGTTTTTTGCCGGATCGGAACCAGACCAGTCTAGGACAATTCTTTGGACACTCTAGATCAATAATTATCAAAAAAAAGTTGAACTTTGTCATTTGTTTTGCTATAACAGGGTCATTAATAAAAGGGGGCATGACAAAATGCACCCAAAAGCCTATAAATCCTAAAGGAAAAGTCAGAACTTCACAAAAATTGATGAGCACATGTGTCATAACTTATTCAACAAGCATGCAAAGTTTCATGGAGATCGGACTATAGGTGGCGCTATAACTGTTAAAAATGTTAAAAACAATGTATTCCCTATGGTAAATTGCCATTATTGAAACTTAAACCTTAATGTCTTTTGATGCTTTTGTGCTTAAAGGCCTTAAAGGCCTAAACTGCTTGAACCCCGCTAAATGCTGCTTGCAGCTTTAATTATTAGGGGTTCAAGCACGAAGTGCTGAAACCCTATTGTAATTGTATTGATTTTTATTATTATTATTATTATTATTCTCCCCTAAAACGCATCGTGCAGCCCAAACCGTAAGGGCTAGAGCTCTGAAACTTTGTCAGATGGTAGTACAAAAATCGAGGAGAGGTTATCAAATTATGAGCCCGATTGGCCCATAGGTGGCGCTATAGCGACCAATTGCGCGAAACGGCTCATAACTCCTAGACCGTAAGTCGTACACTCAAGTGTCTTATATCATTGGAAAGCTGGTCACCTGACGAAAAAAACGTATATCTCCGATTTCATTTCCGGTATGGAAATTTTTCCGCCATTTTGAATTTTGTCGAAAAACTACTTTTGCGAACTAGTCCCTGGTTTTTTGCCCGATCGGAACCAAACCAGTGCAGAAATGTTCTCTGGAGTCTGAAGATCAATAATTATCAAAAAAATGTTGAAATTTCTATTTCCGGTCGCTAGGGGAAGCAAAATAAACGTTGTGGGAGGAGCCTATTTTACTAAATTGGCTATAACTCGAGAAGTAAATGAGATATCTTCACCAAACTCGGTACACATGTGTACGAGTTCAATTTGAGGTCACAGTAAAAAAATAGCGACGATTGAACACTAGGTGGCGCTATAATATGAAAAAAACATAAAAAGGGCTATGACCACATGACCGTTAGTCCGATTGACTTGAAAATTGGTATGCAGTGTCTTGGACCAAGGCCCCATGTATATCTATGAGGACATTGGCGTATCTAAAAAAACATGGCCGCCATCGGCCAATGAAGTTTGAGCATCTATGAAACAAGGTTAACGAAGGCCGATCGGAACGAAACTCGTTGGGCATGTTTGACTCATGGCCCTAGAGGTCTGTAAGAATTTTGAAAGAAATCGGCCACTAGTTGGCGCTAACGAGTTTTATTGCTCTGTAATCACGTGGTGTTGCACACACCCCCACAAAATGTATATCAATTGATAGATCTCCACATGATGAACAACTTTGCCTCAAGAACCATTGCTGTCAATCAAATCGTTCGTTAAATATTCACGAATATGTTAAAAACGTACTTTTGCGAACTAGTCCCTGGTTTTTTGCCGGATCGGAACCAGACCAGTCTAGGACAATTCTTTGGACACTCTAGATCAATAATTATCAAAAAAAAGTTGAACTTTGTCATTTGTTTTGCTATAACAGGGTCATTAATAAAAGGGGGCATGACAAAATGCACCCAAAAGCCTATAAATCCTAAAGGAAAAGTCAGAACTTCACAAAAATTGATGAGCACATGTGTCATAACTTATTCAACAAGCATGCAAAGTTTCATGGAGATCGGACTATAGGTGGCGCTATAACTGTTAAAAATGTTAAAAACAATGTATTCCCTATGGTAAATTGCCATTATTGAAACTTAAACTTAATGTCTTTTGATGCTTTTGTGCTTAAAGGCCTTAAAGGCCTAAACTGCTTGAACCCCGCTAAATGCTGCTTGCAGCTTTAATTATTATTATTATTATTATTCTCCCCTAAAACGCATCGTGCAGCCCAAACCGTAAGGGCTAGAGCTCTGAAACTTTGTCAGATGGTAGTACAAAAATCGAGGAGAGGTTATCAAATTATGAGCCCGATTGGCCCATAGGTGGCGCTATAGCGACCAATTGCGCGAAACGGCTCATAACTCCTAGACCGTAAGTCGTACACTCAAGTGTCTTATATCATTGGAAAGCTGGTCACCTGACGAAAAAAACGTATATCTCCGATTTCATTTCCGGTATGGAAATTTTTCCGCCATTTTGAATTTTGTCGAAAAACTACTTTTGCGAACTAGTCCCTGGTTTTTTGCCCGATCGGAACCAAACCAGTGCAGAAATGTTCTCTGGAGTCTTAAGATCAATAATTATCAAAAACATGTTGAAATGTCTATTTCCGGTCGCTAGGGGAAGCAAAATAAACGTTGTGGGAGGAGCCTATTTTACTAAAATGGCTATAGCTCGAGAAGTAAATGAGATATCTTCACCAAACTCGGTACACATGTGTAAGAGTTCAATTTGAGGTGACAGTAAAAAAATCGCGACGATTGAACACTAGGTGGCGCTATAAAATGAAAAAAACAGATAAACACCTGACCGTCAGTCCGATTGACTTGAAAATTTGTATGCAGTGTCTTGGTCCAAGGCCCCATGTATGTGTATGAGGACATTGGTGTATCTCAAAAAACATGGCCGCCATCGGCCAATGAAGTTTGAGCATCTATGAAACAAGGTTAACGAAGGCCGATCGGAACGAAACTCGTTGGGAATGTTCGACTCATGGCCCTAGAGGTCTGTAAAAATTTTGAAAGAAATCGGCCACTAGTTGGCGCTAACGAGTTTTATTGCTCTGTAATCACGTGGTGTTGCACACACCCCCACAAAATGTATATCAATTGATAGATCTCCTCATGATGAACAACTTTGCCTCAAGAACCATTGCTGTCAATCAATTCGTTCGTTAAATATTCACGAATATGTTAAAAACCTACTTTTGCGAACTAGTCCCTGGTTTTTTGCCCGATCGGAACCAGACCAGTCTGGGACAATTCTTTGGACTCTCTAGATCAATAATTATCAAAAAAAGTTGAACTTTGTCATTTGTTTTGCTATAACAGGGTCATTTAAAAAAGGGGGCATGACAAAATGCACCCAAAAGCCTATAAATCCTAAAGGAAAAGTCAGAACTTCACAAAAATTGATGAGCACATGTGTCATAACTTATTCAACAAGCATGCAAAGTTTCATGGAGATCGGACTATAGGTGGCGCTATAATTGTTAAAAATATTAAAAACAATGTATACCCTATGGTAAATTGCCATTATTGAAACTTAAAACTTAATGTCTTTTGATGCTTTTGTGCTTAAAGGCCTTAAAGGCCTAAACTGCTTGAACCCCGCTAAATGCTGCTTGCAGCTTTAATTATTATTATTATTATATTATTCTCCCCTAAAACGCATCGTGCAGCCCAAACCGTAAGTGCTAGAGCTCTGAAACTTTGTCAGATGGTAGTACAAAAATCGAGGAGAGGTTATCAAATTATGAGCCCGATTGGCCCATAGGTGGCGCTATAGCAACCAATTGCGCGAAACGGCTCATAACTCCTAGACCGTAAGTCGTACACTCAAGTGTCTTATATCATTGGAAAGCTGGTCACCTGACGAAAAAAACGTATATCTCCGATTTCATTTCCGTCATGATAGATTTTCCGCCATTTTGAATTTTGTCGAAAAACTACTTTTGCAAACTAGTCCCTGGATTTTTGCCCGATCGGAACCAAACCAGTGCAGAAATGTTCTCTGGAGTCTGAAGATCAATAATTATCAAAAAAATGTTGAAATTTCTATTTCCGGTCGCTAGGGGAAGCAAAATAAACGTTGTGGGAGGAGCCTATTTTACTAAAATGGCTATAGCTCGAGAAGTAAATGAGATATCTTCACCAAACTCGGTACACATGTGTAAGAGTTCAATTTGAGGTGACAGTAAAAAAATCGCGACGATTGAACACTAGGTGGCGCTATAAAATGAAAAAAACAGATAAACACCTGACCGTCAGTCCGATTGACTTGAAAATTGGTATGCAGTGTCTTGGTCCAAGGCCCCATGTATGTGTATGAGGACATTGGTGTATCTCAAAAAACATGGCCGCCATCGGCCAATGAAGTTTGAGCATCTATGAAACAAGGTTAACGAAGGCCGATCGGAACGAAACTCGTTGGGAATGTTCGACTCATGGCCCTAGAGGTCTGTAAGAATTTTGAAAGAAATCGGCCACTAGTTGGCGCTAACGAGTTTTATTGCTCTGTAATCACGTGGTGTTGCACACACCCCCACAAAATGTATATCAATTGATAGATCTCCTCATGATGAACAACTTTGCCTCAAGAACCATTGCTGTCAATCAAATCGTTCGTTAAATATTCACGAATATGTTAAAAACGTACTTTTGCGAACTAGTCCCTGGTTTTTTGCCGGATCGGAACCAGACCAGTCTAGGACAATTCTTTGGACACTCTAGATCAATAATTATCAAAAAAAAGTTGAACTTTGTCATTTGTTTTGCTATAACAGGGTCATTAATAAAAGGGGGCATGACAAAATGCACCCAAAAGCCTATAAATCCTAAAGGAAAAGTCAGAACTTCACAAAAATTGATGAGCACATGTGTCATAACTTATTCAACAAGCATGCAAAGTTTCATGGAGATCGGACTATAGGTGGCGCTATAATTGTTAAAAATGTTAAAAACAATGTATACCCTATGGTAAATTGCCATTATTGAAACTTAAAACTTAATGTCTTTTGATGCTTTTGTGCTTAAAGGCCTTAAAGGCCTAAACTGCTTGAACCCCGCTAAATGCTGCTTGCAGCTTTAATTATTATTATTATTATTATTCTCCCCTAAAACGCATCGTGCAGCCCAAACCGTAAGGGCTAGAGCTCTGAAACTTTGTCAGATGGTAGTACAAAAATCGAGGAGAGGTTATCAAATTATGAGCCCGATTGGCCCATAGGTGGCGCTATAGCGACCAATTGCGCGAAACGGCTCATAACTCCTAGACCGTAAGTCGTACACTCAAGTGTCTTATATCGTTGGAAAGCTGGTCACATGACGAAAAAAACGTATATCTCCGATTTCATTTCCGCCATGATAGATTTTCCGCCATTTTGAATTTTGTCGAAAAACTACTTTTGCGAACTAGTCCCTGGTTTTTTGCCCGATCGGAACCAAACCAGTGCAGAAATGTTCTCTGGAGTCTGAAGATCAATAATTATCAAAAAAATGTTGAAATTTCTCGTTCCGGTCGCTAGGGGAAGCAAAATAAACGTTGTGGGAGGAGCCTATTTTACTAAAATGGCTATAGCTCGAGAAGTAAATGAGATATCTTCACCAAACTCGGTACACATGTGTAAGAGTTCAATTTGAGGTGACAGTAAAAAAATCGCGACGATTGAACACTAGGTGGCGCTATAAAATGAAAAAAACAGATAAACACCTGACCGTCAGTCCGATTGACTTGAAAATTTGTATGCAGTGTCTTGGTCCAAGGCCCCATGTATGTGTATGAGGACATTGGTGTATCTCAAAAAACATGGCTGCCATCGGCCAATGAAGTTTGAGCATCTATGAAACAAGGTTAACGAAGGCCGATCGGAACGAAACTCGTTGGGAATGTTCGACTCATGGCCCTAGAGGTCTGTAAAAATTTTGAAAGAAATCGGCCACTAGTTGGCGCTAACGAGTTTTATTGCTCTGTAATCACGTGGTGTTGCACACACCCCCACAAAATGTATATCAATTGATAGATCTCCTCATGATGAACAACTTTGCCTCAAGAACCATTGCTGTCAATCAATTCGTTCGTTAAATATTCACGAATATGTTAAAAACCTACTTTTGCGAACTAGTCCCTGGTTTTTTGCCCGATCGGAACCAGACCAGTCTAGGACAATTCTTTGGACTCTCTAGATCAATAATTATCAAAAAAAGTTGAACTTTGTCATTTGTTTTGCTATAACAGGGTCATTTAAAAAAGGGGGCATGACAAAATGCACCCAAAAGCCTATAAATCCTAAAGGAAAAGTCAGAACTTCACAAAAATTGATGAGCACATGTGTCATAACTTATTCAACAAGCATGCAAAGTTTCATGGAGATCGGACTATAGGTGGCGCTATAATTGTTAAAAATGTTAAAAACAATGTATTCCCTATGGTAAATTGCCATTATTGAAACTTAAAACTTAATGTCTTTTGATGCTTTTGTGCTTAAAGGCCTTAAAGGCCTAAACTGCTTGAACCCCGCTAAATGCTGCTTGCAGCTTTAATTATTATTATTATTATTCTCCCCTAAAACGCATCGTGCAGCCCAAACCGTAAGTGCTAGAGCTCTGAAACTTTGTCAGATGGTAGTACAAAAATCGAGGAGAGGTTATCAAATTATGAGCCCGATTGGCCCATAGGTGGCGCTATAGCGACCAATTGCGCGAAACGCTCATAACTCCTAGACCGTAAGTCGTACACTCAAGTGTCTTATATCATTGGAAAGCTGGTCACCTGACGAAAAAAACGTATATCTCCGATTTCATTTCCGGTATGCAAATTTTTCCGCCATTTTGAATTTTGTCGAAAAACTACTTTTGCGAACTAGTCCCTGGTTTTTTGCCCGATCGGAACCAAACCAGTGCAGAAATGTTCTCTGGAGTCTGAAGATCAATAATTATCAAAAAAATGTTGAAATTTCTCGTTCCGGTCGCTAGGGGAAGCAAAATAAACGTTGTGGGAGGAGCCTATTTTACTAAAATGGCTATAGCTCGAGAAGTAAATGAGATATCTTCACCAAACTCGGTACACATGTGTAAGAGTTCAATTTGAGGTCACAGTAAAAAAATAGCGACGATTGAACACTAGGTGGCGCTATAAATGAAAAAAACATAAAAAGGGCTATGACCACATGACCGTTAGTCCGATTGACTTGAAAATTGGTATGCAGTGTCTTGGACCAAGGCCCCATGTATATCTATGAGGACATTGGCGTATCTAAAAAACATGGCCGCCATCGGCCAATGAAGTTTGAGCACTATGAAACAAGGTTAACGAAGGCCGATCGGAACGAAACTCGTTGGGCATGTTTGACTCATGGCCCTAGAGGTCTGTAAGAATTTTGAAAGAAATCGGCCACTAGTTGGCGCTAACGAGTTTTATGGCTCTGTTATCACGTGGTGTTGCACACACCCCCACAATATGTATATCAATTGATAGATCTCCTCATGCTGAACAACTTTGCCTCAAGAACCATTGCTGTCAATCAAATCGTTCGTTAAATATTCACGAATATGTTAAAAACGTACTTTTGCGAACTAGTCCCTGGTTTTTTGCCGATCGGAACCAGACCAGTCTAGGACAATTCTTTGGACTCTCTAGATCAATAATTATCAAAAAAAGTTGAACTTTGTCATTTGTTTTGCTATAACAGGGTCATTAATAAAAGGGGGCATGACAAAATGCACCCAAAAGCCTATAAATCCTAAAGGAAAAGTCAGAACTTCACAAAAATTGATGAGCACATGTGGCATAACTTATTCAACAAGCATGCAAAGTTTCATGGAGATCGGACTATAGGTGGCGCTATAACTGTTAAAAATGTTAAAAACAATGTATTCCCTATGGTAAATTGCCATTATTGAAACTTAAACCTTAATGTCTTTTGATGCTTTTGTGCTTAAAGGCCTTAAAGGCCTAAACTGCTTGAACCCCGCTAAATGCTGCTTGCAGCTTTAATTATTAGGGGTTCAAGCACGAAGTGCTGAAACCCTATTGTAATTGTATTGATTTTTATTATTATTATTATTATTATTCTCCCCTAAAACGCATCGTGCAGCCCAAACCGTAAGGGCTAGAGCTCTGAAACTTTGTCAGATGGTAGTACAAAAATCGAGGAGAGGTTATCAAATTATGAGCCCGATTGGCCCATAGGTGGCGCTATAGCGACCAATTGCGCGAAACTGCTCATAACTCCTAGACCGTAAGTCGTACACTCAAGTGTCTTATATCATTGGAAAGCTGGTCACCTGACGAAAAAAACGTATATCTCCGATTTCATTTCCGGTATGCAAATTTTTCCGCCATTTTGAATTTTGTCGAAAAACTACTTTTGCGAACTAGTCCCTGGATTTTTGCCCGATCGGAACCAAACCAGTGCAGAAATGTTCTCTGGAGTCTGAAGATTAATAATTATCAAAAAAATGTTGAAATTTCTCGTTCCGGTCGCTAGGGGAAGCAAAATAAACGTTGTGGGAGGAGCCTATTTTACTAAAATGGCTATAGCTCGAGAAGTAAATGAGATATCTTCACCAAACTCGGTACACATGTGTAAGAGTTCAATTTGAGGTGACAGTAAAAAAATCGCGACGATTGAACACTAGGTGGCGCTATAAAATGAAAAAAACAGATAAACACCTGACCGTCAGTCCGATTGACTTGAAAATTGGTATGCAGTGTCTTGGTCCAAGGCCTCATGTAAGTCTATAAGGACATTGGTGTATCTCAAAAAACATGGCCGCCATCGGCCAATGAAGTTTGAGCATCTATGAAACAAGGTTAACGAAGGCCGATCGGAACGAAACTCGTTGGGAATGTTCGACTCATGGCCCTAGAGGTCTGTAAAAATTTTGAAAGAAATCGGCCACTAGTTGGCGCTAACGAGTTTTATTGCTCTGTAATCACGTGGTGTTGCACACACCCCCACAAAATGTATATCAATTGATAGATCTCCTCATGATGAACAACTTTGCCTCAAGAACCATTGCTGTCAATCAATTCGTTCGTTAAATATTCACGAATATGTTAAAAACCTACTTTTGCGAACTAGTCCCTGGTTTTTTGCCCGATCGGAACCAGACTAGTCTAGGATAATTCTTTGGACTCTCTTGATCAATAATTATCCAAAAAAAGTTCAACTTTGTCATTTGTCTTGCTATAACAGGGTCATTTACAAAAGGGGGCGTGACAAAAAGCCCCCAAAAGCCTGTAAATCCTAAAGGAAAACTCAGAACTTTACAAAAATTGATGAGCATATGTGTCATAACATGCTGAAGAAGCATGCACAGTTTCATGGAGATCGGACCATAGGTGGCGCTATAACTGTTAAAAAGCTTTAAAACCATGTATTTCCAATGGTAAATTGCCAGTATTGGCTGTAAATGGTGTTTTCCATCTCTGATCATATCATAATGTTAAAACCAGTGCAGTACAATTCTCTGGACTCTCTAGATCAATAATTATAAGAAAAGGTTGAACTACTTCATGTGGATGGCTTCAACATGTACTGTGTTGAAGCCATCTATTACTACACTTTCAGTGTCCCTGAAAGCGTTGATCTCTTCAATAAACAAGTCAGAACACGTGACATTAAATAATCATGAACATTTTCAGACAGATCGGACAAAATATGCCTGTAGAACAGTTAAAAAGGTGAAAATGATGGTCTGTTAAGCCAATAAGTGGAGTTTTACTGCCACCTGCTGTTCAAAATAGTAAGTTGTCATGTATAATTCATATTATGACTTTATCAATTCACTAACTTAACATTTACAATCACATTTAGTCAAAAAGTACTATGACAACTGTCATATTGAATTAAAATCTACACACACTCATTCAGTTGTAGATAAATGATATGAATACCTACCACTGTTGTCACTGTTTTTAACATAGTTTTATAACATTAGATTACAAAGAAATATCCCAAAGGTGTGTGTGTGTGTGTGTGTGTGTTTGTGTGCGTGTGTGTGTACATCTCTGATCATATCATAATGTTAAAACTAGTGCAGTACAATTCTCTGGACTCTCTAGATAAATAATTAAAAGAAAAAGTTGAACTACGTCATGTGGATGACTATAATAGGATGGCTTCAACATTTAGTGTGTTGAAGCCATCTATTTATACACTTTCAGTGTCCCTGAAAGCGTTGATCTCTTCAATAAACAAGTCAGAACATGTGACATTAAATAATCATGAACATTTTCAGACAGATCTGACAGAATATGCCTAAATAACAGTTAAAAAGGTGAAATGATATCAATATGATGGTCTATTAAGCCAATAAGTGGTGTTTTACTGCCCTCTGCTGTTCAAAATAGTAATTGTCTCACTACTCAACTATAATTAATATTATGACTTTATTAATTAACTATTTTAACATTTGCAATCACATTTAGTCAAATATTGAACACAATCATTTTTTTTTGTCAAAGTTTATCACTTCAGTTGTTCTGAATCTTCACATAATTGCTATTAACGTGGTAAATAGCTATACTATATTCCTAGAATCACATTAAAATCCAATCATCCAAGCCCCAATCACTGTAAATAATGATAAATCATGCTAGAACGTGGTAAATTAATGTACACTATGGTCAGAGGTGTAGTGGTAAAAAAAAGAGGTGGGTAAACTATAAATTCTGGTGTATTATTTCGAATAATAAGACACTATGGGCTGTTACTCTAGGGGCTGATCAAATTAAATCATTTACACTGAAAAATCACAATTGCATAAAATAATGTTATGACATTTATTTAAATTTACATAAGAAACTGGGAAAGAATGATACTACTTTTAAACATTTAACACTAAACCGCCAGTAGGTGGTGGCAGGCGACCGTCTTAATGAGTGAGTCATTCAATTCATTCATTCAAACGATTCGTTCAAACGGCTGATCATTCAAGAATGAGACCGATGTTTTTGAATGTGTCTTTGAATCTTTGACTCAATCGATTCGTTCAAAATGCTGAATGATTCAGTAATGAAAACACGTCGAGTGTTCCTGTGACATGTGCCGTGGTTCTGCTGTGATTATTGTTTGGAACTATTTTCGCTGCTGAAACACAACAAAAACAGCCAATATAGCATCTAAAATGTAAGTGATTTAATTTTTTACTGTTTATTGAACTGTTGTAGGAAATCAATGTCACATTTTCAATCGTGATGGTGTTCAGGAAAAATAAGAGACCCCATTTACACCTGGTATTAAAATGCGATCTGTATCCAGACAAGTTATCCGGATAATAAGTACCGATTCCATTTACACCTGGCCACATAAATGTGTTTTTGCAAAACGGATATAAATCCGATCTTAAACTCCCGCGTATGCAGATTTAATGGATTGAACGACACCAAAAGCAACAGATATGAGCTGCATTTCGTTGATCATCAGCTAATTTCCAAATCAAAGACATCAATAAAAGAGTGGCAACACCGCTGGTAAGATAATTTCGTTTCTTTACTTGAAGATGATTGTGTGTTAAGCGTCTGTGACTTACTTTCACTTTTATTTGCGATGTTTGCACGTTGGCTCGATGAATAGACGCTCAGCTGATCTGCGGTGATGGGTGATCCGTGTCGCAGTAGCGCCGTCATATCTGACTATAACATGACATATAGCCTATATAACAAGCTTACTCGTTTATTTTTTTGCCTTTTTGGGAGGAGTAAAATATACATATGTGGTTTCAACAACCAGATTGCGTTTACACCTAGTAAAGATCCGGACACAATGCGAGCCAGACTACCTGCAGATGTGGTCAGGCAGATCCAATCGCGATCACAACGCATTTACACCTTGCATTAACATGCGTTTTTTTATTATCCGGATAACTTATCTGGATACAGATCGCATTTTAATACCAGGTGTAAATGGGGTCTGAGTGTGTTCTGCGCTCATTTGTGTAGATTTCTGCTCGAGAGGCTGCGCGAGGGTCAACAGTACAACCTTACCGTCAGTAATAGTCAACAACACAGTAATGCAGCGCAATATAAGAGTTCGTCTTAGGTGCCTGTTGACTTTGGATCAATGCATTGTTTGTGTGTTGTTGCATAAGGAGATAAAGAAATAATACAATTGGTGACAGTGATCAATCAACACAAAAGGAACAATGATATAAATGAACAAAGATATGAGTACTAATCACAATAAAACAGGCTGTAAAAAAATCATTGAAACAAACAATCTTTCAACATGGCTCAGGGCACATGTCTGGCAAACAAATTAATCAATTAGCAGCGCACAGGCTGACAGTGACATTAAATCATAAAAAGGCATAAACAATGTAAACACAATCAAATTAATAGATGGACTCACGTAATTCATGAAGACACACACAGTTATGCATCAAAATGCCAGGAAAGAGTGCAAAGAATGAGCCAAAGGGTTCACAATCAATTTATAGGCAACAGGTGAGTCGTGCATGGTGAAGTGGCAGAGTCTCATTGAAAAAGCGAAATGGAGTTGAAAGAGATTAGAAAGGAAATCTTTTCAATTACTATTATGAATTATTTAATTATATCCATTATGCAATATTGGTTGGTGTTTTTCTATAAATCCAGCAATGAACATGTAACAAGAAAAGTCATTGAGAAGAAAATAACAGTCAGCCATTACCTCATGAACCATGGTTAAACCAACAACTAATAAAATACAATTGTGAACATTATGAACCCCAACACCACGGTGAAGGACGCAGAATAAGTTAGGGATTACGCAAAGCCTGCGGGTTTATATTCGCTATAACAACCGCCTCGCTCTACATTACCCTGCTTATTACATTGCTACCTACCAAGTAAATCAATAATTTGACTCAAAATATAGATATAAACAGGAGTTTATTGATTTAAAAAACGATTGCCGATAAAAAAGAAAAATAGTCCGTTCTGTCTCTACGTTTAGAATCCATGGCAACGCTCTGTTTTTCATGGCAACGGTGTGTTATACTTATAAGCAGCGGCCTGTTATAATAACAGACCGCACTCTACATTAGAATTCAACCAAGCCATATAAGAAACAAATAATTACCGTTACCAAGCTAACAGAGCTACGTAAACAGAGCGAACAGGAGAGCACTCGTCTGCAGACGTCAATAATGGAATATACTCCCGATCAAACTCCGCTTCCCGAAAGTTATAAACTGCCTCTGGAACCTAGTTAAGGTACAAACATCTATTCAACAAAAATAGTGATGCAGTTAAGTGTTTTTTCGCTCAGCCGAGCCCTCTCTGTTGCTGTGTGGAGCAGCCTGTGTCAGTCACCTCTTCCTGAACGTCGCTCACTCAACTCGCGCACTGCGGTCTCGTGAGGAACGCAGCTTTTTGACATACAGTATTTCTTGTTCCCGAACACAAATATTTTTTAAGTATTTGTTCGGAATAAGTATTCGTAAAAAACACATTATTTGTGCCTTTCCGAATACCGTATTCGGCTCCACCCCTAGTACACACTATATTTTGCATAGTTAATTTATTTAACAAATTTCTTTTTGTTAATGTTTTGCAGTCAAACTATACATATACTGTACACACTATAAATGTGTGTGTGTTTGTGTGTGTGTGTGTGCGTGTGCGTGCGTTTGTGTGTAAGCATGCTTTATGAAGTTAACATGAAAAAAATGGTTTGCTTTAGTGCAGAATAGTGGAGAAACAAAGCATTTCAAAATGGAAGTGTGCCAATAAGTGGTCTTCTACTGCCCTCTGCTGGCCACTTTTCTTATTAATAGTCTTTTCACTTGCTATATTGTGGTAAACCATCCTATAACATGGTATATCAAGGTAAACTATGGAAAATCATGTTAGATTCATGGTAAATCATACTAGAACATGGTAAATCATGAAAAATAACATTGAAATATGGTTTATCATGGTAAATAATGCTTGCTACATAAAACTTAATGTCTTTTGATGCTTTTGTGCTTAAAGGCCTTAAAGGCCTAAACTGCTTGAACCCCGCAAAATGCTGCTTGCAGCTTTAATTTTTATTATTATTATTATTCTCCCCTAAAACGCATCGTGCAGCCCAAACCGTAAGGGCTAGAGCTCTGAAACTTTGTCAGATGGTAGTACAAAAATCGAGGAGAGGTTATCAAATTATGAGCCCGATTGGCCCATAGGTGGCGCTATAGCGACCAATTGCGCGAAACGGCTCATAACTCCTAGACCGTAAGTCGTACACTCAAGTGTCTTATATCATTGGAAAGCTGGTCACCTGACGAAAAAAACGTATATCTCCGATTTCATTTCCGGTATGGAAATTTTTCCGCCATTTTGAATTTTGTCGAAAAACTACTTTTGCGAACTAGTCCCTGGTTTTTTGCCCGATCGGAACCAAACCAGTGCAGAAATGTTCTCTGGAGTCTGAAGATCAATAATTATCAAAAAAATGTTGAAATTTCTATTTCCGGTCGCTAGGGGAAGCAAAATAAACGTTGTGGGAGGAGCCTATTTTACTAAATTGGCTATAACTCAAGAAGTAAATGAGATATCTTCACCAAACTCGGTACACATGTGTACGAGTTCAATTTGAGGTCACAGTAAAAAAATAGCGACGATTGAACACTAGGTGGCGCTATAACATGAAAAAAACATAAAAAGGGCTATGACCACATGACCGTTAGTCCGATTGACTTGAAAATTGGTATGCAGTGTCTTGGACCAAGGCCCCATGTATATCTATGAGGACATTGGCGTATGTAAAAAAACATGGCCGCCATCGGCCAATGAAGTTTGAGCACCTGTGAGACAAGGTTAACGGAGGCCCATCGGAACGAAACTCGATGGGCATGTTCGACTCATGGCCCTAGAGGTCTGTAAGAATTTTGAAAAAAATCGGCCACTAGTTGGCGCTAACGAGTTTTATGGCTCTGTAATCACGTGGTGTTGCGCATATCCCCACAAAATGCATATCTTTTGATAGATCTCCTCATGATGAACAACTTTGCCTCAAGAACCATTGCTGTCAATCAAATCGTTCATTAAATATTCACAAATATGTTAAAAACCTACTTTTGCGAACTAGTCCCTGGTTTTTTGCTCGATCGGAACCAGACCAGTCTAGGACAATTCTCTGGACTCTCTAGATCAATAATTATCAAAAAAAAGTTGAACTTTGACATTTGTTTTGCTATAACAGGGTCATTTACAAAAGGGGGCGTGACAAAATGCACCCAAAAGCCTATAAATCCTAAAGGAAAACTCAGAACATCCCAAAAATTGATGAGCATATGTGTCATCACATCATTAACAAGCATGCAAAGTTTCATGGAGATCGGACTATAGGTGGCGCTATAACTGTTAAAAATGTTAAAAACAATGTAATCCCTATGGTAAATTGCCATTATTGACTGTAAATGGTGTTTTCCATCTCTGATCATATCATAATGTTAAAACCAGTGCAGTACAATTCTTTGGACTCTCTAGATCAATAATTATAAGAAAAAGTTAAACTACGTCATGTGGATGACTATAATAGGATGGCTTCAACATTTAGTGTGTTGAAGCCATCTATTACTACACTTTCAGTGTCCCTGAAAGCATTGATCTCTTCAATAAACAAGTCAGAACATGTGACATTAAATAATCATGAACATTTACAGACAGATCTGACAAAATATGCCTAAATAACAGTTAAAAAAGTGAAATGATATCAAAATGATGGTCTATTAAGCCAATAAGTGGTGTTTTACTGCCCTCTGCTGTTCAAAATAGTAATTGTCTCACCACTCAACTATAATTAATTTTATGACTTTATTAATTATCTATTTTAACATTTGCAATCACATTTGGTCAAATATTGAACACAATCATTTTTTTGTCAAAGTTTATCACTTCAGTTGTTCTGAATCTTCACATAATTGCTATTAACGTGGTAAATAGCTATACTGTATTCCTAGAATCACATTAAAATCCAATCATCCAAGCCCCAATCACTGTAAATAATGATAAATCATGCTAGAACGTGGTAAATTAATGTACACTATGGTCAGAGGTGTAGTGGTAAAAAAAGAGGTGGGTAAACTATAAATTCTGGTGTATTATTTCGAATAATAAGACACTATGGGCTGTTACTCTAGGGGCTGATCAAATTAAATCATTTACACTGAAAAAACACAATTGCATAAAATAATGTTATGACATTTATTTAAATTTACATAAGAAACTGGGAAAGAATGATACTACTTTTAAACATTTAACACTAAACCGCCAGTAGGTGGTGGCAGGCGACCGTCTTAATGAGTGAGTCATTCAATTCATTCATTCAAACGATTCGTTCAAACGGCTGATCATTCAAGAATGAGACCGATGTTTTTGAATGTGTCTTTGAATCTTTGACTCAATCGATTCGTTCAAAATGCTGAATGATTCAGTAATGAAAACACGTCGAGTGTTCCTGTGACATGTGCCGTGGTTCTGCTGTGATTATTGTTTGGAACTATTTTCGCTGCTGAAACACAACAAAAACAGCCAATATAGCATCTAAAATGTAAGTGATTTAATTTTTTACTGTTTATTGAACTGTTGTAGGAAATCAATGTCACATTTTCAATCGTGATGGTGTTCAGGAAAAATAAGAGACCCCATTTACACCTGGTATTAAAATGCGATCTGTATCCAGACAAGTTATCTGGATAATAAGTACCGATTCCATTTACACCTGGCCACATACATGTGTTTTTGCAAAACGGATATAAATCCGATCTTAAACTCCCGCGTATGCAGATTTAATGGATTGAACGACACCAAAAGCAACAGATATGAGCTGCATTTCGTTGATCATCAGCTAATTTCCAAATCAAAGACATCAATAAAAGAGTGGCAACACCGCTGGTAAGATAATTTCGTTTCTTTACTTGAAGATGATTGTGTGTTAAGCGTCTGTGACTTACTTTCACTTTTATTTGCGATGTTTGCACGTTGGCTCGATGAATAGACGCTCATGAGCGGTGATGGGTGATCCGTGTCGCAGTAGCGCCGTCATATCTGACTATAACATGACATATAGCCTATATAACAAGCTTACTCGTTTATTTTTTTGCCTTTTTGGGAGGAGTAAAATATACATATGTGGTTTCAACAACCAGATTGCGTTTACACCTAGTAAAGATCCGGACACAATGCGAGCCAGACTACCTGCAGATGTGGTCAGGCAGATCCAATCGCGATCACAACGCATTTACACCTTGCATTAACATGCGTTTTTTTATTATCCGGATAACTTATCTGGATACAGATCGCATTTTAATACCAGGTGTAAATGGGGTCTGAGTGTGTTCTGCGCTCATTTGTGTAGATTTCTGCTCGAGAGGCTGCGCGAGGGTCAACAGTACAACCTTACCGTCAGTAATAGTCAACAACACAGTAATGCAGCGCAATATAAGAGTTCGTCTTAGGTGCCTGTTGACTTTGGATCAATGCATTGTTTGTGTGTTGTTGCATAAGGAGATAAAGAAATAATACAATTGGTGACAGTGATCAATCAACACAAAAGGAACAATGATATAAATGAACAAAGATATGAGTACTAATCACAATAAAACAGGCTGTAAAAAAATCATTGAAACAAACAATCTTTCAACATGGCTCAGGGCACATGTCTGGCAAACAAATTAATCAATTAGCAGCGCACAGGCTGACAGTGACATTAAATCATAAAAAGGCATAAACAATGTAAACACAATCAAATTAATAGATGGACTCACGTAATTCATGAAGACACACACAGTTATGCATCAAAATGCCAGGAAAGAGTGCAAAGAATGAGCCAAAGGGTTCACAATCAATTTATAGGCAACAGGTGAGTCGTGCATGGTGAAGTGGCAGAGTCTCATTGAAAAAGCGAAATGGAGTTGAAAGAGATTAGAAAGGAAATCTTTTCAATTACTATTATGAATTATTTAATTATATCCATTATGCAATATTGGTTGGTGTTTTTCTATAAATCCAGCAATGAACATGTAACAAGAAAAGTCATTGAGAAGAAAATAACAGTCAGCCATTACCTCATGAACCATGGTTAAACCAACAACTAATAAAATACAATTGTGAACATTATGAACCCCAACACCACGGTGAAGGACGCTTAACAGACAGAATAAGTTAGGGATTACGCAAAGCCTGCGGGTTTATATTCGCTATAACAACCGCCTCGCTCTACATTACCCTGCTTATTACATTGCTACCTACCAAGTAAATCAATAATTTGACTCAAAATATAGATATAAACAGGAGTTTATTGATTTAAAAAACGATTGCCGATAAAAAAGAAAAAGTCCGTTCTGTCTCTACGTTTAGAATCCATGGCAACGCTCTGTTTTTCATGGCAACGGTGTGTTATACTTATAAGCAGCGGCCTGTTATAATAACAGACCGCACTCTACATTAGAATTCAACCAAGCCATATAAGAAACAAATAATTACCGTTACCAAGCTAACAGAGCTACGTAAACAGAGCGAACAGGAGAGCACTCGTCTGCAGACGTCAATAATGGAATATACTCCCGATCAAACTCCGCTTCCCGAAAGTTATAAACTGCCTCTGGAACCTAGTTAAGGTACAAACATCTATTCAACAAAAATAGTGATGCAGTTAAGTGTTTTTTCGCTCAGCCGAGCCCTCTCTGTTGCTGTGTGGAGCAGCCTGTGTCAGTCACCTCTTCCTGAACGTCGCTCACTCAACTCGCGCACTGCGGTCTCGTGAGGAACGCAGCTTTTTGACATACAGTATTTCTTGTTCCCGAACACAAATATTTTTTAAGTATTTGTTCGGAATAAGTATTCGTAAAAAACACATTATTTGTGCCTTTCCGAATACCGTATTCGGCTCCACCCCTAGTACACACTATATTTTGCATAGTTAATTTATTTAACAAATTTCTTTTTGTTAATGTTTTGCAGTCAAACTATACATATACTGTACACACTATAAATGTGTGTGTGTTTGTGTGTGTGTGTGTGTGTGTGTGCGTGTGCGTGCGTTTGTGTGTAAGCATGCTTTATGAAGTTAACATGAAAAAAATGGTTTGCTTTAGTGCAGAATAGTGGAGAAACAAAGCATTTCAAAATGGAAGTGTGCCAATAAGTGGTCTTCTACTGCCCTCTGCTGGCCACTTTTCTTATTAATAGTCTTTTCACTTGCTATATTGTGGTAAACCATCCTATAACATGGTATATCAAGGTAAACTATGGAAAATCATGTTAGATTCATGGTAAATCATACTAGAACATGGTAAATCATGAAAAACCACATTGAAATATGGTTTATCATGGTAAATAATGCTTGCTACATAAAACTTAATGTCTTTTGATGCTTTTGTGCTTAAAGGCCTTAAAGGCCTAAACTGCTTGAACCCCGCAAAATGCTGCTTGCAGCTTTAATTATTATTATTATTATTATTATTATTATTCCGCCGTAAAACGCATCGTGCAGCCCAAACCGTAAGAGCTGGATCTTTGAAACTTTGACAGCTGGTAGTACAAAAATCGAGGAGAGGTTATCAAATTATGAGCCATATTGGCCCATAGGTGGCGCTATAATAATCAATTGCGCGAAACTGCTCATATCTCCTAGAATGTAAGTTGTAGACTCAAGTGTCTTATATCACTGGAAAGCTGGATGCCTGAAGGACAAAACGTATATCTCGGATTTTTAATTTTATATGCAAATTTGTCCGCCATTTTGAATTTTATCTAAAACCTACTTTTGCGAACTAGTCCCTGGATTTTTGCCCGATCGGAACCAAACCAGTGCAGAAATGTTCTCTGGAGTCTGAATACCAATAATTATCGAAAAAAAGTTGTATTTTCGATTCAAGGTCGATAGGGGGTGCAAAATGAACATTTTGAAATTAGGCAATTTTACTAAAATGGCTATAACTCAAGAAGTAAATAAGATATCTTCACCAAACTCAATAGACATGTGTATGAGGACAGTTTGCGGTCACTGTAAAAATACTGCATCGATTGGTCACATGGTGGCGCTATAACATTAAATAAACATATAATTGGCTAAAACCATCTGACCATTTGTCCAATTGACTTGAAATTTGGTATGCAGTGTCTTGGTGCAAGTTACCATGTATGTCTAAAAGGATATTGGCATATCTCAAAAAACATGGCCGCCATCAACCAATGAAGTTTGAGCACCTATTAGACGAGGTTAACGGAGGCTGATCGGAACGAAACTCGAGGGGCATATTCGACTTGTGGCACTAGAGGTCTGTAAGAATTTTCATAGAAATCGGCCACTAGTTGGCGCTAAAGAGTTTTATGGCTCTGTAATCACGTGGTGTTGCACACATCCACACAAAATGAATATCATTTGATAGATCTCCTCATGATGAACAACTTTGCCTCTAGAACCATTGCTGTCAATTGAATCGTTCATTAAATATTCACAAATATGTTGAAAACCTACTTTTGCGAACTAGTCCCTGGTTTTTTGTCTGATCAAAACCAAACCAGTCTAGGACAAATCTCTGGAGTCTCTAGATAAATAATTATTGAAAAAAAGTTGAACTTTTAAATTTTTTGCATGGTATTAAAAGGGTTATTTTGAAAAGGGGTGTGGCATAATGAACCAAAAAGCCTATAAATCCTAAAGGAAAACTCAGAACTTCACAAAAATTGATGAGCATATGTGACATAACATGCTGAAGAAGCATGCAAAGTTTCATGGAGATCGAACCGTAGACATAATATATAATTCATATTATGTCTTTATCAATTCAATAGTTTAACAATAATCACATAATCACAATAATTTAGTCCAAAAGGGTAGGGGCGGCAGTGGCTCAGTGGTTCATGTAGGTTGTCTACAAACCGAAAGGTTGGTGGTTCGATCCCCGGTTCCGCCTGACCAAGTGTCGAGGTGTCTGTGAGCAAGACACCTAACCCTATAATGTTAGCCAGTGCAGTACAATTCTCTGAACTCTCTTGATCAATTATTATAAGAAAAAGTTGAACTACTTCATGTGAATGCCTATAATCGATGGCTTCAACATGTAGCCTTGAAATGAATGCTCAGATGTTAAACACAAGTTAGAACACGTGACATTAAAACATCATGAACATTTTCAGACAGATCGGACAAAATATGCCTATACAACAGTTAAAAAGGTGAACATGATATCAACATGATGGTCTATTAAGCCAATAAGTGGAGTTTTACTGCCCCCTGCTGTTCAAAATTGTCATTTGTCATGACTACTCAACTATAATTCATATTATGACTTTATCAATTCACTAGTTTAACAATAATCACATAATCACAATAATTTAGTCAAAAAGGGTAGGGGCGGCAGTGGCTCAGTGGTTCATGTAGGTTGTCTACAAACCGAAAGGTTGGTGGTTCGATCCCCGGTTCCACCTGACCAAGTGTCGAGGTGTCTATGAGCAAGACACCTAACCCTATAATGTTAGCCAGTGCAGTACAATTTTCTGAACTCTCTTGATCAATTATTATAAGAAAAAGTTGAACTACTTCATGTGAATGCCTATAATCGATGGCTTCAACATGTAGCCTTGAAATTAATGCTCAGATCTTAAAAAAAAAAGTTAGAACACGTGACATTGAAACATCACGAACATTTTCAGACAGATCGGACAAAATATGCCTATATAACAGTTAAAAAGGTGAAAATGATATCAACATGATGGTCTATTAAGCTAATAAGTGGAGTTTTACTGCCCCCTGCTGTTCAAAATTGTCATTTGTCATGACTACTCAACTATAATTCACTAGTTTAACAATAATCACATAATCACAATAATTTAGTCAAAAAGGGTAGGGGCGGCAGTGGCTCAGTGGTTCATGTAGGTTGTCTACAAACCGAAAGGTTGGTGGTTCGATCCCCGGTTCAGCCTGACCAAGTGTCGAGGTGTCCATGAGCAAGACACCTAACCCCAGCTGCTCCCGACGAGCTGAATGGTGCCATGTATGGCTGACACCGCCGTCAGTGTGTGAATGGGTGAATGTGAGGCAATATGTAAAGCGCTTTGGTGACCATTAGGTCTATGAATGTGCTATATAAATGCTGTCCATTTACCAAAATTACTATGACAACTGTCACATTTACTTTGACAACTGTCACATCTAGCTCATGTGATTCTAATGATCTGAGTGATCTGTTAGGTTTATATTCAGTGAGCATATCTGTAATATATTGAGGTCCTAACCCATTAAATGATTTATATACCAGTAATAATACTTTGAAATCAATCCTAAATGTAACTGGGAGCCAGTGTAAAGACCTGAGGACTGGTGTGATCTGCTCATATTTTCTGGTCCTGCTCAGACTCCTGGCAGCGGCGTTCTGTATGAGCTGCAACTGTCTTATGGTATTTTTAGGAAGGCCAATGAGGAGATACAGTAATGCACCCTGCTGGTGTAAGCAAGCATAATGGAGATAAAGGGATAGTTCACTTTGAAATTAATTTTTCGTATGTTTTAGCTTACCCCAAGGGTATCCAAGATGTAGGTGACAAAATGCACCCAAAAGTATATAAATCCTAAAGGAAAACTCACAACTTCAAAAAAAAATGATGAGCATATGTGTCATAACATGTAAAAGAAGCATGCACAGTTTCATGGAGATCAGACCATAGATGGTGCTATATCTGTTAAAAAGCATTAAAACCATGTATTTGCAATGGTTAATTGCCTGTATTGGCTGTAAATGGTGTTTTCCATCTATTATGTCACTGGATAAATGTATGTTTAATAAAATTTAATGCCTTTTGATGCTTTTGTGCTTTAAGGCCTTAAAGGCCTAAACTGCTTGAACACCGATAAATGCTGCTTGCAGCTTTAATTAGGGGTTCAAGCACGAAGTGCTGAAACCCTATTGTAATTGTATTGATTTTTATTAGGGGTTCAAGCACGAAGTGCTGAAACCCTATTGTAATTGTATTGATTTTTATTATTATTATTATTATTCTCCCCTAAAACGCATCGTGCAGCCCAAACCGTAAGGGCTAGAGCTCTGAAACTTTGTCAGATGGTAGTACAAAAATCGAGGAGAGGTTATCAAATTATGAGCCCGATTGGCCCATAGGTGGCGCTATAGCGACCAATTGCGCGAAACGGCTCATAACTCCTAGACCGTAAGTCGTACACTCAAGTGTCTTATATCATTGGAAAGCTGGTCACCTGACGAAAAAAACGTATATCTCCGATTTCATTTCCGGTATGGAAATTTTTCCGCCATTTTGAATTTTGTCGAAAAACTACTTTTGCGAACTAGTCCCTGGTTTTTTGCCCGATCGGAACCAAACCAGTGCAGAAATGTTCTCTGGAGTCTGAAGATCAATAATTATCAAAAAAATGTTGAAAAAGTCTCTTTGCGGTCGCTAGGGGGCGCAAAATAAATGTTGTGGGAGGAGCCTATTTTACTAAAATGGCTATAACTCGAGAAGTAAATGAGATATCCTCAACAAACTCGGTACACATATGTATAAGTTCAATTTGAGGTCACAGTAAAAAAATCCCACGATGGAACACTAGGTGGCGCTATAAAACGAATAAAACTAAAAAAGGGCTCTGACCAGCTGACCGTTAGTCCGATTGACTTGAAAATTGGTATGCAGTGTCTTTGTCCAAGGCCCCATGTATGTGTATGAGGACATTGGTGTATCTCAAAAAACATGGCCGCCATCGGCCAATGAAGTTTGAGCACCTATAAAACAAGGTTAACGAAGGCCGATCGGAACGAAACTCGTTGGGCATGTTTGACTCATGGCCCTAGAGGTCTGTAAGAATTTTGAAAGAAATCGGCCACTAGTTGGCGCTAACGAGTTTTATGGCTCTGTTATCACGTGGTGTTGCACACACCCCCACAATATGTATATCAATTGATAGATCTCCTCATGCTGAACAACTTTGCCTCAAGAACCATTGCTGTCAATCAAATCGTTCGTTAAATATTCACAAATATGTTAAAAACCTACTTTTGCGAACTAGTCCCTGGTTTTTTGCCCGATCGGAACCAGACCAGTCTGGGACAATTCTTTGGACTCTCTAGATCAATAATTATCAAAAAAAGTTGAACTTTGTCATTTGTTTTGCTATAACAGGGTCATTTAAAAAAGGGGGCATGACAAAATGCACCCAAAAGCCTATAAATCCTAAAGGAAAAGTCAGAACTTCACAAAAATTGATGAGCACATGTGTCATAACGTATTCAACAAGCATGCAAAGTTTCATGGAGATCGGACTATAGGTGGCGCTATAATTGTTAAAAATATTAAAAACAATGTATACCCTATAATAAATTGCCATTATTGAAACTTAAAACTTAATGTCTTTTGATGCTTTTGTGCTTAAAGGCCTTAAAGGCCTAAACTGCTTGAACCCCGCTAAATGCTGCTTGCAGCTTTAATTATTATTATTATTATTATTCTCCCCTAAAACGCATCGTGCAGCCCAAACCGTAAGTGCTAGAGCTCTGAAACTTTGTCAGATGGTAGTACAAAAATCGAGGAGAGGTTATCAAATTATGAGCCCGATTGGCCCATAGGTGGCGCTATAGCGACCAATTGCGCGAAACGGCTCATAACTCCTAGACCGTAAGTCGTACACTCAAGTGTCTTATATCATTGGAAAGCTGGTCACCTGACGAAAAAAACGTATATCTCCGATTTCATTTCCGGTATGGAAATTTTTCCGCCATTTTGAATTTTGTCGAAAAACTACTTTTGCGAACTAGTCCCTGGTTTTTTGCCCGATCGGAACCAAACCAGTGCAGAAATGTTCTCTGGAGTCTGAAGATCAATAATTATCAAAAAAATGTTGAAATTTCTATTTCCGTTCGCTAGGGGAAGCAAAATAAACGTTGTGGGAGGAGCCTATTTTACTAAATTGGCTATAACTCAAGAAGTAAATGAGATATCTTCACCAAACTCGGTACACATGTGTACGAGTTCAATTTGAGGTCACAGTAAAAAAATAGCGACGATTGAACACTAGGTGGCGCTATAACATGAAAAAAACATAAAAAGGGCTATGACCACATGACCTTTACCCCGATTGACTTGAAAATTGGTATGCAGTGTCTTGGACCAAGGCCCCATGTATATCTATGAGGACATTGGCGTATCTAAAAAAACATGGCCGCCATCGGCCAATGAAGTTGGAGCACCTATGAGACAAGGTTAACGGAGGCCGATCGGTACGAAACTCGATGGGCATGTTCGACTCATGGCCCTAGAGGTCTGTAAGAATTTTGAAAAAAATCGGCCACTAGTTGGCGCTAACGAGTTTTATGGCTCTGTAATCACGTGGTGTTGCGCATATCCCCACAAAATGCATATCATTTGATAGATCTCCTCATGATGAACAACTTTGCCTTAAGAACCATTGCTGTCAATCAAATCGTTCGTTAAATATTCACGAATATGTTAAAAACCTACTTTTGCAAACTAGTCCCTGGTTTTTTGCTCGATCGGAACCAGACCAGTCTAGGATAATTCTCTGGACTCTCTAGATCAATAATTATCAAAAAAAAGTTGAACTTTGTCTTTTGTTTTGCTATAACAGGGTCATTTACAAAAGGGGACATGACAAAATGCACCCAAAAGCCTATAAATCCTAAAGGAAAAGTCAGAACTTCACAAAAATTGATGAGCACATGTGTCATAGCTTATTCAACAAGCATGCAAAGTTTCATGGAGATCGGACTATAGGTGGCGCTATAATTGTTAAAAATGTTAAAAACAATATATACCCTATGGTAAATTGCCATTATTGAAACTTAAAACTTAATGTCTTTTGATGCTTTTGTGCTTAAAGGCCTTCAAGGCCTAAACTGCTTGAACCCCGCTAAATGCTGCTTGCAGCTTTAATTATTATTATTATTCTCCCCTAAAACGCATCGTGCAGCCCAAACCGTAAGGGCTAGAGCTCTGAAACTTTGTCAGATGGTAGTACAAAAATCGAGGAGAGGTTATCAAATTATGAGCCCGATTGGCCCATAGGTGGCGCTATAGCGACCAATTGCGCGAAACGGCTCATAACTCCTAGACCGTAAGTCGTACACTCAAGTGTCTTATATCATTGGAAAGCTGGTCACCTGACGAAAAAAACGTTTATCTCCGATTTCATTTCCGGTATGGAAATTTTTCCGCCATTTTGAATTTTGTCGAAAAACTACTTTTGCGAACTAGTCCCTGGTTTTTTGCCCGATCGGAACCAAACCAGTGCAGGAATGTTCTCTGGAGTCTGAAGATCAATAATTATCAAAAAAATGTTGAAAAAGTCTCTTTGCGGTCGCTAGGGGGCGCAAAATAAATGTTGTGGGAGGAGCCTATTTTACTAAAATGGCTATAACTCGAGAAGTAAATGAGATATCCTCAACAAACTCGGTACACATATGTATAAGTTCAATTTGAGGTCACAGTAAAAAAATCCCCACGATGGAACACTAGGTGGCGCTATAAAACGAATAAAACTAAAAAAGGGCTCTGACCAGCTGACCGTTAGTCCGATTGACTTGAAAATTGGTATGCAGTGTCTTTGTCCAAGGCCCTGTGTATGTGTATGAGGACATTGGTGTATCTCAAAAAACATGGCCGCCATCGGCCAATGAAGTTTGAGCACCTATAAAACAAGGTTAACGAAGGCCGATCGGAACGAAACTCGTTGGGCATGTTTGACTCATGGCCCTAGAGGTCTGTAAGAATTTTGAAAGAAATCGGCCACTAGTTGGCGCTAACGAGTTTTATGGCTCTGTTATCACGTGGTGTTGCACACACCCCCACAATATGTATATCAATTGATAGATCTCCTCATGCTGAACAACTTTGCCTCAAGAACCATTGCTGTCAATCAAATCGTTCGTTAAATATTCACAAATATGTTAAAAACCTACTTTTGCGAACTAGTCCCTGGTTTTTTGCCCGATCGGAACCAGACCAGTCTGGGACAATTCTTTGGACTCTCTAGATCAATAATTATCAAAAAAAGTTGAACTTTGTCATTTGTTTTGCTATAACAGGGTCATTTAAAAAAGGGGGCATGACAAAATGCACCCAAAAGCCTATAAATCCTAAAGGAAAAGTCAGAACTTCACAAAAATTGATGAGCACATGTGTCATAACGTATTCAACAAGCATGCAAAGTTTCATGGAGATCGGACTATAGGTGGCGCTATAATTGTTAAAAATATTAAAAACAATGTATACCCTATAATAAATTGCCATTATTGAAACTTAAAACTTAATGTCTTTTGATGCTTTTGTGCTTAAAGGCCTTAAAGGCCTAAACTGCTTGAACCCCGCTAAATGCTGCTTGCAGCTTTAATTATTATTATTATTCTCCCCTAAAACGCATCGTGCAGACCAAACCGTAAGTGCTGGAGCTCTGAAACTTTGTCAGATGGTAGTACAAAAATCGAGGAGAGGTTATCAAATTATGAGCCCGATTGGCCCATAGGTGGCGCTATAGCGACCAATTGCGCGAAACTGCTCATAACTCCTAGACCGTAAGTCGTACACTCAAGTGTCTTATATCGTTGGAAAGCTGGTCACCTGACGAAAAAAACGTATATCTCCGATTTCATTTCCGTCATGATAGATTTTCCGCCATTTTGAATTTTGTCGAAAAACTACTTTTGCGAACTAGTCCCTGGATTTTTGCCCGATCGGAACCAAACCAGTGCAGAAAGGTTCTCTGGAGTCTGAAGATCAATAATTATCAAAAAAATGTTGAAATTTCTCGTTCCGGTCGCTAGGGGAAGCAAAATAAACGTTGTGGGAGGAGCCTATTTTACTAAAATGGCTATAGCTCGAGAAGTAAATGAGATATCTTCACCAAACTCGGTACACATGTGTAAGAGTTCAATTTGAGGTGACAGTAAAAAAATCGCGACGATTGAACACTAGGTGGCGCTATAAAATGAAAAAAACAGATATACACCTGACCGTCAGTCCGATTGACTTGAAAATTGGTATGCAGTGTCTTGGTCCAAGGCCTCATGTAAGTCTATGAGGACATTGGTGTATCTCAAAAAACATGGCCGCCATCGGCCAATGAAGTTTGAGCATCTATGAAACAAGGTTAATGAAGGCCGATCGGAACGAAACTCGTTGGGAATGTTCGACTCATGGCCCTAGAGGTCTGTAAGAATTTTGAAAGAAATCGGCCACTAGTTGGCGCTAACGAGTTTTATTGCTCTGTAATCACGTGGTGTTGCACACACCCCCACAAAATGTATATCAATTGATAGATCTCCTCATGATGAACAACTTTGCCTCAAGAACCATTGCTGTCAATCAATTCGTTCGTTAAATATTCACGAATATGTTAAAAACCTACTTTTGCGAACTAGTCCCTGGTTTTTTGCCCGATCGGAACCAGACTAGTCTAGGATAATTCTTTGGACTCTCTTGATTAATAATTATCCAAAAAAAGTTCAACTTTGTCATTTGTCTTGCTATAACAGGGTCATTTACAAAAGGGCGTGACAAAAAGCCCCCAAAAGCCTGTAAATCCTAAAGGAAAACTCAGAACTTTACAAAAATTGATGAGCATATGTGTCATAACATGCTGAAGAAGCATGCACAGTTTCATGGAGATCGGACCATAGGTGGCGCTATAACTGTTAAAAAGCTTTAAAACCATGCATTTCCAATGGTAAATTGCCAGTATTGGCTGTAAATGGTGTTTTCCATCTCTGATCATATCATAATGTTAAAACCAGTGCAGTACAATTCTCTGGACTCTCTAGATCAATAATTATAACAAAAAGTTGAACTACGTCATGTGGATGACTATAATAGGATGGCTTCAACATTTAGTGTGTTGAAGCCATCTATTAACTTTCAGTGTCCCTGAAAGCGTTGATCTCTTCAATAAACAAGTCAGAACACGTGACATTAAATAATCATGAACATTTTCAGACAGATCGGACAAAATATGCCTAAATAACAGTTAAAAAGGTGAAAATGATGGTCTGTTAAGCCAATAAGTGGAGTTTTACTGCCACCTGCTGTTCAAAATAGTAAGTTGTCATATATAATTCATATTATGACTATCAATTCACTAATTTAACATTTACAATCACATTTAGTCAAAAAGTACTATGACAACTGTCATATTGAATTAAAATCTACACACACTCATTCAGTTGTAGATAAATGATATGAATACCTACCACTGTTGTCACTGTTTTTAACAGTTTTATAACATTAGATTACAAAGAAATATCCCAAAGGTGTGTGTGTGTGTGTGTGTGTGTGTGTGTGTGTGTGTGTGTGTGTGTGTGTGTGTGTACATCTCTGATCATATCATAATGTTAAAACCAGTGCAGTACAATTCTCTGGACTCTCTAGATCAATAATTATAAGAAAAAGTTGAACTACTTCATGTGGATGGCTATAATAGGATGGCTTCAACATGTACTGTGTTGAAGCCATCTATTACTACACTTTCAGTGTCCCTGAAAGCGTTGATTTCTTCAATAAACAAGTCAGAACACGTGACATTAAATAATCATGAACATTTTCAGACAGATCTGACAAAATATGCCTAAATAACAGTTAAAAAAGGTGAAATGATATCAAAATGATGGTCTATTAAGCCAATAAGTGGTGTTTTACTCCCCTCTGCTGTTCAAAATAGTAAGTGTCTCACAACTCAACTATAATTAATATTATGACTTTATTAATGATCTATTTTAACATTTGCAATCACATTTAGTCAAATATTGAACACAATCATTTTTTTTTTCAAAGTTTATCACTTCAGTTGTTCTGAATCTTCACATAATTGCTATTAACGTGGTAAATAGCTATACTATATTCCTAGAATCACATTAAAATCCAATCATCCAAGCCCCAATCACTGTAAATAATGATAAATCATGCTAGAACATGGTAAATTAATGTACACTATGGTCAGAGGTGTAGTGGTAAAAAAAGAGGTGGGTAAACTATAAATTCTGGTGGACCACGACGTGTTAAATTTGATAAATAAATTAAAATATTTCGAATAATAAGACACTATGGGCTATTACCCTAGGGGCTGATCAAATTAAATCATTTACACTAAAAAATCACAATTGCATAAAATAATGTTATGACATTTATTTAAATTTACATAAGAAACTGGGAAAGAATGATACTACTTTTAAACATTTAACACTAAACCGCCAGTAGGTGGTGGCAGGCGACCGTCTTAATGAGTGAGTCATTGATTCATTCATTCAAACGATTCGTTCAAACGGCTGATCATTCAAGAATGAGACCGATGTTTTTGAATGGGTCTTTGAATCTTTGACTCAATCGATTCGTTCAAAATGCTGAATCATTCAGTAAACACGTCGAGTGTTCCTGTGACATGTGCCGTGGTTCTGCTGTGATTATTGTTTGGAACTATTTTCGCTGCTGAAACAGAACAAAAACAGCCAATATAGCATCTAAAATGTAAGTGATTTAATTTTTTACTGTTTATTGAACTGTTGTAGGAAATCAATGTCACATTTTCAATCGTGATGGTGTTCAGGAAAAATAAGAGACCCCATTTACACCTGGTATTAAAATGCGATCTATATCCAGATAAGTTATCCGGATAATAAGTACCGATTCCATTTACACCTGGCCACATAAATGTGTTTTTGCAAAACGGATATAAATCCGATCCTAAACTCCCGCGTATGCAGATTTAATGGATTGCACGCCACCAAAAGCAACATCAATAAAAGAGTGGCAACAGCGCTGGTAAGATAATTTCGTTTCTTTACTTGAAGATGATTGTGTGTTAAGCGTCTGTGAGTTACTTTCACTTTTATTTGCGATGTTTGCACGTTGGCTCGATGAATAGACGCTCAGCTGCTCATCTGCGGTGATGGGTGATGATCCGTGTCGCAGTAGCGCCGTCATATCTGACAATAACATGACATATATAGCCTATATAACAAGCTCACTCGTTTATTTTTTTGCCTTTTTGGGAGGAGTAAAATATACATATGTGGTTAACAACCAGATTGCGTTTACACCTAGTAAAGATCCGGACACAATGCGAGCCAGACTACCTGCAGATGTGGTCAGGCAGATCCAATCGCGATCCGATCACAACGCGTTTACACCTTGCATTAACATGCGTTTTTTATTATCCGGATAACTTATCTGGATACAGATCGCATTTTAATACCAGGTGTAAATGGGGTCTGAGTGTGTTCTGCGCTCATTTGTGTAGATTTCTGCTCGAGAGGCTGCGCGAGGGTCAACAGTGCAACCTTACCGTCAGTAATAGTCAACAACACAGTAATGCAGCGCATTATGAAAGAGTTCGTCTTAGGTTTAACAACCTATGAACTAATAATGAACAATATATAACTAAAACGACACAAGCTTAATTTAAAATGTCTTAGGAACCACATGCAGGATATTTAGAGGTGGATAAACGCAATTGAGAGGTGGATAAATGCACTTTGGAGGTGGGTAAACGCTATTTCCGAATATTGGGAGGTGCGTAAACGGCGTTTATGTGCATTTAGCCTCCACTACATCCCTGACTATGGTAAATCATGCTAGATTCATGGCATACTGTATAAGTTAGCTGTAATAGCACTGTTGTCCACTAGATAGAAAAGCAGAATTAGGCATTTTTGGTGACACTTTACAATAGAGTCAGAAAATGTCAAATGATATGGAACAATGAATGAGGCAGGAAGAAAACTAGTTTTTTTCCAACACCAGTCTTAATTTATTGCATCATGCCTGTTGATTTTGGATCAATGCATTGTTTGTGTGTTGTTGCATAAGGAGATAAAGAAATAATACAATTGGTGACAGTGATCAATCAACACAAAAGGAACAATGATATAAATGAACAAAGATATGAGTACTAATCACAATAAAACAGGCTGTAAAAAAATCATTGAAACAAACAATCTTTCAACATGGCTCAGGGCACATGTCTGGCAAACAAATTAATCAATTAGCAGTGCACAGGCTGACAGTGCCATTAAATCATAAAAAAGCATAAACAATGTAAACACAATCAAATTAATTGATGTACTCACGTAATTCATGAAGACACCCACAGTTATTACTTTATAGTGTATGAATTCTTTAATTATATCCATTATAATAATTATGGGTATGCAATATTGGTTGATGTTTTTCTATAAATCCAGCAATGAACATGTAACAAGAAAAGTCATTGAGAAGAAAATAATAGTCAGCCATTACCTCATGAACCATGGTTAAACCAACAACTAATAAAATACAATTGTGAACATTATGAACACCAACACCACGGTGGAGGACGCTTAACAGACAGAATAAGTTAGGGATTACGCAAAGCCTGCGGGTTTGTATTCGCTATAACAACCGCCTCGCTCTACATTACCCTGCTTATTACATTGCTACCTACCAAGTAAATCAGTAATTTGACTCAAAATATAGATATAAACAGGAGTTTATTGATTTAAAAAACGATTGCCGATAAAAAAGAAAAAGTCCGTTCTGTCTCTACGTTTAGAATCCATGGCAACGCTCTGTTTTTCATGGCAACGGTGTGTTATACTTATAAGCAGCGGCCTGTTCTAATAACAGACCGCACTCTACATTAGAATTCAACCAAGCCATATAAGAAACAAATAATTACCGTTACCGAGCTAACAGAGCTACGTAAACAGAGCGAACAGCAGAGCACCCGTCTGCAGACGTCAATAATGGAATATACTCCCGATCAAACTCCGCTTCCCGAAAGTTATAAACTGCCTCTGGAACCTAGTTAAGGTACAAACATCTATTCAACAAAAATAGTGATGCAGTTAAGTGTTTTTTCGCTCAGCCGAGCCCTCTCTGTTGCTGTGTGGAGCAGCCTGTGTCAGTCACCTCTTCCTGAACGTCGCTCACTCAACTCGCGCACTGCGGTCTCGTGAGGAACGCAGCTTTTTGACATACAGTATTTCTTGTTCCCGAACACAAATATTTTTTAAGTATTTGTTCGGAATAAGTATTCGTAAAAAACACATTATTTGTGCCTTTCCGAATACCGTATTCGGCTCCACCCCTAGTACACACTATATTTTGCATAGTTAATTTATTTAACAAATTTCTTTTTGTTAATGTTTTGCAGTCATACTATACATATACTGTACACACTATAAATGTGTGTGTGTGCGTGCGTTTGTGTGTAAGCATGCTTTATGAAGTTAACATGAAAAAAATGGTTTGCTTTAGTGCAGAATATTGGAGAAACAAAGTATTTCAAAATGGAAGTGTGCCAATAAGTGGTCTTCTACTGCCCTCTGCTGGCCACTTTTCTTATTAATAGTCTTTTCACTTGCTATATTGTGGTAAACCATCCTATAACATGGTATATCAAGGTAAATTATGGAAAATCATGTTAGATTCATGTTAAATCATACTAGAACATGGTAAATCATGAAAAATCACATTGAAATATGGTTTATCATGGTAAATAATGCTTGCTACATAAAACTTAATGTCTTTTGATGCTTTTGTGCTTAAAGGCCTTAAAGGCCTAAACTGCTTGAACCCCGCAAAATGCTGCTTGCAGCTTTAATTTTTTTTTTTTTTTTTATTTTGGGTCAGTTCTATCTTTAAAGGATCCGCGGTGTGTGTCTATAAAATGGAAGATATCCGTGCAGTGTTTAATGGACCGTATGCTCATAAAGAGGGACCAGACCATCGCTGGGTGGAATATGAAGACAGAATACCCTACCCACGACCGGGCACTGTTAGTAGCACTCTTACAATTTTATTCTCTCTCTCTCTCTCTCTCTCTCTCTCTCTCTCTCTCTCTCTCTCTCTCTCTCTCTCTCTCTCTCTCTCTCTTTTTAAACCCCCTTTCAGTCATTGCCACTTTGACACAGGAGTTTTATGCATTACCACTAGAGGGAGACATAACACAATATCCCTTTTACCTTACCTTACATATTTCAAAACACTGTTGCACAAACACAACATTCATGATAATACCAAAGGCAGTTTCATCACTTCATATGATTGCATATTTGTTATTACTTCCAGCAATTTATGCTGTTATATATACTAAATGTATAACTATACATTTTCCTTTCTTTCGTAGTGCCCCAGTCGGACATATGATCCTCATATAAAAACGACTAAAGACTTTCCAGATGAGGTCATCAGTTTTATACGATTGCACCCGCTCATGTACCACTCCGTGCACCCAATGACGGGCCGACCAATTTTCACTCGTATCAATACAGAGTTCCGGCTCACTCGGATTGTAGTGGACCGTGTGGCAGCTGAGGACGGACAGTATGCTGTTATGTTTTTGGGCACAGGTATGATATGCAACAACCACATATAATGGCAGACATCCCAAACATGCAAAAAGTCATTTCAAGGAGGTATCCCGAATATCACCGCTTCCCGTTCCGGGAGATTTTAACTAACTTGCGGGCCGCTATCAATATGCAGGAGACTCCCGGAACTTCCAGGAGACTTGGGATGTCTGTGATGGTGTATTTTATTTGAATAACCACATTTTGCCAAACATAGGCTTGTTCTAAATACCTTATTTCGATCAACCAGCAGATGGCAGTAGAGCTTATCTATTGAAGAGACAAATGTGTGCATGTTTGTCTGTACAGATATGGGATCAGTTTTGAAGGTTGTCAGCATCACTCAAGAAAACTGGTCCACAGAGCAGATCATCTTAGAGGAGCTTCAGGTGTTCAAGGTAAAAGTCACAACCATTCAAATATGAAGCATTTATGGATGAATGGAAATTAATAAACAAAACAAGTTCACCTGGGAATGTCTTTATTTTTTCTCTCAGAGTCCATCACCCATCCTCAACATGGAAATCTCCTCAAAGCAGGTAAGAACAGAAGTTTAAACTTGGTTCTAGGGTAAAGTAAACCTTTTGCTTGGGAATGAATAAGAAAATAAATAACTCATAAATTAAACAAATAAATGACTGACAGGATTCATTGGTAAGCTGTTTTAATCTCAGAGGTTCCACAGGACTATTTGTCATATTTTTTAGCTACTGGTAGTCTCTGTCTCAAAATAGATTTGTTTGGACCTCCATTGTTCTGGTTTATCAAAGTCTTGCGGATAAGTCTGTTTCTTCTGTTCTTGTGCCGTTCCTTGTCTAATTATATCTTATTATTTTTTGGAGCTCATGGTTAGCTTAAGAGTTCGCCCAAAAGCTTTTATCCTTTCTCTGCACAAAGATAGAACCGCATGGCTACGTCAGCGGGATACTAGGCCAATTGTTTTTGTAACTGTTTATTTTTATGGCCTTTTTTATTTTAATAGCAGAGGATAATAGACTACCGATAATATCAAATGGTTTAAAAAATTTGCATTTACAAGGGTGATATATGGAAAGGTCTACCCTGACTGCCTGTTTATTTTCAGACTTGTGCAAGAAAAGCAAGAGCACCACACATTTTATTGTGCCTGTTGTTGTGTTTAGGGTTAGTTTCGTCACATGTACACGTGCTTCTTTTTTTAGAGTTTGTTGGGAAAAAATAGACACTGCAAACAAATGACATTTACTGATAACTCTATTAGAGAGATTGTTCCAGTAAGCACTTTTTTTTGTCATTGCATCTGGTTTATTACTTTGTATGTGTGTGTGTGTGTATGTGTGTGCAGCAGCAGCTGTTTGTTGGAGGAAGCGACGGGTTAGTGCAGGTGTCCCTGCACAGGTGCCATATTTATGGGCAGGGCTGTGCAGAATGCTGCCTGGCTAGAGACCCCTACTGCGCTTGGGACGGCATCCAGTGCTCCAGATACGTTCCAGCCTCTAAGAGGTACCACACAAACACACATGCACATGAGCCGACAAAGTCATTGTCCCAAAGAAGAGTCGATGCAAAGCCTTGATATTGATTCACACAGTCAGCACTTCTGTTTAACGGTCACAACAATGCAACGCTACGTGTGTCCTATGATATCCCTGAGATGTGCACCGTGCGCAGTTTGGTGCTCTGGTCTTTGGGATAGTAGAAAGTGGAAAGATAGAGAGGGCTTTGTGGTGCTCTCTTTCTGACCTACTTCTCCTGGGTGAGTTGTTTCCTGGAGTTCAGCACAGAGAAGAAAATGATAAATATTTGATTTTTCCTGTGCCATAGGGTGTAGTGGGACTGGACTGGACAGGCAAATTGATTAAAGTTGCTTTGTTGTTGAGATGATGTATGTGAGCTGCCATAGAAGTTTTCTTGCCCTTTCTCTCCCCGGCTCTCCGGTCCGCCACAGCCGCAAGGAGGCCAGGTCAGTCCTGGAGAGAGAGAGAGAGAGAGAGAGAGAGAGGATGGGAATTTTAGTTTTGGAGATTGTTTGGCTATCAGATGTCTCTGTTTGAAAAACACTTTGTGGTTTCATTAAGATTCAAAGTTTGTTGTATTACGGAGAGAGCTGAGGGTGTTTTCATAAAAAAATGGTGTCAGTACTGATTTTGTGTTTGAAATTAAATAAAATACTTTACAGTAGTCTTAATGTCTATTGAACATTGCTATGAACATTAAATATAAGATTAACCCTTGTGCATCAATTTAAAAAAGTTACACATAGGTAAAAAGAGGACAAAAATGTCCATGTCAAAAAACTGTCATAAAAACGTGACGCTTTGGAGCACAGACTTAAGTTTGGTATCATTTTAAAGAAGACCCTTTGCAGATTATTGCTGAAGTAAAAAAAAAATAATAATAATAAGTAAATCCAAAAAAAGTTATATAGGTATAAGTTTATGAAAATTATTTATAAAAAATATTTTATATACAATATATATTTTTTTTAAATCAGGTTGAACTCAAAACTGCAATAAAATCAAAGCCATAAATCTAAATAGGTTGTGTTCCAAATTTGAGGATGATATCTCAAAAAATGAGCTTTCGGTAACAGTTTGTTTGGGCGTAGTAACATATTTTCCCCATTGGGTGCCAGCAAAACCCCACTGGAGCTCACAGTGATTGGGTTGGAATTTGCAGTTTTTCTCTCTCAGTATTACAAACACACACATGCGCACACACACACATATTTTTTTTTTGTAACACACATACTAACCACACTCTGACATTCATACCAACACACCCACACAAATATTGTTGCATAATTTATCCAGTTGGCTCTATAATATGCCGAAGCAGAAAACAGGAATAAAGCGATATTTGTTTTATTGGCCAAACTTAAAAAAAATGGCAACATCTGATAAAAAATAGTAAAAAATAAAATTTTGAAGCCTTGCCATCAGAATGAAAGCCTCTTAACAAAGATTGCATAATTTTATAGTTAACTGAACCGGGGATTAAAAATGGCAGTTTTAATGGGTTTCAATGGGGACATTTTTGTCCAAAAGGTGCTGAGAGGGAGTATTTTTTGTACCTAATGCAAAAAATATTTTTTTTAAGAAAATGACGGTGAAATAGTAAAATTCCAATAAAAATACACACCTGTGCCAAGTTTTTTGCAGTTAGCTTTAACACAGGCAAAGTGATCAAAAAAACGAAACTGAAAAGGACAAAAATGTCCATAAGGATGCACAATGGTTAAACAACATTAGCCAGTTATGCTTGCAGGGGTATTGAGGTAACTGATCTCACTGCCTTGATTTACGATCAATTAATTCATTAAATGTATTAATTAATTCCAGTGGTTCTCAACCTTTTTGACTACATGATATCCACAACAATTTGTAAAGGTTCCATGACGCTTTAGGGCGTTTTCACACCTGAAAGTCCGAATGTCAGACCAATAACTAAACATGATGTTTCTTACTTGTTCAGGCCCCGTCCACACTACTGCGTTTTCGTTTAAAAACGGAGAATTAAAACGAATACGATCTCCGTCCACACCAGCGTTTTATCTGCGTATTAGAAATGATCTCCGTCCACATTAAAACGACTGAAAAAGCGGATCACGTGACCATTCACCAACACTGGGCATGCGCGTGCCGGTGTAAACAGTGGCTGGCGAATCAGGGAAGGATACGTCATGACTGATAACACTCAATCTTCAACCTCTGCGTCAGTGTTTCTAAACTCCACCGTTTTGTCTCGTCCACACTAAAATGCCCTCCGGAGATTCAAAACGAAAAACGGAGCTGCAGCGTTTCTAAACTTCTCCGTTTTAGGTCTTCGTTTTTCCCGTTTTAGTCTGGACGGGAGGTGCAAACATAGCAAAAGGTCTCTGTTTTTAAACAAAAATGCAGTAGTGTGGACGGGGCCTCAGATGATATTTTCTGGTGCAGATTCTTATGTTGGTCATACTTCCAAAAAGAATAATCTGTGATTCTGAATGCCACTATCCGTCAGGGCCTCGTTCCCAAAGCCATCCTCGCCTTAATGACAGTCCCGGAGCGCACAAGGCACACTTTCGTATATGCCGTCACATGTGACGTCATGATGCAACATTAATTGAGATTAGACTACTTTCACTGAATAGAAGTCATCAGCAGCTCTGTGGCAATTACATTTGGATATTGATAAATCGGAGTCGGAAATGTAATAAAAATAAATCAGAATCTAAATAAAAGATTTTTTTCCACATGTGCTCACTGCTTACAGGAGGGCCAGAAGGCAGGACATTAAACATGGAGATCCATCCAGCCATTGTTGGGACACAGAGGATGGTAAGGAAGCATACGAGTGTGTGTGTGTGAGAGAGGGAGTGTGTGGTCCTATTTTATGGGGACAAAATTTCCCCACAAAGATGGAAATATTTTTGGTCCCCATGAGGAAAACAGCTTATAATTCATACTAAAGGCACGTTCACACCAAGAACGACAACTATAAAGATAACTATATTAGCATCCACACCAGCATACAATATCGTTGTGTTTATTCTTTTGGGTAGGTATAGGGTTAGGGAATAGAATATACAATATGCACTGTATTAAACAAATCATAATGTCTATGGCAAGTCCCCATAAAACATGAAAACCAACGTGTGTGTAAGCATATAAAGCATAAAAGCACTAAAAGCTATGTTTTGTTTTAAGATGCCGCATTGTCCTGTGGGGCTCAACTAATGGACAACGCTAACCCAAAAAATACCTTTACTGTATTTTTGATATGCTGATCGCCCTCTCTCTCTCTCTCTCTCTCTCTCTCTCTCTGGCAGTGTTTGGGAGGAATGTCGAGGAAAAGGTGTTGTACGGAGTTGAGAGCAACTCCTCTTTTCTTGAGTGCGTTTCTAAATCCCAGCAGGCCTTAATACGCTGGTTCGTACTGAAGCCAGGAATGGACCACCGTCAAGAGGTATCACCAACATACATCTGCCACTCGTGTGTGTATGTGTGTGTGTTTGATTCACCCACTCTACTAGTTATATCTAGAATGACAGTTGTTTAGTTAGCAACACTACAAAGTTAAAAACATCATTAAAAAATATAAAACTACATTGAATCTAGAAGACTATCTGCATACATTAAACAAATTATGTCATTTAATTCTGCAATTAGAATATACAATATATCTAAAAAAATTCTACATAAGAGTGAAAGCATTAAATTGAACCTAATTTAGAACAAGATTTTATAAAATTAAATATTTTCTTTACAAACCGCAGCATTTGTGATGCGATCAGGGAAAACCCACCACATGGTGAAATTTGATATATTACAGGTTTTGAGACCATATTAAAGCTGGGTTCAAGCCCTTTCCAAATCTGTTTTTATTTCTTTTATTGTTTGTCTGTAAAAAAAGTTATTGTTATCTGATCGCTATGATTTTCAGAAATGGAATTTTGAGAAAAACAGGTTTAATTAACGGTCACGTCCTGTTAGCGCGACGACTGGCGCTGCTTTTTTTATTGCCTTTTTTCATATCACATATTTTAGTAATCATCATAGATTAGATCTCATTCAAAAGCTTATGAACTCAAAATTCAACCTGTGAAAACCATTTTGAAATTGGACGATTGAGAGGCGAGCAAGATCTTTTAAACGAGCAGTTTCAGACTCTGTTGTTCTCTTGTGCTCCGCATCACACCACACGATAACACTGGATAAAAATAAATAAATACAAACTTGTGGGCTGTTGTAGTTCACCCAGGACTGGACTTTATTCTGTTATATTGTTTATTTTGATAGGTGAACTGTCTTTGTAGTGTTAAGAGAAGGAGAGCTAAACGGGAGATATTGTTTTTTGGCCCTCTGCTCCGCCTGCGTGTTCTTAAAGAGAAACACAGTCTTTTCAGCTGGACATTATACTGTATATCACTATTTTTCTGCACTAAACTAGTGAATTTTACCAAGATATATGCAGTATTCAGAGATGATAAACAAGATTTTATAGAATAATAATTTAATAAAAAAACAATTTTGACAAAAAACTGACATTCAATCTATATTTAGACTTTATTGAAAACAGACCAGCGCGACATCCGATGGGTTTTCCCAGATTTTTCTATAAAAGAAAGCAGTGCATAGGGTCATGAATTGCTTGTTTGCATAAAATGCAATCAAACTGATTCACCAAAATAAATTGTACCATAAAATGTGGTAGTGCAGTGTTTTAAACATTTTCAGCATCAATGTAATGCATAGCCTGGGTATTCCATTCATATTTTCTCTTTCATAAAAACGTCTTTTGAGATCAAAGGCTTTTTTATGATTGGACACACTCCAGAAACAGATTTACAGTAACTCTCAACCCCATAATGCTTAGAAAAAGTAGATGTTGTATAAATCTGAAGATCGTATAACTAAACAATGTGTTGTAACAGAGAGGCCGAGAACTCAAACAGTTCTGTTGGTAATCGTGAAAATGGCCCAGATCAGAAAGTGGAGATACAAAACACAGCAGAACTGTCAAGAAGTGACCTTCACTGGTGGATTCATCTCTTGGGTGTCATGTTTCCCTTTTTTGACTTTAGAAACACATAAATACACTCATCTTTCAGATATCTTTTAAACTCTCTGATGGAGTGTATTTATGCTATCTGCTAAGATAAAGATAATTCAGTTGTTTATTTAAGTCACTGTGTTGTGCAGCGTGTAAAGAGTGTAGGAATGGATCTGTGGATGAAAGTTCATAGTGCCGAGACAGAGGTCATTGTAACCTTGTGCCATGTGTGTCCCTAGTCTTTATTAGCTGTGATGAATAGACAGGGGGCCAAGACCTGACTCTGGAGTGGTAGATCAGCATATCCTTATATTGATCCATCTCCACAACAATTAATCCCAACAGAAGTGTGTGTGTGAGAGAGAAAGAGAGTTGAAGACACATTTGGGGAGGTATGACCGCAGAAGGTCAAATCACAGCACAATTGTCACAGGATAGTTGCAATTCTAGTAGAAACATGCAGTTTCCTGCTTTTGGAAAAATCCTTTAGTCCCACGTCTCAAGTAAACATTAGTCTTGCTATGATGCATTTGTTTTATTTTTGTTTCCCTTCCTGCTTTTCTTTTCCTCCTTTCTTTCTCCCGTCTTTCCCACAGCACAAAATGACTCCCTACCGCCCAGCTGCCCAAAACACCTGCAACACACAACCTCACGTGTGGCGCCTATCTTAAAATATCACCCCACACTTCACCTCGTAAAAGACAACAAAGAATGATAGGAGAGAAAATAGGGATTGCGCGTTTGTGTGAATGTTTATCGAATCAAAGTAAAACAATATCTGGTTGCAATAACAGAAAGGATGCTTCATATCCCACATAGCTGAGAAAACAACAACTATGGGATGGAAATTACAAAGAATTTATTGATTCTGGTTCCAAATCTGATTTTGGTTCCTTGACAATTCTGGGAAAACAAGTTGTCTTAAAAACTTACACCTTGAATTGATTTTGTCTAAACCATATGAAGGCAGCACACACACACAAAAATGTAGGCCTATGTATAAAATTTAAAAGATGTAGTTCAATTGCATATGCAATTAAATTCCATCCATTTGCATTAGTTTTAACATAACCTAATAAACTTGAATATGCAATGCATATTCATATCCGTCATACATAAATAAAACAAGCAAGAAAGAGATTTATGCAATAGTACTAAAAATTACAAATTTGTTTTACATATATTTACCAGTCTCATACATTTTTGAATAGCTTGTTCCACAGCTGGCCACATTTTAACCATGTTCATACTTTTTAATGAATTACATTTATTTATTTTAACAATAAAAAATGTACAGTATGCTGATTCTAAGGAATTTGAAAAAATACATTTTAAAAATATGATAAAAAAATAAATAATACCAAATTGATGCAAACACTTAATAAATAATAAACTATACTGTGATTAATTTTTGAGTGCTTAAGTGGCAAAGAGTTGCTCTTACACATTTTAATTGTTGATTCTTGGACAGGGCTGACATGAAAAAAGAAGCATGCATGACAATCTTCATGACAATATCAACGCTTTATGGTCTAATATTTAAGTATGCAGCCTATTTTATTATGATGTTACATACATGTAGGTGGAATAATCCAGGCATTCTAGAACCAAATGTAATCAAACGTCATGCAAATCCTTCCTGTTTTATTCCAAAAATCGGAATAAGTGCCTGTTATCGATTCCCAGCACTTAATAGCCCTAAACAGGACTGTTCTCACCCCCTCTCGTTCTCTTTTCCATCTTCATCCCTCTACGCTTTTTCCATGCTGTTCACTACCCTCTTTTTACAACTAAATATAATTTCCCAGAGGATGGTGGGTCACCGGCAGGCCAGCTCATATTTGAGATGTGAGAAAGATCCTGTGTTGAAGGTTCCAGACCCTCTCTTTCTTTCTCTAAACCCACAGCCAGACCCCAGTGCTGTGTGGAGGGGCCACAGAGAGACAAAGTCCTCGTATCGTAGTTTTAATGCCTTTGACCCGGCTCGATGCTGTGCTTAAACCTGCTTCTGTGATCACAGGCCAGTATCCTCCCCAGTAAAACCTTCAGCAGGAGTTATACGGAGTGATATACTGCTGAGATACGAAACACAGACACACATTCACTTCCAGCAATCTCCATGACACACACACACACGTTTCATCTTGACACTCGTGCCCTTGGCCTTAATGTTTTAGTTCCTGCTGTCACAGGTGCTGTAGACATTGCAAAACCGCCCTATTTCCTTTAATTCCTGACACGTTTCTGCTGGGTACGATTTATAGTCATACTCCAAATTTACATGCCAAATCTAGAGTTGTTTTGTGCAATCATGACTATTGCATTTCCTTGAAGCATCTTTTAGATGGCAGATAGATTAGCATAAGTCAATGCGGCGGTAAGCAGTTTGTGTGTTTTACAGGCATTCGGTATGCTTTGAAGCTTTTTTTCCCCTCCTCTCCGTACTGCACAGCTGCATTGATTTAGTACTGCAGCCTCAAAAACACAGATAACAGAAAAACAAAAATGAAAGTGAGAGAAAGAATAGGCAGATAGGAACGGAAGGAAGGTAGGAGAATGGATAGAGAAACTGATATTGGAGAAAGAAATATTAGCATGACTAAAGCTGGTGGAGATGATTGATTTGTGAATAAATTGTTATTTTGAATAGTTTTTTATTAGTTACTTGACTAAAACAAAATCTATGAAAATTCATCTGACACATCAAGGTAATATTTTGAATGACAGCATCAAATTTGTACATCCAAATTTATACAACTAAAAAACTGAAGCCTGATTTATACAATTCTATCATTTTATATATATATATATATATATATATATATTAGGGCTGTCAAACGATTAATCACGATTAATCGCATCCAAAATAAAAGTTTGTGTTTATATAATATATGTGGGTGCACTGTGTATAATTATTGTGTATATATATATATATATATATACATACACACACATGTGTGTATATTTAAGAAAAAAAAATATTATTTATATATAAAATATTTATATTTATATATAATATAAATTATATATAAATCTATATACAGTATATACATGAAAATATTTCTTAAATATATACAAGCATGTCTGTGTATTTATATATATACGTTGTATATATATATATATATATATATATATATATACACAGTGCATCCACATATATTATGTAAACACAAACTTTTATTTTGGATGCGATTAATCGCGATTAATCGTTTGACAGCCCTAATATATATTTCAATTTCAAATTTCAATTTCAAAAAACTTTATTTGTCCCCATGGGGCAATTAGTGAGGCCACATATCGTAACGAAAACAATATACATTATAACATACTACATTAAATAAATAACACAGTGTACATAAAATACATATTAATGAATACCTAATATATATTAAAAAATATCTAAATCAAGACATAATCAACAAGAAGCTTAAAAGGGTTGAGAATTAAAAAGCTGCACTGCTCTGGGAACAAAGATTGCCTTCCTCCTTTGTGTCCTACAACATGGACAACGAAGCCGTCGCCGTGAAGGAAGCCACTCATATATATATATATATAAATATATATATATATATATATTTTTTTGTAATATTTTTTTTGAATCAGTTAATTGAGTCCTATTTAAATGCACTGAATAATACAGAGCACTTTGTATGTCAGAGGTGATAGACACCTAGCATATAGATCAGTGCAACAGATCACGCAAACATGAAAGCTGACCGTGTCATTTCTCAAGACCTTCTCTACCCCTCTTTTTGTTCATATTTTCTCTCTCGTTAGCATTACCATGTGGTCAGCTTGTCTAATACGACTCTAATGACCAATCAGATGGTATAACGTGAGGTCAGCAGGAAGTGGAGCGCAAAGGTTAAAGACTGATCTCTGACCTTGAGGGAGTCTTGTCGTGGGTTCCTTGGCAGAATGATTTATGTGAATAAACCCAGCAAGTGACACATAAATTCACTGTTTGGCTGTGATTAATTTGGAGTGTTTTCAAGAACGTATATTGATATATGGTTGACTTTTAGGAAATAGTCTTAATAATTGTGTTTGTTGCAGATCAAACCAGACGAGCGCGTGCTGATAACCGAGAGAGGTTTGCTGATTCGTTGGCTCCAGCGTAGCGATGCAGGTTCCTACTTCTGCACCTCCCAGGAGCACAGCTTCACCCGTAACCTCCTCCACCTATCTCTGCACGTCCTGGACCCCGGACAGCTCAACGGACACCAACCTGCTATACGGGACTCATCAGAAAACCCTTCCGTGACCGAACCCCGCCAGCGCTATAAGGACTATTTGCGCATGTTGAGCGGCCCTGCGCACTCTCTAGACGAGTACTGTGAAACAGTCTGGCACAAAGAGAAGAAGCAAAAACAGAAGGGCAAATGGAAGCATGTCCAAGAGCTCCGCAAGAGCAGGAACCGACGCCACCACTAGGGGTGCCAATGATGCGTGGATTCGAGTGTGAGGTTAGAAGGGTCACAGTGCCCTGGAAGCCACTGAATGTGGATTAAATGAACTCAAACAATCTCAAAACTAAATACAAATACAGAAATGAACTATCACCTGACCAGTCTGTTTATGCAAAGCAAAAAGTCCCCCAGAAACATCAATCTTACCGTTAAACATTAAACATTCATTGTAACTGATGCCTCAGATATGACCCACTGATTCTTTACCGTTTAGAAATACCAAAATACCTATGTGAGCAGTCATCTTGGCTGATCTTTAAGGCAAGACACTACAGGCAACTTTTTTTTCAGGCACTGGTCAATTTTGATGTGTTGGGCTAACTATTCTTCTTTCAGACTAATAGAAAGAAAATATAAAACAATGCATTTTTAAATTTTTTTTTTTTTATGCAGTGAGCCAAAAATCTCAACTTTGTAAATGTAAGTGTAAATGTAAGTAGTAGTCATGAACAAAACTTTCCAATTTTATCTCTATCTATATTCAGAAGGCTTTTACAGTGGGGTTTGTTTAGCATTCACCTGATTTATATATTTTATTATTATTATTATTTTTTTTTTGGCAGTTAACAGTATTTTCTGATTTATGGAGTGATAAGAGATATCTAAAAACCCCTATGCACAACGTTTAATTTTAATATGTAAATGGACTTTGAACCTGGCTTTATCCTAATTATTATGAAAATTATTGCGTAATTAATTAGACAATACTAGACAATACATCATTTACATATAAAAACAACATTTTCAGAAAACAATTGTCTCCATGTACTTAATCAACATGGGAAGTAAAGTGTTATTTATTAGTTAAAATTATGATACTTTTTCCCTCTAGTGTCTTGCTTTAACACTCAAGTCAGAATCAATGGGGCAATGTATTGTATACTAAAATCATATAGCTATAAACCTATGAACAATGCTCTACAACAGGATTGTTCAGTCTATAAACGCCTGGAATAATGTTTTTACAAACATGGCACCAGTTCTTTGCGCTTTAATTTTAACCAAGAATAAAAATGCATTCATGTTGAATGTATGTAAATATTTATATTATTTGTACATGAGATTGTGCATGCTTTAGCATTATTTACATAGAATTCTCTTTTGAGATTACAGTTTTAACCAAGCATTTAAATTTCACTGAGTAAAATACATTATTTTTGTATTTTTGCAATTTGTCTTATAGTAGGTCATTTGTTTATGGCATATGACGTTATTTAAAATGACCATGGTGTTGAAATAAACTTTTTTTTATTTCTACTTAACTGTGCAATGGAGAAAAGACAATTTGTTATTTAAAGATAGTTAAAAATATTTCTATCTTCTTCTCTTCATGTTACTCATAGTCAAACTATGTATGATTTTTTTTTTCTTCGTGTGAAAACAAAGGGAGATTTTGCAGAATATCCAGGCTTCTATTTCCATACAATGCCAGTTTATGGTGACCATGGTCAAGCTCCAAAAAGACAAAAAAGAAAAAGTCATAAAGGGTCTATAAGACCCAGTAATATGCACTATAATCCCAGTCTTTTGATTTGGTATGAAAAAGCACATGAAAAGAGTATATGTGTCGATTAAATGACAGAATTCATTTTTTTTTTTTTGGTGACAGAAATTGATCTTACTCACTCACTGTTCCTCCCCCATGCTTTCAAGTGTCTGTATCCCTCCGGATACAAAAAACCATTTAAGGGGTTAAACACTAGTTCAATATCTGTGATGTAATATAGATGAAACAGTCTGACCCTATATCTCTATCACAGCCTCGTAATCACACTTAAATGTGCACATACACACTCTAGGCAGTTATATCTCATATCCCATGACTTCACATCTGAACAAGAGTCACGCAGCCAGTTGTTATGAGATTCATCGTGGGACTGCTTTTCTCTGAGGTCAACCTGTCTCACATCAGATTAGAAAGGGAATGAGCTCCTCACACACACAATAGAGCGTGACCTCAGATAACCTCACCGCCTGAAGCGTGCACGTGTGTGTGTGTGTGTGTGTGTGTGTGTGTTTTCAAGGTCAGACCTCCTCTGCCATCAGGATTTCTCATCTCCTCTCATTTGTTCAATAGTGCATGTGGTGTCCTGTGAAGGAAGTCAAGGTCAGTAGGTCATATAGTCACACACACTCATTTCTTTATTTCTGTTTTGTTAATTTCCTAAAGGAAGAAAATAAACAATTTAATCCTTTATAAACCTTTTTAATGATCATTTTACAAGTAAACAAGTCCTAAATGAACCGCATCGTGCCAGAAAACAAACACAGGGTCCGTTTTTTTTTTTTTTTTTTTGCTCTGGGTTCGACAAGAAGGCCTTTCTGTCTGAGTCGGGGGCATGGCCCGGGGATGGCAGTGACAACCACATGGGGAGTGCAAGAAAGGGGAAATGACTGTTTCTGGGCTGATGGGTGAACTCATTTATCAGTGCTAAAGTCTTGAGTAATACCGCTTTCTCTATTCCGTACCTCCTGCCACGGCCAAGACAAGCAGAAAGTGATCTTTTCTCTCCAGAATGCCCTCCTGTAGTGGTAATCGCTGGAGCTCTTTAACCGTACAAGAGCATCTATTAACAGAGATGTTCTGCTTCGTGCCGTGACAGGTCAAAGGTGGAGCGGATTGACTGAAAGAGACGGCGACGTATAGAAAGAGCATTTGAGAAAGATTCAAATCGGATAGATTAGGCTCAGCTGGGTGTTGTCTGTATTAATGAGTGTCTTTGCTAATAATAGTCAGTTTAAATGAGCTGCTACTTATGTGTTTGGAAATTATAATTACGTTTTATTTCATTTTGGTTTGGAAAAATATATTATAAATTTCAATTATAACTTTGTGGTTATTATGTGACTGGAAAAATGAACACTGAAGACTGCACCTTAAATACAAAGCAAATGAATGAACAACTGTGATGATCAGTGAATCTCCATAGTAACTAATAAGTGGCGGGAAACTAAACAAAGGAACTCATATGACTGAAAATAACAGACTGAAAGTCTATGTACAAAATAACAGAATTTCCATGACAATATGACATTGTGGTAGCATTTATGTGAATTTTCCTCAGTCTTTTGGAAGATGTCAGGATTGAATTGGGACACAGTTTTGCAACTTGGCTCTGATTTTGCATATTTTATCAGTGTTGGCTGCTGACTTAATGAAAGTAAAGCTGTTTTTGCCCGGCTACCATGTGTTGGGCTGGACTGTGATCTGAAATGTTTTATAATCATCCCTTATTTACTACTTGGCTAATTTTAGCTATTACAGTGTAAACACTCAAATAAGCTGGAACTTTAACACACAACCAGTTTGATGTGCTTTGAAAATGAAAAATAAGTAATTAATTACTCACCCCCATGCTGTACCAATCCCGTACGACCTTCGTTCATCTTTGGAACACAAATGAAGATATTTTTGATTAAATTTGAGAGGTGGATCACTGCTATATAGGCTGCCTAAGGGATCGAAACTTGATGGCCCAGAAAGTCATTGAAGGAAATGTTTAAATATTCCATGTGACTACAGTGGCTCAAGTATAAGTTTATCAAGCGACGAGAATACTTTTTGTATGGACATAAAACAAAAATGACGACTTTATTCGACTATTCCTTTTCTTCCTTGTAGGCCTGAGATGAGAGACTGAGAACTGAACAAGAAGTCGTAGAATAAGAACGCAATTCTCGCGCATGAGTCGTGGAAATCTCTTGAACTCTCGTCTCACACCGTGTCCTAACTACACGCGACGCGATAAAATTCCAGCGACAGCAAGTGTGTCTGTCCACACTAGACGCGACGTGACTGTGAGATGCCACACATTCAGAACAGCGTGTGAGCCTATGGTGTGAGCAGAGTCTCTCTGTGAAAGCACACTGTTGGCCCGCACTTTTCATTCATTTTGAACGCTATATTACATGCTTTCAAAATCTGAGGTAAATTATCCGTTATCGCTTGTGGCACAGTGACCTATTTTTAACTAAAAATAAATAATGTGTACTCATAACCAGTGTAATTTCTTCATTCTGTCAGCCACGACGTCGCAGAAATAGGAACCGTTTCTAAATTAGAAACTTCGCGTGTCGCCGTCGCGCCTGGTTAGGACAAAAACTCTGATTAACATGGAAAAGATACCTTTTATTGCGTGTCGCGGCGTCGCGTCGCGTGTAGTTAGGACACGGTGTCAGGCCCAGAAGGAAGGAAAGGAATAGTCGAATAAAGTGCTCAGGTTTTCATTATATTTATGATTAACATTAATTCCACTCATTTGCCCATTACATGTTATCATTCAAAACTAATGATGCACAGCTACACTGAAGAGCTTTGTTAAAGGGCTAGTTCACCCAAAAATGAAAATGATGTCTCTAATGTCTCACCATCATGACGTTCCAAGCACGTTAAACCTCTGTTCATTGTCGTAACACAGTTTAAGATATTTTAGATTTAGTCCGAAAGTTTTCTGTCCTTCCATTGAAAATGTATGTACGATATACTGTCCTTGTCCAGAAAGGAAATAAAGACATCATCACAGTAGTCCATGCGACACCAGTGGGTTAGTTGGAATGTTTTGGAGCATCTAAAATACATTTTGGCCACAAAATAACAAATACTACGACTTTATTCAGCATTGTATTGTCTTTCGGTTCTGTCGTCAAGTCGTGAAAAAAACTATCACGGATCACATAACTTCTGTTGCATGTGACAGTTGCATAAAATTAATGTCAACAATACTATTTAGTCACAATATAGCTGTGCATGGGCCATAATGCAGACACTGTTGTAGGTCAGTCCACTCTTGATCCCAGAAAGTGCACGTTTGCAGATATGACTCAAACTGACTAATGTGTCTTCCAGGCTCCCAGTGGACACAGGACACATGTCCTCTACAGTCCTCTAAAACTGGCGTGAAACCACATACCATTTCAAGCAGCATTATCATAACTGTATAAATTTGCCTCTTCTCCAGCTGAGATCTGAGTATTTGAGGAATTTGTGGTTGTATCATCAGTTGTGCAGTGTTTTTCTGTGATTTCCTCCCGCGATGTATCCGGCACACAGGGTTCTCGCATTCCTTACGGCAAGCCTGTGGTTTTCCGAAAGCCTGTGGAGACTGGAGAAACAAAAAAAAAAAAAGAGGGATAAAGATAATTATACTATCGTCATGTGGAATGTGTGATTCTGATTAATTTATCATTTTGCTTGTTGGAAATGGAGAAATAAGCACTGAAATATTGTGTTGGGTTCTTATCTATTATTCTTGGCTCTGTTGCTGAGTTTATAAAACTGTTCGCTCTACCGCTCGCTCTTTGTTAACAAAGCTGATGAATATTTCAGACCATGCGTTTGAGAGTTTTTGAAGCTTCATTGTTTATTTAATAGTCAGAACAAATCGGAGCACCTATCCGAGAGAGAATGCAGTAACCCAGTGAAAAATAAAGGACAGTTGTGATTCTTAATAAATGTAGGCCTTTTTAAAATAATATTAAAAGTCTAGTACCAAACTGCACACAATTATACTCACCTAATTTAATTTTAAAGGGGTTACTGCTTTTTTTCTTTGCATGATTGTGTTTATGGGGTGCAATATAACATGTATTCGTGTTTTTTTCTTCTTTTTTTTTTTTTAAAAAAGTCTTATTTTTCGTTAATTTCACCTTTATTGTAAGCCGCTTTCTCCTCTGCCATTTGAACGAACGGTTTACATCCTGATTCTATGAAACCACTCCCTCAGAAACAGGCAATGGGCTCAGATTGGTTAGTTTTGGCCAGTGTGTTGTGATTGGCTAAACTGTGTAGTCCGGAAACGTCACGCCCATTACCTTTACGGGCGAAGTTGCATATGTGTTCATGTCAAATGTACATAATGGTGTCGACACTGCAGTATCAGGAGCCAGAATCAGACCCAGAAAGTGGCGATGAAGAGAGTCAAGCAGAACCTCACCACACACGGCTCTTACAAAAAGTTTCTGAATGGTAATTTGCCTATATATTTTTTTTTAATTTATACACGTTTGTCTTACACAAAATAGCATCGAACTAACTGGCTACTACACAAAGAGCGTTGGCACTGGTTTATGTTCTTAATCGAAAATCGCAAAATAACGTCATGATACATGAAAAATACATGTACGCGTTTGTCGTAGACACAAAATAGCATAACTTAGTAGCTATAAAGCCAGCGCTGACATTTGATAAAACTAAAACATTACGTCTGAAATTATGCATGCAAATATTTCAAATGACTAAGTCTTAGCCTGCTTACAGGTTAAGGCCTAACAACGGCTGCCTCTGGTTTTAAAGTTGGAACTGCTTCATGTTTTAGTAACCGTTTCTGGTCCCACTTTATATTAAGTGGCTTTAAGTACTATGTACTTACATCGAAAAATAAGTACAATGTACTTATTTTGTTCAGATTGTATTGTAAAACACTTTTGTTGCTATTGAGGTGTGATACGGGTAAGGTTAGGGTTAGGTGTGGTTGTATAGGTCGGTTTAAGGGTGGGTTAAGGTGTAAGGGAAGGGTCAACTGTGTAATTACAAATGTAATTACATTTATTAATTACAGCTGTAATTACATGCAGGTATTTTCAAAATATAAGTACAATGTAAAAACATGTATGTACACAATAAGTCCATTGTATCAAAGTATTAATTTCAATGTAAGTACATAGTACTTAAAGCCACTTAATATAAAGTGGGACCCAGTTTCTTGTTGAATCCGGCATTGAATTCGTAGAGATTCTGGAAGCTCTTTCGTAAAATGTGCAGCGCAAATTACGATTGTAATTTTCAGGAACATAATCAAACATAAATTGTATCCATTGTTGACGAACTACAACGTCCGTGGGAAGCCCGAACACAGAAGGCCTGACAGCTGGGTGAAAATAACACTTTCTATGAGCCGCAGAAATATGGCCATGCCCTTTTTTTGCATATTCTGGAGGGAGGGTTGATGCAAATGAATGGGTTAGTGACGTCTAAAACCTGTTGTAGCCCCATTCGAGTCATTTTTGTAGGCATTAAACTTCCTGATTTTTAAAAGACGATATCTCTGCTTGCACTGAACTTTGCAGTATTCATGCACCTACAGCAACATTACATACTATTTAAAATGAAAAAAGTGAAATCGCAATCAACCCCCCCTTTAATGTATGCAGGTAATGTTCAGATGGACATGACACACAAATCAATTAAACTCAATTGGCTATTTTGCAACAGAAGTTAAAATTAATAGAAATTAAGGTAATGGTATTCTAGGAAATACATGTATAAATACAGTACAGGTGGTTTGTCTATTATGCTCTCCAAGGTTACAAACAAAATATAGTAAAAACAGTAATATTGTGAAATATTTTAACATTTAAAATAAGTTTTTACTATTTTAACTCTTTCCCTGCCAGTAGTTTTGATAATTGCACTGCCCCAAGAATATTTAGTTGTATGAATATCCGAACAAACATGCAAAAATATACAAAAAGAAAGAACAGAGCCTCAAACAAAAAACATCAAAAAACCTGTTTTATTCTTTTTTATCCACACTTGATGTTGGTAAGTGTTGATAATGTTGACAAAAAGCAAAAAAAAAAAAAATCACATTTTTGTCAAAGGCTACATTCTTTGACTGATTTGAATCATTTATCTAAAGAAAAGCTAAAAAACACACACAGGCATGCTGTGTGTTTGAACGAAGGAGCTGACAGGATTGACTTATCAAAACAAATGTCATGGAAAAAAAAGTACAGGATTGAGATATCAAGGAGGTACAAGGTATGTTTGGCAGAACATTACAGGGCAATTACGCTGCTGCAGATGTGTACCACAGCGCTGACAGACAGAAAAAGAGAGAGAGAGTAGCTTCCTTTAAGCCAGTGACAAGGGAAGAATATTGATAGTGTCCCGAGGGAAGAAGGGCAGGAGGAATGTATGACGGAGAGAGAAACAGTTGTTACCTCTGAGAGTGTAATGAGTACCTGTGTGGCTCACACCTGATTTATGCACAGGATCTCTCCACTTGAGCGCTGCCACAACATGCTAAACACACACACACACACACACACACACACACCTGTGGAGTGATGGCTTCATTCACAAGAAACATTTGTATGTCTGTGTTTAGGCAGCATCTTGATTTTTCATGCACCACCATTTCTAAAATTACAGGCCGCAGTTGGTTTAAGATACGAACAATATGGAGAATTCCTTCTAGTCTACCCTGATAAAGTTCAAAATACTCCATTAGGGGAAGAAAAATTACACTAAAATAATGTCACACATAAACGAGTCAGTAAAGAACAAATAATCTCCCTGTATTGGACTGAAGGAGGTCAAGGGTCGGATGGTTGGGGATTGAGTTACAACTACTTCATGGACTGATCTGCATTCATTCTTGATCATGTGGTATGGGCAAATGTTTGTTGATTCAGGGTCAGTATGGGCTCTGAAAAGGCCACTGATGTCACTGACATCAAAGATGAAGAAGGGTGACTTTTGGCTTAAACCTGCCGTTGCTGAGCATCGCTATGCAGATGTTTTGGAAGATCAAAGAATACTCAATTTCGAAGTATGTTTGGTAATAATTATCTATGATGTTTGAAGTTCGTGAATGATGCGGTATCTAATGCTATCAAAATATGTTTGTGACTGATTTGTTTTTCGCTTGTTTAACGAATTTGCCCACCTAAACGATATTTAAAATAGCCTGACAATTAACTCCATTCGCAAACCACTGGTCCGACCTTTGACCCTGTGCTCCCAGGGTTTGTGGGTGAAAGGTTGTGGCAGGGCACCACAACCTTTTCATGGATCACTCAACACAGAGAAACAATGTCATTTGCAATGACACTAACTAGATATAACCCTAAAAGCATCAGACATCAAACGGCCACGTCCGACAATAATCGTCTTTTAATAATCGTCAACAATTTTAGTGCCATTGTTTTAAAAGCATGACATTTAGAGACTCAAGTTGTCAGAGTAGATTTACCAGCTGAGACTTTATAGTTACTGTTAGCACGCTTAAGCTGCATAATTATCTAAGTTTCATTCCATTTAAAGGTGCAATGTGTAATTTTTTAGGTGACATCTAGTGGTTCGGTTGTGAGTTTGCACTAAAGGCTCGGCCCACCGCTCACCCCTCTCTTTGGCTAAAACGAGACAAAAATATCATCGTCTGAGACAGCTGAGAATAGCAAGAGTAAGACAAGAGTGTGTAATATTGTCACATCTGTTATAAACCACATCATCGATAAAGTTTACAAAGCCATAGTCAGGTGAGGATCAAGGGTCTTAATATATAATATAATAATAGTAATCAGCTGATTGTCTCGAGCACACGGCAAAAATTACATGATTGTAACAGCGTGCGCCTCCACATCCCCTAGACACCATTTACTACACATAATAAGCTTTTTTTTTTTAAATTTTGAAGACTATTTGCAATCGACTTAAAATGCTTCCAGGATCGACTTGTCGTCCGCGATTGGCGGGTTGGTGAATCCTGTAACGTTACTGTTTTACGGACAATGACAAGAGTACTAATCAGCTGATTGTCTCACAAACGTAACCTGCACATTTATCCTCACATAGCAAAGCCGTAACACAGCGAGGGAGAAGAACTAAGTTACATGAAAGTTATATTTTACACCACTGACAGGGGAAAAGTCACTACTTACTATGTTTATGGCTATAGCTTCTAGCTTTCTGCGGCTTCACTTTCAGGGTAGTGACGAAACGTGTTCTGTAGCGATGTTTGTTCGCTGTTGGCTACGGCACAAACATGACGTCACACAGCCCGCAAGGCGTCATCTACTGACGCTTTTGACCATGCGTCAACATCCGACGTACATGGCAACCTTTAGCGTCAATATGAGACGCGCCTCCTAGTGGTCTAACCCCAACCCTACCCCAGACCTAAACCTACCCGCGTCATCTAACTGACGCTAAAGGTTGCCATGTGCGTCGGATTTAGACGTATGGTCAAATGCATCAGATAGATGAAGCCCTAGGATGAGCGTCATCTAACTGACGCAAGAGGTTGCCATGTGCCAAGTGTCAGTTACTGTAGATGACACCCTAGGATGAGAATGCGTTGCGTCACAATATGTTCCACCTTCGTAGAAGCATAGAGAGGGGTGCCTGCGGTTATGTAGATATAAATGTCTCATTCTAAGTTAATTAAAATGTTGCGGTTTATTAAGTAAGTTCTTTATACACCACTGAAAACATAGTTATGGATGTCATATTGCATTTCTGTTAATAGATACTCAAAATTGACCACTGACCACTCCCTCAGAGTTGAACAGTTGGGTTTTACCGTTTTCCAATCCATTCAATCGATTTTCGGATATTTAGAAGAATATCTGGTCAAAATTCAAAATGACTGATTTTGTGGTGGTAATTTCCAAAAATTTGTGAAAAAATTTGCGATTTATATATAACATTTACCATAATAGTATTCAGTCCTTCCAGAAAAACGCAGAGTTTTTTTGTGATTGTTGCGGGCAAAAATTGATTGATTACGCGGTAAACTACTGGCAGCTGTGGTTGCCAGCATCATACCGTAAATTTATGCAATTTTATGCGATGAAATTGCAGGAATTTGAAAAAATTGAGGGAACTTGCAAAATTACGGGTGATGAAAAAGAGAAAAAAAGTGATTCCCCCAACACCCTGTTCTCACTAGGCTAATGTAAGAGTCATTTCTTATTACTTCCTTTGATAAGCAAGCATACTACATCATAGAAAGTGCTGGGAATATTTAATTTCTCATCTTGTTTTATTTCAGACTGTAACGAGTGTAAATAAGGTGTGGCCCCTTTAAGAGCTGCGCACTCCCTGTTGAACTCTCTGCAGTGTTATATGTGCGCCTCGAACACCCCATGTGTGTGGGTAATTTCTGTTTGATGATACTTCTTTTATCTTATGTTGTTTATTAAGTAACGATGTGACGGTAGAATGTGTGACAGACAGTTATACGAGTTCGATTTGTGAGATGTCGATCGCCTCCGTGAGTCTGTCTGGTGTCGCGTAATTGCGTCACTTCATAACGTTCCCATGGAAACAGGAGGAAATGGCTGCTCTTGTGTGAAGCAAACGCAACATTTTTCAACTTTCTGCTAAGATACATGTGACTTTTTTGCAACAAAAATGCGAGGATTATAAAATTATGCAAACCCTGCATATTTTGCACGGAAATCGGCAATTAATGCGGCGAAAGCTTTAAATCTATGCTGTGCATAATGTCTGTCCCAGATTGAACTAGAGGAATGTTAGGTTGCATAAGAGAGCAGAAGTTTGACAGAATTTGGGCGATTTTTCAGAGCTGCGCTGTGGAAACCACAATGAACCTCACAGTGCACGACAGAGATAATTTCATTCAAACGTCTTACTGCTGTTACCGTAACATGCTATTTCCTGTGCTGATTATTTAATCACATACCATATGTCTTTCATAGGCCTTGCTGAAGAAATAACCCTGAAGCGAATACAATAGAGCAGAAAATTGAATTGAATGCTGTCAGTCATTCTTTTGTCCTCTGGGATTTTAACATCTGTTAAGGCAGAAACATCAATCTAACTCTTTCACTGCTACTTGGCTAAAATTGTAGAATGTGCCTGGCAAGCCTTGAGAGAAAGAATGAGAATTTAAATAAAAAACACATCACAGCACAGGTCTGACATTCAATTTAACTTGAAATTTAGGTTTTACAAACAATATTGTAAAGTTGGCTGACTGAACATGAAATGCCAACCCGATCTCACGACCAAGTCGTACGAATTCGACGAATGATTAAAAAGTGGCTAATTCGTAACAATTCATACGACCTCACTCGTACGAATTAATACGATTTTGCTAAATCGTACATATTTTACGAATTGGCCAATTCGTATGAATTCGTACGAATGACCTACCCCTTACCCCGCCCCTAAACCTAACCATCACGTGGGTTTAGACAAATCGTTTGAATTAGTACGAGTGAGGTCGTACGAATTAGTACGAATTAGACACTTTTTAATCATGCGTCAAATTCGTACGAGTTGGTCGTGAGATAGTGTTGGAAATGCTCTTTCACTGTAGCCTGCACAAAAATTACATTTTGGTGTACTGTACGGTGATTTTGAAGTAGCATTTTGAATTATTGCAATATTTCTTCTGTGAAGTCTGTAAAGTATAAAGGTGCTGAATGCTATGCGATTTTTTTGTACTGTACTAAACTGTACTAAAGCATAAAAATACCATGGCCAGGTTTCACAGACAAGGCTTAGAGTAAGACTGGGTAGTTAAAGTCCCCGTGAAATCAAAATTGAACCTATTTACTTTGTTAGCGCATATTACTAGTCTTGTGGTGAACAATTAATCCGTGCAAGTAAAAATATATTTACATTTTTTTTTACCTTGGTAATCTTTAATCAAAATCTGAAAAGTTACTTCCGGTCTGGAACGGTTTCTTTTTCTGATGACGTAGGTTTCACAGTTTGGGTGGGGAAACGCTTAACCACTCCCCTCAAACCGTTAGTTTACTATGAGCGAGAGATGGAGAGGAGGAGCGCTAGAGTAAAACCCTGCCCTCTGTTCAATATTCCGTTTCACTTGGAAATACGTCACAGCACTGGAGAAAAATCGTTTGCGACTTCCGGTTCACGGGGACTTTAAATTCTAGTTCAATACACCCCTTGCAGGTAGTTTGTTTGACAATCGATCTGACCAATTATAATCCGCCAAATCCGCCATTTTGTTAGACAATGCAGTCAGGAGTTATGATTAAAGGAGCATTTCACCCATTTCAACATTAATCTTTATTTAAAGTGGGTCATATATGTAGTCGAAATGTAAAAGAAATTTTGAATTTGGTGCTCTCTTGACTGAGAAAAGACTTTAGGGTACATTTGTATGTAAGACAACAACTCCCACAATGCACCACATTACAACTAATCCAGAACAGCGCAAACATCAGCGAAATCACTCCTCTGTCTACAAGGCTAGTTGCCACCAGAGTTTGAAATTCATTTCACACAAAATTTCTAGTTAGCTGCACTAGTTATTTCCGCACAAAAGGTATCCTTGTCGCTTGAAAAACTTGTAGTTGAGCCACTGTAGTCACATGGAATATTTAAACATTTTCTTCAGTGACTTTCTGGGCCGTCAAGTTTCAATCCTTTAGGAGCCTATGTAGCAGTGATCCACCTCTCAAATTTAATCAAAAATATCTTAATTTGTGTTCCGAAGATGAACATAGGTCTTACGGGATTGGTACAGCATGGGGGTGAGTAGTTAATGATTTCATTTTTATTTTTGGGTGAACTATCCCTTTAAGTTAGAGAGAGAGGTGATTGCGTTATGTGATTGGCTTACGAGTTACCAATGATTTTATACTTCGGACCATTATTAGTGAATGGTAGTGTGTAGGTAGGCTAAACAAATAAAGAAGATCAATAAAAGATGTATAGATCATATTCTAGACATATAAATAGAATCAAATGAACATAACTTTAACAAAGCTAAATAAGTGCTGGATCACTACACTAACACACAAATTACTCACAAACCAGGTTTCCTGTGTCAGGTTTTAGTGTGTCATTTTGTGCTCTATTGATCACTGATACACTCTCCACTCTCCCCCAAACACTAAAGGCCAAGACAGAGAGATCAGATTCAGCCCTGCACAGGAATTAAAAGCACACTGACCGGTAGCATGTTTCTGAGGAACACCGCAGAACTGGTGTCAGATTATGTCTTTTACAATATCCCTTACTACTTTTCTTCATGCAATCTTCTTCACCATCTCCTTACATCCATGGAAAACTAGAGCTAACAGACTAACAGAGCAGATGCAGAAGCTGACCGTGTCAAAGCTTTTCCCTGAATCCTGGTAAGACAATTATGAGACGATGGTAGCCTTTAATTTGACTTTTATCTGCTGTAAAGACTTTTATTTTGATATATCTCCCCTTTGGGAAAATTATGAGTATGGGAATGGAGTAGCTTCCATCTTGCGCTTTGAATGTTTTGATTAATTGATTTGCGGTAGTCATTTTAATATTGGAACCTTTTTCGTTTCTGAAATTCTGCAGAGTTGATCATTTTCAAGCCCTTGCTTGGTTGCTTACAAACCTCACACCTGACTCCTGAATAGGGTGAAGACTTTGGGTTTGAACATGTGGACAACAGTGGTGATGAAGATCTAAGCTGACATGATGTGAAATTAAGGTAAATCTATTCTTTTGATGAATTGTTATGATTTAGTTGATAGACAGGCCTTATATGACAACTAATGCTGCAGACATTGTTCACTTTAGTGTGGCCATCACCTTTGGGGGAAAGGGGTTTAAAAGGGGATTGTCCTGAACATATCGACATTGTTGTGCATTTTAGGATAAGTTGTAGTATAAGCCTAGTGCATGTGAAATGGAGGTGGTCTTCTTTTTGATATGACTAATATGATGTGTAAATATGATGATACAATACTGGTAATGCTTCAGTTTGGCTGAAAAATTAGGAAAGGTTTTATTTAAATAGTTTTTTATTTTATTTCTTACAATTTTCATGTTTTTATACACATTTTGACTTTACATCTAACTTGTGAATGTTTCTCACAGTTTCTTATTTTAATCTTTATCTGATGATTTTTATTTTTATATTTTACTCTGAGGCTCTGATTTACTCTGATAATGCTTGGTGATTTATTTGGTCTGACTTGTGCATGTGGCAGGCATGAATAGTTGCATTCATATTCTTTCAATGTAATGAAAGCAGACAGCACACGGCAGGCTGAACGCTGAATACACTTTAAGTCAGCTGATAAGGGTCAAGACTTTTGTCCAGGCGTTTTATCTCCACAATTATTTCAAGTTCCAATACCCAGGCTACCCGTTGAGTCCAGGAAGCTTGCCCATTTTTTCCATAAAACATGTCAATGTTGCTAGCATTTTAATCACAACTCTCCACAGCTAATGCACATTGCAATACTAGTTTTGGGTCTCTTCAAAGTCTTATCAAAGTTTTTGATTGACTGAGCTAAGATATGGATATTCAGTAGCTCTTTAACTTTGTATGTGTGTGTGTGTGTGTGTCTGTTTGCATTGTTGTAAACAAATAATGATAAGTGGGCACATTTATTTTAATCTTTAATCTTTTATTTAAATCACTTCGAAACAAAAGTCTGTTTTGTTTTGCTGTGAAAAGCCTGGAGTAAAGCCCATGTAAAAATACTAATTACTTTAAATCCACTGCATGCTGGAATTTGCATGAACGTTACATAAGAGAATAACCCCAGCTGAGTAAACGAGAGCTAACAATGCCAAAAGAAACACTCAGCACGCACTGATTAATCTGGTAAACGCTACCTACTGGCAGGCAACATGTAAAAGAGCTGGACAAAGTCCTGTGGCTTTGATGCAGACTATGACGTTTTTGTATTAGATTATCCAGTTATATTTATAGTGAGTTATTCAATTTACCCACATGCCTATATATATATATTTTTTTTGTCCATGAGTTTTTATGCTGTTTTTAATGGCTCTTTTTTTTCCACCCAGCATAATGTGTTTTTCTAGTTTTAGTTACTTATATTTTCTTATTCTTTCTTTCTTCGTTCAAAAGTCAGTAAAACATTTTTTTGAAAGAAATTAATACTTTTATTCAGCCATAAAGTATTAATTTGATAAAGTGATACAAAATATATATTGTAATTTTGAAAAAAAAAATGTCTTTTTAACTTTTTATTCATCAATGAATCCTGATAAAAGTATCACAGGTTCCCCAAAAATATTAAGCACCAACAGTTTCCAACATTGATGATATATCAGCATATTAGAATGATTTCTGAAGGAACATGTGACACTGAAGACTGATGCCGAAAATTCAGCTTTGCATAACACACTCTTAGAAAAAAGGGTTCATTGGGGTTCTATTTAAGCATGGGTTCTTTACTCAACTCCAAAGAACCTTTTATGCTAAAAAAAGATTCTATAATGACAAGAAAGAAACCTTTTGGCTCAAAGGTTCTTTTATAGGCTATTCATTCATATATTACATTATTCTGCAACATTTTGTAGTTATAATTAAATTATTAAAAAGTTGTAGTAACTTAATATCACCATTTTAATCATGCTGAAATGGAAATCTTCGTGTGATATTGATTAACTTCATAAAATAATATAAATATATACATTTTCTAACCCCCATATCTTGAATTTTGTGATCATTCACATGCATTCATAAATACATTTTAGGGTCTTGTCATTCATGTAAAATATTTAATCCGGAAAGGACAAAAAAAATGATAATGAATGAACCCAAAAAGGTCTTTTCCTGGTTCCAAAGAACCCTAAAGGGTTCTTATTATTGAACCATTGAAAACGGTTCTGTATAGAACCTTTTAAGGTTCCACATTCTTAGCGGTGATAGAACCTTTTAGGGTTCTATATAGAACCTTTTCTTCTAAGAGTGCAGAAATACATTATAGTTAAAAGTATATTCAAATAGAAAACAATTATTGTAATTTGTAATCATTTTAATTGTTTTATATTTTAAAATAAATATATTTACTTTTCAGCATAATCACTCCAGTCTTCAGTGTCACATGATCCTTCAGAAGTAAATTTTCAGAATTATTTTTGATCAATTTAATTCCTTGATGAATAAAAAGTATTAATTTATTTAAAAAAAAAATATATATATATATATATATATATATATATATATATATATTTGAAATAGTAAGGTAGATCCATTTATATTGTCCAAAACTATATATGTATTTATTATTAATTATAGTTAAAATAGAAAATAGAAAACAATTATTTTAAATTGTAATCATATTTCTGTATTTTTGATCAAATAAATGCAGGCTTGTTAAGTATAAGAGACTTCTTTCAAAAACATCAACAATAGTTATGTTTCTTTTGACTGGTACTATACATTTGTGATCTACATTTTACTTTTTTATGTTTGTGTATGTCTCTTGTCTTGACCAAGGCTGAATTTATTTGATCAAAAAGAACAATTTTATATTTTAAAATACATTTATACTCATGTGACAGCAAAGCTGAATTTTCAGCATAATCACTCCAGTCCTCAGTGTCACATGATCCTTCAGAAGTAAATTTTCAGAATTATTTTTGATCAATTTAATTCCTTGATGAATAAAATCTTTGAATAGTAGATCAATATTGTCCAAAATGCATGCTATATACACATGTATTATTTATACATTTGTATTTAACTAAAAAAAAAAAAGATTTCAAGATTAGAAATTTATTTTCCTGGCCCTTTAAGTATATTAAGTCCAATGTAAAAAACTGTAAAACGGTCATAGACAGTTAGGTAATACTGTCGTCTAGTGTGAGTTCACTTTGTTGACTTCGTAAGGGTTGTGAGACCACAAGTCCAAATCAAGTGAGCAATTTGGGACAAGCCTTACTTACTATAATGCATGTCTGCAAAAATAATGCACTGAAGCCAGAAAAGAGGTCTGTTTTAGGCTTGTTCCTTGACTCACATTAGGTAATGTTGATTAACTTAGTGGCCTCATTAACTAACCCTCCAATGTCTGTAACCAATGACTCTGATGACTGTGGATCTGGTAGAATGAGACATCTCATCTCAGAGGAACTCTTAACCAATGATTTATCACCACTAATTAACGTCTGAGAGCGAGCAGATGTTTTCATTTCCATTAATGCACCTGAAATGGCACCATAACAACTACCATTTGTTGAGTGAGTGTTGAGAGAACCTTCACTGGGACAAATATGAGCCTGAGCAGACTGATAGATATAGTACTTTTTGCTCTTTCCGCACGTTTAAAACAATAGCTCATTCAACTAGTTTGGCATTTCTTCCTTACATGGTGCCAAGAAGTCAATTTTATAAAGGAAACAAACTTCTGTATTTGATAGCAGCTGCGGCCACAACACAGACGGGAGAGAGTTTTTGTTAGATTGTGAGAAGAAGTGAAAGTGATTGATGAGACCTGTACTCATGCCACCTCTCTCGCTGGCTGGTTTATTGGTGGACCGTGTTGGTTGCTGTAATCTGAAGCAGATGGCAAGTTTGTTTGAAGTCCCTGCAGATGGTCATCAGTGCTCCGCTCTTCAGCACCTGAGCCGTGAGGGATCCAGACCATCGTGCAAATGACCAAAATAACCTATTCTGAAGGATGAGTCCAAAAACCTGCGAGCACTAATCAGGTCTAGAAACCCGTCCAGTCTGTCAGCTGTGATTAAATGTTTAACCGTGCTGTATAACCAACATGTTCTGTTTAATATAATCAGGAGTGGCTATTCTAAGAGCGACATTAGCATAACAGGAAAGCTTGTCCAGACGTATGTTATTTTAGTTCTGCATTAACCTTCTTTTTTTCCCCTGGCACATTTCCATCAAAAACTCCTTTTAGTCTTGGATTTGACCTACAATATAGGTTGTTCAAAATTAACATGTCCTCATTGACAGTCTGTTCAGAGTGAGATTGAAGCCAAGGCTGCATCTGATATCGTATACTTCCCTATGTAGTCGGTGGAAAACAGTATGTGACAAAATAAGTATATCCAAATTCACAGAACTCATAAAAAACAAGGCAAAAAGAACCCGGGTGACCTACTATTTTATTTCCTGCGAAATCCTGAAGTGTGCATACAATGGACAATTTTACTATCCCATGAGGCCACAGGCAATGGTGGAGGAAGTACTGAATCTCAGTACTTAAGTAAAAGTAAAAATAACCAGATAAATATTTACTTTAGTAAAAGTAGAAATAACACAATGACAACCATACTTAAGTAAAAAGTAAAAAGTACCTGATTTTAAATGTACTTTAAGTATTAAAAGTAAAAGTACTTGCATAACAATTTAGTCTCTTAAAGGGTTAGTTCACCCAAAAATGAAAATTAAGTCATTAATTACTCACCCCCATGCTGTACCAACCCCGTAAGACCTTCGTTCGTCTTCAGAACACAAATGAAGATATTTTTGATTAAATTTGAGAGCTGTATAACTACCACATTGGCTCCTAAGGGACTGCCTCTTGACGGCCCAGAAAGTCAATGAAGAAAAATGTTTAAATATCCCAAGTGACTACCGTGGCTCAACTATATGTTTATCAAGCGACGCGAATACTTTTTGTGCGAAAAAACAAACAAAAATAACGAGTTTATTCGACTATTTCTTTTCTTCCTTGTAGGCCAGAAACGAGACTTCCTTAGATTTCCACGACGCATGCGCGAGAATTGCGATCTGAAGTAGTGTAAGCAGATCGCAAATCTCGCGCATGCGTCGTGGAAATCTAATCTAATCAAAATAAGTACCTACTCAAGAGTATGCGATTTCGGACACAGCCCAACTCTTCCAATCAGACAATACGGACCAAAGGAAATTTGGTAGAAGTTCACAGTGCGTTAGCTAATGTTAACAGATATGTTTATTCTTATGTATGAATAAGTGTTGCGATTAACATAGGATGAATAAACTCTGTACTGTAAAAGTGTTGTTCATTATTAGTTTGTTGATGCGTTTTATGTTAACAAATTAAATCTTATTGTAAATAAATTTAAAGGCCATATACTGGATAATGGACATTCAGAAGGTCAAAAACACGGAATGTGAGGAAAGTTTTGATCCGTGATGCCCATAGTTAAAGGTTATCAAACCCATCCAGCTTTTGCTTTATTCCAACAGAGGCTATAGTGTCATTTCATACTCCAGAAAGCATGAAGGATACAGTCACGGGCATGGAAGATAGTTTCCAGCCCTCGTCTGTGCCAAATACTTCACAGATGAACGACATTAAACAGTTTGTCTGCCCTTCATGGTTATGCTAAGATGAAAAAAAAAAAAAAAAAACGATTAGTCGGCACAACCATCATCGCTTTTTTTCTTTCACGTGGTGTCATATGTCACAGCGCTCTGAGAATATCGTGTCGAAATGGAACTTGTGTGGTTCAGTGGAGCGTGATCCTTGAAACATGCCATCTAATGTCTTGTTTCATTGGCTGAGTAGATGATAGGATGCAGACTACATGGCAGGAAATGGCCATTGTGACATGCTCAATAGTGTATTGCCTTTTTCCTATTGTTAAAGCCAAGTTGTGAAGGACAGTGAGACCGAAATGGAGAAAACTTTGAAAGTCCTGCCCCATTGTTCTGATTATCTTAGAGTATACCTTTCTTGCTCAGAGGTTATTATTTCAAAGCATTGGTGACACTTTACAATAAAGTCTAATTTGTTAACATTAGTTAATTAATTAACTAGGATACCATTTAACATTTGTTTATGTTAGTGAGTAAAAAAACATTTGCTCATTGTATAATGATGTTAGTTAGAGTTCATTAACTAATGTTAACAGAACTTTGAATGTGGATGACATAGCTCAGGCCATTTGGACTGATGAGAAAGATTTGTTGAAATCCCATATCAGTAGTGAAATCCCATGATGTTGGTCTTCTAAAGATATTAGATTTGTGATTTTACCTTTCTAAGGGTGAGAGTAATCATTCAGCTGGCAACCAGCAGGACTTTTAAAGGGTGCCTTTTCACCTGTTGTTTTAGTATGTTTATTCAGGTGGTGGAACTCGCATGGTCTGGAGAAAGAATTTCTATTTGAATATAAATATGCAATTTATATTAATGTTATTGTGCTAAATTAATAATTAACCAATATAAAAAGAACAGTTTAGAGGTATATTGGTATTTTTACCTCTAATTTTAATTCTTGTTGAGCAAAACTTTTAAATGCTTCCTATATATATATATATATATATATATATATATATATATATATTAGGGCTGTGCAAAAGTTAATTGCGATTAATCACATCCAAAATAAAAGTCTGTGTTTACATAATATATTTGTGTGTGCTGTATATAATAATTTTGTATATATAAATACCTATGCATGCATGTATATATTTAAGAATTATTTGTGCTTAAATTCTGTATATATTTATAAATAAATAATCCATATTATATAAATATAAATATAAATATTTCATATATGAATAACACATTTTCTTAAATATGAAGAGTTCAGATGCAAAAGCCTCCAAGTGCCATTTGAAATTTTCTTCTAAAATGATCATTTTTATCAAGCTTGTATATTTAAGTTCAGTAATTTCACTTAAATGGCAATGAAGATTACCTATTAATTGTCATTTAAGTGAAATTACTGAACTTAAATATACAAGCTTGATAAAAATGGTCATTTTAGAAGAACATTTCAAATGGCATTTAGAGGCTTTTGCATCTGAACTCTTCATATATACATGCATGTGTGTGTATTTATATATACAAAATAATTATATACAGCACACACAAATATATTATGTAAACACAGACTTTTATTTTGGATGCGATTAATCACAATTAATTTTTGCACAGCCCTAATATATATATACTGACCCAAAGGATTAGGAACACCTGTTCAATTTCTCATTAATGCAATTATCTAATCAACCAATCACATGGCAGTTGCTTCAATGCATTTAGGGGTGTGGTCCATGTCAAGACAATCTCCTGAACTCCAAACTGAATGTCAGAATGGGGGAAAATGGTTGGTTGTTGGTGCCAGACGGGCCGGTCTGAGTATTTCACAATCTGCTCAGTTACTGGGATTTTCACGCACAACCATTTCTAGGGTTTACAAAGAACGGTATGAAAAAGGAAAATCATCCAGTGTGTGGCAGTCCTGTGGGTGAAAACGCCTTGTTGATGCTAGAGGTCTGAGGAGAATGGGCCGACTGATTCAAGCTGATACAAGAGCAAATTTGACTGAAATAACCACTCGTTACAACCGAGATATGCAGCAAAGCATTTGTGTTAGTCACTCTGAGTATTTCATTTATGAAGCAGGTATTTAATCTGACTGATGCTTTCAAGCTTGAATTCATATTAAAATCCCATAACATAAAATAAGATATTTTCTCATATAAATTGGAAGTCAATGGGCTTGTTTAGTTCCAAACAATCTTCAAATATATTTTAATGTTTTGTAGAAGAAAGAAGTGCATATATGTGTAATGACATAAGGATGAGTAAATAATGACAGTGTATATTGTTGGCTGGGTTTTTCCCTTTAAGTTGTAATTTGCTGAAAATCCTCAAGATCGAGACGTTGTGGCTTCATTTTTCAAGGCTTATGCGGCACGCTTTAGAACAACAAGATGGGGAATACATAAAACATTTTTTTTGGGTTGAAATTCAAAGTTCTGTCATGAAATTTTAGATGCCGCAGGCTGATGGGTTCTTAATTCAATCTGCTTGTAATCACGTCATTCTCCTTAGGGCACAGCTGATTGGTTCCTGCTTTATCAGTAGCCAATGAGCTCACTGCTCAACTTTCGAATACTTGGTCAGCATTTGCTATAGCAGTTGCAGCTTGTTTTCAGAAACCCTTCCCCATCTGCTCACCCTGTTTAGATCTGCTACAGGTCAATCATGTATGCTATTGTACAGCATTGTACCTCACAACAGCAATAACAGCAGCAGATCTGTTTTGCCAAGACCAGAAATCAACATTGTCATATCCATTAACGTTCCAAACACTCCCAGAGTTTTCATGGCACAACTACTCCTTTCTGAACAGAATTTTGTAACTGTCATAAAGATTTCCCTGTTTATTTGAAGTACCTTTTTCAACTGCCTCCACTTCCTTCCATCTCACTTAAAGAGGATAATGAGAGGGCTTCTCAGGGGATGCGGTCAACTTATCAGACTCACACCTGATTCCTGTGTGACATCTGAGCTTCAGCCTTTCCATTAATCAACCCTCTCACTCTCTCTCACACACATACTGTATGCTTAAGGTTTGTTTGTCCATCGCATGTCATGTCTGGTCATTTAAAGTCGCCATCAACCACTTTATTTAAGAGGTGTACATGGGATGTAGGCCTTTGCTTTTAAGTACACACACACACACACGCATTTTGACATGCTGATAGAGATAAGTGGCCACTGCGACTCTAGGAGACATACTATCACATCATGCACTCCCAAGCCCACAACACCTACACACACTTAACGTTAATGTACTTACACACACACACACACACACACACACGCACACACACACACACACACACACACACACACACACACACACACACACAATGTATCTGCCTTATGGCTCAGTCAGAAGTTACTTCACAGCAGATTATTGTAGTATTGAATATTTCATTTTCAGTTTTTACATCTTTTCAGTTTTCAAATCTGTTTCAGTTTTTTTTTTTTTTTTTTAAATGTTACATTAGTCAGGACTGTCAAGTGGCATTATACTATGTATTTTATTAATGCAGAGAGGTAGTCCTGGTATGCCATATCTAGGGGGCTGTTTACACCCCGGTTCTTGAAATCCCACAAGAAGATTTTCTCCATATCGAAGTCAATGGGTCCCAAATTTGTTTGGTTCCCAACCATCTTCAAATATCTTTTTATGTTTCACAGAAGAAATAAATGCATATGTTTAGAATGATATAAAGATGAGTAACTGTTTTCAACTAAAAACTAAAAAAATTTATGCATTTTGGCCTTTTGTTTACACAACAAAAGTATTTATGGTCTGTAAAAACGCAAAGTTTTAACGGGGTTACAAGTTTTTGTAAACGGGTTACAAAATGCAAGTTTGTAAACATTTTTGCAAGTTTGCGAAAATGCGAATCTCTTAAGACGATCATGCACATGCGTATTACGTGTTCAATCTATAGTGTTTCATCGGCATCTAATAGATACAAGGTTTTTAGTCGTTTTCGCGGATCCGTGTTGAATAGGGATCGTTTTGATGATGGTGTCGTCTAAACTCACAGGAAAAACGTATCCGTTTTAAACACATCGTTATTGTGCAAACGTACCCTAAAATGGTCTATTCCTATTTAATTTTGAATAAGTGTGGAGTCATTCAAATGTAGTTTAGTTTCACCTGGCTTTTCCCCAGCCCTATTTCAGTTAGCAACAATGTTTATAATTGTAAAATTAGTTAATGATAATAATACTGCTTTTTTGTTTGAAGGTACCTTTTAAGGACACTGGTTTCAGACAGGCTTCCAAGGCACCATACAATTATCTAAAGCTAATTCAATTGTACTTTAGGATGTAAATGAATGATTATTATGAATAAATATGTAATGCTTACTATGCTCATTTCCAATTATAAATGGATTAATAAATTGAAAACAATGAAAATTTCTGAATCTTTTTTGTGCCGAGTAATAAAACACAAAGGATCCTTTTTAAAACCAATCAGATTGAAATTCATAGATTTTGAACTTTCAAGAAATCAGTTATGCGTTTGGTTTTAGACACAGACGTTGTATGCGATTCAGTTGCTTTTCCTGCGTCACATCCATTTATTCTTCTGAAAACAATTGCAGACAAACAGAATTGCGTTCTAGAGACTCCCCTTGTGACATTCTGCACGTCACTTTAAAAGTATATCAGCCCTGAATGTTGGAGGTGAAGTTTTAACCCTGTGCAGTATGGATGTCACTTTAAGAATGTTGAGGAGAGACCTTGACCCTACTAATTGACCCGTCCATCTTCAGAGCCTCACTCAAACTCTGAGATAACTGACAAGAGCGCCAAGCATACTGTTTACATCCACTAAAAATAAGAGGTCGGACATATACATGCTGACCTCCCACGTGCCAGTGGAAACAGACACACTGGAAGACACAGGGACTCCCGACATGAAGATGTCCAATCAGCAGTCAGTGTGATACTGTCCACACCGTCTTCCAACACAAGGCCTTTAGAGTAATGTCTATGTCTATGTCTATGTGTTTGCCTATTTATAGTGTCGTGCGCGTCATGGAAGTGATCAGGGTGTCTCTAGGGTTGATTTCACTTTAGCTTTAGCACTTCCTAGTACATCTTAATTTGATCTTTATTAATGGTTGTAAGTATTCACAGTCCGTACAATATATGCAAAGGTAATAAGAGGTAATGAGAATTTAGATGTGCATGTCTGTGTAATAATATCACTAATAATGTCATTTTTAGCATACCTCAAAGTGAAAATCTACTTTTCATATTCTATATTATATTGTATACTATATTGTGATTCCTAAATTCAATTGTCACATTGAAATGATCAATTTTAATTGTATTGTTTTATTTAGACAAAATTCTATTTATTTAGTTTGGATTGTTAAATAGTGCTGTGGTGTTACTATGTTGCATTTAAATAATTGATTTTAGTTTTATTATTATATTGGTAATTTATCCAAAATAGTAGAAAACTTTAATATTGGCCCACCTATCAACCAACCGTAAATTTTGTGGATTTTTGAGTAATCGTGTGCTATTATTTTTGGCGTAGAAACATCCTAGAATCTGGATAGCAACCACCACTCACATTTTCTATTGGAAATGTAAAAAGCTATTATTAGTTGTTGTTATTATTAGTAGTATCACACGGAAAGAACTAAGTCTGCTGTCCTAATTTGACCACAGCACTATGTAGGAACAGCTGTAGTAATAAATAAACGGCAGATGCGATGAAAGAGTCCTTAGAGTAATTCAAGTAGTTGTCCATACTCACAGAACAAAAGCTGAATGAAAGCGCTGATCGTTCATTAGCTCCCTAAAGGAAGGAACGCCGTGTGTCAGTAGATCCATGTGAAACTGAGTCAGGCACGTATGACCGATACATGCTCATATATTCTTACAGACCACACGGAGAGCAAGCTTCTTGCTAATGCCACACGCGCGTGTCTAACACATTGAGGCACTCGGAGAAACTGGGCCAGGGCAAGACCCACAGCTTGTCCTACACTTGTGTTTGTGCGTGTGGCGGCTTTTAGATAGCATATAATGAATAACACACCAACTTGTTTGGACATCCACGATTCATTGGAGAGAAACAAAATCTTGGCAGATCGCTCCTGCTGGATGATAGAGGACGAGGAAAGCGACTAGGGGGAAACTCCAGTTGTCTGGTGGCTCGCAGTGAAGGGCAATGAGGATATCCAATCCAAACACACCCCGGTTCGGGTAAACACCCAGAGCTTTTTTTGCTCTATCTGCCAGAGTTTAACCAGGCCAAAATCAACCCAGCTATCTGAACCGCTCGCCTCTACTTGCACTTCAAACATGAGAATTCAGATCCAACCCCTGCTGATCAACCACCACTTCTCTAACATCAAAACATGCAGGCATCTTCCTCACCGCTGTATTAATGACCTGCGTTACGAGTGAAGACATGTCTTAGCAGTCTTACTGCCTTGATGCTATGTGTCATTGGGGGTGAAGTCATCCAGCAGATGCTTTATTCAAAGCACAATTATTATAAGGACAATCTCCTTGGAAGAACATTAGTCACCATGAAGCAAAAGTGACCTGTCATTCACATGAGATCATCACTATCCACAAGTTTCCGAGGGGCGCTCTTGTAAAAAATAAAGTGGGTGAAACTTCCGGTGAGGCGGCGGAAGTAGCATTCCAATGGTATTTTGTGTGTTAGTTCGCGAAGAGGCTAGCTGTTTTTCGGAGAATTGTTTTACTATTTAAAGACGCAAATCTTTATGAGAGATGTCGTTACGGAGCTCAGGGACAACATGTGAAGAGTTCAGATGCAAAAGCCTCTAAGTGCCATTTGAAATTTTCTTCTAAAATGATCATTTTTATCAAGCTTATATGTTCAAGTTCAGTAATTTCACTTAAATGACAATTAATAGGTAATCCTCAATGCAATTTAAGTGAAATTACTGAACTTAAATATACAAGTTTGATAAAAATCATAAAGAAGAAAATTTCAAATGGCATTTAGAGGCTTTTGCATCTGAAATCTTCATGTGCTGTTCGCGGTTGTATGTATAACCGGACTAAACTAATTCAGTGGCTTAACCGTGATTGTTTTGAACACAAGTTGAAAACGAAATCATAGTGATCCTGCTCACGACTGTAGTTTCCATCAATTCTTAATATTCTATAAACTCTATCAGCATGTGTTTGGCTGTTCGCTACTGATGTTACACCTAAACTCAGGATCAAAGCCTGTGTTGACAGAATACCAAATGTGCCAGTTAATGTATTCAAGTTGCACATTCATTTATAATTTTGAATAAACTCCAAAGCACAATGACTAATTGTGTATTTTTTATTTTAATTGGTTGTCCGCTCACACAACTGTCTGTCACCATGCCTTGATGAGTATTGATTATTAATAATGTTATTATAATACTCCCATTCAACTACTGCGGAGGGTAAAGGTACTGTTATTTCACCCTTTTTAATTTCATTAAGGTTGTGTTCCCACATCGTTAGCTAGTTTGGATCGCTATAACTTGAATGACTGTCATCTGTTGAATGAACGAGTGTCAAGCATGTCAAGTCGCACTTTGTTCACTTCGAACCGGAAGACGCGCCCACTTTTGACGCAAGGCCTCATGGGGCTTAGGAAACTTGTGGATAGCAAACAACAATCCAACGATTTAATCTTTTAAATCGCCCTACTTTTTTTCTTGTTTGAGATGCCGTTTCACTCGGATATACATAACAGGAGAAAAAAAAGATTATCACACTTAACTTCATGCCTTATTGTTATCTAGCCTAAGCATATTATAGTTCAACAATAATATGGTGTACATTTTGCGACTATATAAGCAATCAAGCAGTTGAGGAATTATATTGGCCTACATGTCTATACTGTATGTATGCCGATAAAGTTCATACACACATTCATATATATATATATATATATATATATATATATATATATATATATATATATATATATATATATATATATATCAAACTTTATATAAAAAGCTGGGCGATAGTTTCATTTTCCCAAAAAAAAAAAAAAAAAAAAAATCTGCTGTTGAAAAATAAGGCTGTCAAGATTTTCTTTATAGTATGTTACTCTTTATGTGAGTGTATTTTACGAGTAAATGGTAATGGTTGAAGAGTAAAGGTTGAAGGTTTTACAATGGGTTTAAAATGTCCCTTCCTAACCCTTTTTTCAGATTGTTTCTACACATCTGATTAAAAAAAAAAAAAAAAATATATATATATATATATATATATGAAGAGTTCAGATGCAAAAGCCTCATAAGTGCCATTTGAAATGTTCTTCTAAAATGATAATTTTTATCAACCTTGTATATTTAAGTTCAGTAATGTCACTTAAATGGCAATGAAGATTACCTATTAATTGTCATTTAAGTGAAATTACTGAACTTAAATACACAAGCTTGATAAAAATGGTCATTCTAGAACAAAATTTCAAATGTCACTTAGAGGCTTTTGCATCTGAACTCTTCATATATACAATAACTTACTTAAACAATGTACTTATGCACTATGTCATCGAGTAGTTTATGAACTTTATAAGGTTATTTTGTCATTCAACATTGGAGTCAAATGGCGTAGAATGATGCATATGAACGCAAATTGATGCAATCATGTTTATGCTAGTAAGCTTATTCATTTTGATGATTATATTTTGTTAATTCAAGTGTAGAAGTCACTGTACTTATTTCTTGGCATTTTACTCACTATGGTGTTGTTTTCTTTTCGCCCTCAAAGGGCTGTATTGGCCTGGTTCATTATTACTTTTAAACATGAACCTTTTTGTAATTTCTCTTGGAAGGCCTTGAGGAATAATAACAGATTTGTGGTTCCAGTATAAAACTGCGTATTTGTCCTGGGATATGGCGCCGTTTTACTGCCTGCCCTCATGATCACTAAAACCTGGTTAAAGTAGCTCGGTATCACGGTGGAAACTTGTTTGCTTGACAACGTCGGTCCCACATTGGACGGATTTGCGTCTCCTTCACAGTTTGTATTTGGTTTTGTCAATTACTGTAGAGTTTTCCATGGTGGCTAGGTATAGGTTTGGTGTTTAGGATAAAGGCTCTTGGCTGAACTTATTTTGGTGTAGTATGCAAATGTAAACAGCCTGTGGTTTCCATTATGGTATTTTAGGAAAGGTCATAGAGTAATGGAAATGTTTGGCTTTTAGCCGCAGGGTGTGTGTGTGTGTGTGTGTGTGTGTGTGTGTGTGTGTTTGTATGGCCGACTGTTTCGTGATGAGAGATGAAGGTATTGAATAACAGAACTCAGGAGTCTGGCTGGTAATTAATATGTTTTTTAAGCCGACACATCCAGTGTGTCAGCTTGCCAAGAGCCATCTTCAGAAGGGGCATGTACCCATAGAGAGGGGTCAAATATGCCACAGATACCAGCATATATTACCCCAAGCAACAATAATGTGTAATATAAGATCCTGTGGTTATGACGAAGCAACAAAACAAATGCCAGAAAACCAAGACAAGCAATGAGCTTTTCATTGTTAAAACATCTCTAATGTTTTATTCATACAGAATTACAATTACAATGATGTTTAGCGAGTGTTACTTGGCAAAAAATCTACCGTTGAGCAAAACGGCCATTTTATGGACTCTTTTATTATATGAAAGTGTAAAACCAATATATTCATGCTCACATTATTTCTACGTTTATTTTAGTTTTCTTGCTACATTTAAAAAAAACCTCATTCATCCATTCAAAATGGTATTTATTATTTTATAGTTCACCAAAATCGCTATATATGTTTAAAGTTAGGGTTGCACTTTATTTTACAGTCCTGTTTGTTGTAATGACCGCTATTAACCCTAAATCTTAACTTAACCCGTGTAGTTACCTTACTCAGTACTTTTGTGGTAATCGAAATAAACTGTAAGTACATTGAAAGTAAAAGATATTGACTGTAACAATGGCACCTATGTCCATCATAATCAGGGCTTATCTGAGTCAGATGTGGTATTGCTTGCTCTTATTACTAGGCAGACTGGTATTGGCACCAGTAACTTAAACTAGGTTGTATATTCTCACAAGTGTGACAGAGCTATTCCCATCCCACTAACTCTGAAGACGCACTGTCTGGGTGCAAACATGAGCCGGCTGGCAATGGTCTGTCTCCATACAAATATTTGTGACTTTTGAGTTCTTTTGATGATGCCTTCAGTAACTTGGTTACAATAAAGAGGTTTAAGGCTGTATATTGGTGCATATTTCGACCAATCATATCAGTGCGGCTCTTTGATCTTTTTTCCCCCGGATTGCTTTGAGCTGTGAAGTTTCTGTTCCGCAGCTGGATGGCTGCTTTGTTTTAAGATTTTTGTAAGATGTACATTATCTTGCCTGTAGCTAGCCTATTACATCATTTCTAACTTTAGAATGGTCTTCTCCACTAGATATTATATTTATTTACATTGCAGAGGTTTTTTTTATGACTTTGGCATTAGTGTTACTTTAATAGTCAGATCTTGATATTAACATTCGCCAAATGCTGGTGGATTTCAGCAGTGGCGTGATATTACTCCTACTAGACCCTTTGATGGGTTAATATGCATTTTTAAATTGCAGTTTTTTAAAAGGCATCTGAAATAATGAACTAAAAGCAATGTAGTGGTGTTAAATACAGATTTTTTATCGATACTAAAATGAAATGCTTCCAATACTCATTTTCCACAGGATACACTCTAAAAAATGCTGGGTTGTTTTAACCCAACTTTGGGTCAAATATGGACTAACCCAGCCGTTGGGTTAAATTTTTACATTACATTTTTAACCCAACATTTCGGGTTTGTCCATATTTGACCCAAAATTGGGTTAAAACAACCCAGCATTTTTTAGAGTGTAAAAACACGATCCAGCTGCACTTTCTCGCTCTCAGATAGCAAGTTGACACACAAACACACCTCTCCTTACTCATTTCATTTGCTCTGGATGAATATTGTTGGTGTTACAGGGCTTGAATTTTGGTGTGGCATTGCGCATAATTTTACTCATTCCTGATTTTGTGCTCACACATAAAGCCACCTCTCAGTCCTAAATTGACTCCTTTTCGCTGCTTATTGCACGTAAACAGTCAAATACACACAAAATAATGTCAAAATGACGGTCTTGGTGAGTATTCAAGTAAACGCAGTCAGTTATGTTTAAAGTAAACAGTTGAGAAAGAAAACGCATGTGCAACAGTATAATGGTTCCTTGTGTCAGGTCTTAAAGTGACAGTAGCCTAATATAACTGCTGCCATATTATGAGATAATATAAAAAATATCGATATGGAAGTTTCCCCCCATGTATCAATGTCAAAACTGTCCAGTGAAAATCCTGAGTGTCTACTTACTTTGGAAAACCACTAGTGACAGGCTGGTGAGCAAACAAGTTAAAGTCAAGCCATTTTAGTAGTTATACTCCTGTATATGTGAGCTTAAATAAGCTGAATTTTGTGCTTGTATAGATCTATACGGGATCTATCAGGGAATTTTCTAATTAGGAGAAGTTTTCCTTTTTTTTAGATGAAGTTTTCTTATAAATGACATTGTTTTAAAAGGTGATATTGTTCAAAATTACCCCCCAAATGAAGAATTATCCTATTCTGATGCACCATAGGCTGTTTTCCTTTCTCGTTCTCAAAAGGTTAAGAGCAGTGAAAAAGCGTCTCATGGGGAGGAAGGTGGAGGCTCTCTGTTCTTCGTCCGCACAGATTGGGTTTCAGTGGCCGTGCTCAAGATTTCTCCTCAGGAAACTGGGTCTGATGGACAAAAGTGTAGTCCGTCTCCAGGGATCTGTGTTCCAAAAAGGTTTATATTGTGTTTGCAGCTCCCGCAGGACTGCAGATGTTGGTGGCAGGGCCCAGGCGTGACGGATGAAAACACGCATATGTGCAGGATGTGAGGAGAATGGCCAATGTCAGAGAAACTTTCTGTCTGAACGCTTGCGGTTCAGGAGACAGGCACCATTGTGCTGGAGCTCATTTCGGGCTCCCTTAAATGACTGAAACGTATCCGACTGAGCAATCCAGATGCAGCAGGAGCAATGTTCTGGAATAGACTTTAACCTGTAGTGTTTATTTAACATGCGTCTGGTAGGAATGCAGGCTAAATGAGTAGCATTACAACTTTTAATATCAATGACTTCTTCATGAAGGGTAATGGTCTGTAACATTTAATCATTAAAGGAATAGCTCAGCCAAAAATGACAATTCTGTCATCGTTTACTGACCCTCATGTCGTTAGAAACCTGTATTATTTTTCAATTGATAATGCAGTTTTTTATTCCCTGTAAAGTCAAAATTAAGTATGTGTTCTGAGATTGTCACACCACAGAAAAATGTGTTATTAGCCACCCAGCCAAATTTGAATGATAAAAAAGCCGTCAAGTACATTAAATAAGATATCAAAATTTTGAAACACATTTTGTACATGATCGCATCCAGGTTGTTGCCTACGCGTTTCCGTGTCGAAGGCATAGCTAGCTAGAAAACTGTAGGTTGTAGTTAATAACTAATAGTACTGACAGTCACTCGCGATTGAGCGGCAAACTGATGCATCATCAAGTAGGGGCGTGTCCATGAGCTCAGTGCTTCATCGAGCCCTGTTTTAGCCCCGCCCCAAAAATACAGAAAATAGCAATGGTGAAAAACTGTTTAACGGGCTAACTCCACAATTCAGTACTTCACAGTTCACAGTCTTTGTAATATGTTTTAGCAATACATTTCTAACATTTATAATTGGTTTAGAATTTTATTATATTTTTTTTGAATTGCCTTTACAGGGACTTTAAGTGATAGTTTATAGTGACCAAGGCTGTCAGGCTCCAGCAAGGACAACAAACACCGTAAGGTAGTCAATAAAACCCATGTCAAATTGTCCAAGCCTTGAAAGAGACATTTAACTTTGAACTTTGAATTGATAAAAAGTTATTCTATTCATTTTTATTATTATTATTTTTTTTTTTATTATTGAAAGTGGCTCCTAATACGATTTCAAAACTTTATTTCATTGCATTTTTTAATTTAACATCATTTGAATTTATGGTTTGGGAAAAAATTATTTAAAAATATATTATAGTTATTATATATTTGATATACTTTATTTTTTTATTTCATTTATTTGACTGAAATGGCTCCCAATAATATTTCAGATATTTGGCAGGTGATTTTTTTTTTTGTACATATTTTTTAGTAAATACATACTTGAATTTCAGCCAAATAAAGGTATCATGCAGCTTAAGACGACTTTGAGTAAAGCTTTTTTTAATTTTATTTGGAGCAGGCATGAATATATATATATATATATATATATATATATATATATATATATATATATATATTTTAAAACATTTAATTTTTCTATTATGAAATTTAAAAAAAAAAAATACAGGTTTGGGATGGCATGGGGGTGAATTTGGATTAATTATACCTTTAAAACTGTGATTTGCTATCATTGTATATTTACGGTATTTTAGCATTACGGTATTTCAAACCTCAAAATGATGTATGTACATCTGTGCATATCTGTTTTTCCAGATGAGACATTTAAATGGAATCTCCATTCGCTTTCACCAAAACCTGACCTGTTCTCACACAGAGATCCATGGGCCACTGGTCAGATTGCCATCTCTGTATCTTACTGGATACGAGTTCAGGTGTCTGTGCTGAGGTTGGTCTTGTGAAACGCTCTCCTGCTGGTTTCCCCACAGAGTGTTAATGACCCGAGAGCTGTTAGAATAACGTTAGTCCTGCTTTACCCCTCTCAAACACACTGACCTAATAGTTTTACCACTCCTGTCGCTGTGTTTAGTGCCACTGTTTTTTTTTTCTAACGGACAGACTTACCAGTGTTCTCCTCTCTGTGCAAATCATCACCACAACACCTGCTTGAAAGCCAATCGCCTACACAGCTGTCCGAAATAGTAGTTTTTATTTCTTTTCTGTTGTTACTAGATGATGGCGTGCTTTATAACAAGCAACTGACAACAACTATGTCAATTGTTCTTAAGGGTTTGCAATCCATACCATGCATTTAAGTAATAAGCTCAGATGATTTGAGTGGACACGTTTAAGCTTGTTGCATCACTAGTAGTGTAGATGGAGTGAAAGGCAGAAAGACAAACAGAGAGTGTGTAAAAACAGATCAGTTCACCCCTGCTGTTAACTACTGCCACCTGTGCAATATACCACCACTTTCTCAAGAGAGGAAGAGAGTCTTACCCCTCCCGCTTTAAACACCTCACTGATCTAAAAACAATAACAGTTTCTTTTGGTATCCAAGGACTGATTTTCCATCTCCCATGGCTCATTTCACAAATTCTCCGCTCAGTTATGAGTGCTTTAATTCCACTGAACTTTTCCCTTGTTCGTTTGAGACTTGTTTTAAACAGTGTTATTTGGTTATATATTATTTTATAATTTATTATATTCGGTTGTGCTACTTGTTAGTTATTTTTCCTTATTCTCTGTCCAACTAAATCTTTTCAAAATGTAGTTACAAATTTATAGAAACAGCTGACGTTGGGAACAACTTTCACACCTTGTTTGGTCCGGACTTTTGGACCTTTCAGTTTGGTCCGAATCAATTTTACAGGTGTGAAACCAGTCTCGGTCCGGATCAAACTGAAAAAAGGTTTGGTTCGTTTCTAGTGTGAAAGCATTTCTGTATGGTTCGGACTTTCAGACCTTTTACAGGACGTTCTGTTGGTTCCCAAAAATCAGAAAAAAAAAACAAAAAACAGAATGTGGCAGGAAAAATGAGCCGTGGCAGCACGTGGGGAGAAGAGGAGACAAGGTTTTTAATATATGGTCTGATGACATAATAAGAAGTCAACTTGCAGTCTTCTCCTCCTTTCCTACCGGCGACGATAAAATGATGCTATACAGAAAAAAAAGTTCTGTAGCGCGAAAGGGGCAGAAAGCACACCCTGTATATTTTCTTTATTTTACAATAGCACTATATTTTGTTTCAATTGTAAGTGGACACAAAAAAGTAGACATTTTACACTTTATTTTTCATTTTTTTTAAAGTCTAATCGTGAGCATAAATTGATAAAAACGGAGTGTTTTAGTATTTTGCTGCTTTGTGAAGAAAAACCAGGAAAATGATAGATGTAGATATAGATATATATCCTTATTAACAGTATAAAAGTTATTTAGTCAGGAGCAGAGTGGTTTTCTCTTTGTCTTTTGTTGTTAGATTAATGCTAATGACACAGACAGCAACAGGTTTGTTAGGCTGCTGTCACTTTAAGTGACACACAAGTTCATTTAACTCGTTTAAAATAGTTTAAGGTCATTCTTACGAGGATACTCAATTTTGCCACTTTTGTGTTTTGGTTTAATAGCACTTGAATGATAACGTGATTATGTACTGTAGCGCAGCCAAAGGATGACAGAAAAACAGGTGCTGTGTTAATTGTTATTTTTAAAATATTAAACTGAAAATGTTTATTTCACGTAAATTTTGACAGCCCAAATCAAAATGTCTTTAAAGATCATGAACAATTCTGTCACATGTGTAAACTTTCAACTGGTATTGTACATGCCCGTGGTTCCTTTTAAAGGGATACTCCACTTTTTTTTGGAAATAGGCTCATTTTACAACTCCCCCAGAGTTAAACAGTTGAGTTTTACCATTTTCCAATGTATTCAGACAATTTTCTGATATTTAGAACAATATCAGTAAACAGACAGTTTCTGGTCTCATTGACTTCCATAGTAGGAAAAAAAACAATATACTATGGTGGTCAATGAGACCAGAAACTGTCTGGTTACTGATATTTTTCTAAATAACAGAAAATCGGCTGAATGGATTCGAAAACGGTAAAACTCAACTGCTTAACTCTGGGGGAGTTGTAAAATGAGCCTATTTCCAAAAAAAAAAAACTGGAGTATCCCTTTAAAGGACAACTCCGGTCAGTTTTAACATTGAGCTCATTTTTTTGTATATTTGGAGTGCTGTCTGTACAGACAAAAACGACAAAAATCGGTGTTGCCTACACCGTGTTATCGTCTTTTTAAATTTGCACCCTGTTGACTTCAATGGGGTGAGTTCTAAACCTGCTTTTAGCCTCTTAACATCCTTGATTTGTCATTACGAGTGCACAGCCATGTGAGTCGTGTTATTAAGAGTGACCACGGTCAATCTGACTGCAGTAGATGTGAAAGATATGAATAAAAATGATGTTAATTCAGCCAGCTCACATACATCTATTTGCTTCATGTTTTCGGTCGAAGCCCACAGTAGTCGATTGTCGAGTTCACGCACGTGATCATTGGTGAATATCATCTCAAACCTGCGGTGTTCTGAGAATATCAGCTCAGTGGATAGTTCATCCGAATCAGATGTTGAACACACAGAGGTTTGATTTGATATTGTGAGATTGACAATTGGTTGTAATTATGAGAGACTAACAACATATCAGAACTCTAAAGTTTTTTTTTTTTTTTCTGGAATGGTCTGATTCCCTATTGTGGCATATGACGCACATTGTACATTTGTGAGATCAGAAACAGGGAGTTGTTCTGTTGAGAGACACATTCTTCTGTTCCGGTGTTCTAATTTAACTAATTTACGTCAAATGCACATGCAGGGTTGACGGTTGTTCATGAACTGATCACATCAGACTCACACACCCCTGCCTTCCTTTCCCGCAAAAGCTTTTATTTTTCTGCTGTCACAGCATCATATTTCCTCCTCCCTCTCATTTCCTTTTTACTCATCACATGACCTAACTCCCTCTTCTGACTTTTTCATACAATAATTTGTAATTTCCCCCTTTTTTTTACTAGACCCTGTAAAGTCACAAATACAGTACTGTGCAAAAGTCATATAAATATTGAATACATTCAGATGTCCACCCTGTGCCGACAGGAGGAACAAGAAAAGACTGCACAGGCCATCATGCTGTTCCGCAGATAAAAGGTCATCGACTGAAGCCTGATGGTCCGGTACAGGAAGCCCTCAGCAGGATACTACAGTAACCCTGGATGATTCATGCTACTGTTGTCAAGGCAACTTAGCCTTTTCCTGTGTTAGGATATCCTGTGACCGAGGTGGAGGGATGGGAGAGAACATATGACAGGTATTCACTGGTGGATCAGGATTTTTTTCTGTAGAAGGTGCTTACTTTAAATTTTCTAGAAATGTTTGTTTAATTTACGGTAGTACACATAAAAATGAAATTTCTGTCCTTATTCAATGTCATGTTATTCCAATTGGGCACATCCTTTCTACTTTTAACTCTATAATACTTTTTGGTGATTTTAGAGCTTGACAGTCGCTTTGAACTTATGTGCATCGTTCAGATTTTCTCTTTTTGTGTTCCACAGAAAATATTACCTACATGTTTGGAGGGTTGGCAAATAATGACAACATTTTTATATTTTGGGAGTACAAGTATTGACACGAAAGTATTTGTATGGTGAATAATGAGTCTTTTCAATGTGGTCATAGAACAGTAAAGCCTTGTTCATCAGATACTATGTAATACCCCTGATCTTCGGAAGTGCATTCAATAAACACACATCGCAATGATGGTTCCTTATTAGACCTATATGTACTATGTTATTGGACAGTGCAGCCCTGAAGCAGCTCTTATTTCCCATCATTGATTGCCTGACTTCCTGCAATAATAAACAGAGCAATCGCTCCGGATGGAATATAGGAGGATATCGGGTTTTTTTGTTTTCCTTTTCACATGCTGTTTTTGTGTAATCACTCGCATATGGGCTGATAAAATATCTAGTGTTCCTATTCCTTGAAAAATGTGAAGGACAACAAAACCTTTAAATGCTTAAAGGGATAGTTCACCTAAAAATGTCATCAATTGCTCACCCTGTATTTGTCATTCCAACCCTTTGTTACTTTCCATATTCTGTGGAGCACAAAAATATATATTTGCCTTTTTCTTTAGTCAATATCCATCCATCCACCCATCTTGTTTTTTTTTTTTTTTTCTAAAATGTTCTACGTATAGGGTTGGAATCATATGATGGGGAGTAAATGATGACAGAATTTGTTCTCTTTTTTGTTAATCTATGACTATTATATGAAGGACTAAAAATGACAAAAGGAAAAATAAATAAATAAAAGTAGAAATAAATAAATAAATACAATAAATATAGTGAAAATAAATACATTTTAGTAATATAAATGGCTATTTCTGCATTTTTCATGTATTTATCTATTTATTGATATCATTGCTCTAACCAATCCTGCTTCAGACTGATGTTGGCACCCCCCACTCATTTAGGCACAGGGAAAAATAAATGGAAATAAATAAATAAATAAATTCAGAAATGTGGAAATACATAAATAAATAAATGTAGTAATGTGGAAATTCATAAGTAAATATATGTAGAAATAAATAAATATATGTAAATAAATAAATATATACATAAATGTATAAATAAATCTATAAATACATAAATAAATGCATAAATAAATAAATAAACACATGTAAAATACAGAAATAGATATTTATATTACCAAAATGTATCTATTTTCACTATAGTTCTTCATCTATTTATTTATTTATACTTTTATTTATTTATTTATTTATTTTTCCTTTTGTCATTTTTAGTTCCTTTTAGTTCAGTCAATAATTGGCATTTTCACCAAGGGCTGCTGGCTCAATGAATCACAGGGAAAATGCCATTGCATGCAAAACTTGAGTAAAGTTGAAACTAAATTTAAATTCCCTGGCCTGTTGCATGTCTCATGAAGGTTAAATGTTAAGGTGGAGAAGGACACATATATTTTAGACTGCAGATATGAACTATTAAAAAAGGAAATGCATTTCCTCACAGGCTGACAGCTCTTTAAAGTAATCCAAATCGAATGACCCCAGGTTATGCTGCTTGTGCATAGAAATGCCCTTCAATCTAGAATCAGGACTATTAGTTGAGGAATGCTTTTTTTTTGTGTGCCTGTTTACAAGTCAAGGTTACATGGTCTGCCACAGGAATGATGGATGTTTTTGGGTAGAGAAAATTGCATATTCATGTTAATTTAGTGTTGCCGCACTAATTCATATTAATATTGCGAGGGTGCTGAAAAATTCCAAACATTTTCATCCAGAAAAATAATTTCCTGCCCATTTTTTTCCCCTCGTTCATTATGAGAGCCGCAGGAGAGGTCATGTCCTTGTGTGTGCAGTTTTAAATCGATACAGGAAATGACCCTGAGAGAATTCGGAGTGTGTGTTTCTGTGTAGACCAAATGTGTGTTTGATTAAACTATACATAAAACTCTTTCAGTCTTACGTTTATAAATGACATCAAGTCAGATGTCCTTTTCTTATTTCCAGGAGTAATCTGTTTAATAAAGCTTTAATGATATTTTGTAGACTAGCTCTGCAATTTTTGCAATAGACTGTTCCACGACTCCATAAAAATGCGGTGCGGTGGGGTGGGGTGGGGGATAGATGATGATGTGTTTGTTTACTGTGGCTAAATATGATAACTTTAGTATATTTTTCTCAGTAAACATTTTCTGAAGGAAATCATTTCCCCCAGTGGCTGTAATGAAAAATGAAAAGACTGTTATATTATTATTATTTTTTTATTTTTATTTTTTTAAATGAGCTTGCATTGATTAAAAGGATCAGGTTCAAGGCTTGGAAATTAATCAGAAGCTCAAACTTTCCCCACAAGCCTGTAAGGTGCCAGTAGCCATGAATAGCTTGAAGTCAATCATTTTGAATAAAAAAGGCCTTGTTTGTAATTGTGAAAAAATAAGATATTTTATTCTTTTCTGAAACACAAATTATGATGATTAACATAATGTGTGGCTACTTTTGAGAAATTTTGACTGTACATTTAATATACTACTTGTGCCACATTGCAATGGACTGAAGCCAAATCAGGTCTTCTGAAGCCAAATCAGGCAATGACTGGGCCTCTTGGGGGTGCGTCCCCTAAAATGTTTGTAGTAAAATGTATAACTGTATTAAATGAGATTATGAGACTGTTTTAAATATTTTTAATATACAAATAAGGAATGTTGAAAAGAGTGATACTTTGAAACTAAACCGCCAGTAAGAGGCGGCATGCGGTCATATTAATGAGCGAGTCATTGAGTCATTCATTTAAACGAATCGTTCAAACGGCCGATTTATTCAGAATGAGGCGGTTTTATATTGGGTAATTGAATCTTTGACTCGAGAGATTGGTTCAAAATGCTGATTCGTTCAGTAATGAATCATGGGTGAGTGTTGCTTTGAGATGCGCTGTTGTTTGGAACTATTTTCGCTGCTGAAACAGAAGGAAAACAGTCATAATTTGCGTCTAAAAATGTAAGTAACTTATGAGCTATTTTAAACGTTTGTCTATTGAACTTATGAAATGTAAATATCGGTTTCAATTGTGATGGCATTCAGGAAAACAGCACTCGAGGTCGTGTGTAGGCTATATATAATTTTTTTCATGTTTTTATATATTATAAATAACTGCGCAAGCCTCAACAGCACAACTTTGTTACTGTCCGGACTCCGTGCATTCGGCTAATAGTTAGCTGCACTGATTGCTGCCTCGCGCTAGTAAATAAATTAATGAATGTTAAAAATATAAAACGTCACTAAAGACCTATAATTTTCACAATTATTTTTAATGTTAAAGTCCCCGTGAAATCAAAATTGAACCTATTTACTTTGTTAGCGCATATTACTAGTCTTGTGGTGAACAATTAATCCGTGCAAGTGAATATATATTAAAAAAATGTTTTACCTTGGTAATCTTTAATCAAAATCTGAAAAGTTACTTCCGGTCTGGAACGGTTTCTTTTTCTGATGACGTAGGTTTCACAGTTTGGGTGGGGAAACGCTTAACCACTCCCCTCAAACCGTTAGTTTGCTATGAGCGAGAGATGGAGAGGAGGAGCGCTAGAGTAAAACCCTGCCCTCTGTTCAATATTCCGTTACACTTGGAAATACGTCACAGCACTGGAGAAAAATCGTTTGCAACTTCCGGTTCACGGGGACTTTAAAATATTTGTCGGAGACCCCCCAAAATCCAAAAATAAATTCTTGTGGGGGGTCCCATCAAATCTTATTTTTTTTAGTGAACTAAAAGACTAAGAGATGCTTATTGTTCCCAAATAAGACATTTTGAATAAATCAAAATTATGATGATTTTCAATATCAGTTGCATTGGTTATACTGGAGCTCTGTGCAGTTTTTATGGCTGACCGACAAGAAGTGGGCGGTTATTTCGGTTTTTTTTTTTTTTTACTTTTGTTCTACATCCAATGGCAATTTTTAAACAATATAAATTTTATTAAGAATACATAAAGTTCATGTCATTTAAATATGCTCTCTATTGTCCTGACCATGCTCAAGCAATAAAACACTTTTGTGTTCCAAGGAATAGGAATGCTTAACTTGGACGCGTCTCCCCTCAGCTCTTGGAACTGAATGATTTTATGCGTAACATTCTAGATGATGGACCCTGGGATCTTTGGAATATATTTATTGCAATTCTTTAAGGAAACAATGAAAATGGATATAACACACTCAAGTCAACTGGACCCACTCTGTCTGACTTTCATGCTAATCACTACTCATTTCCTTCCGCCCCCCCTTCAGCAAGCAGACTGGCCTTTCAGACGAGCCCTCACCTGCAGAGTCTGGCTCCCCGGAATTGCACTCTCTCCAATATGAAGCAATGTTATTGTAAATGCGATGTATCAAATTATTATTTTGGAATGATTGCGTGCATTTCTGCAGAGCTCAATTCGCACCTCCCCTCTACTCATGCACAGACACACTGAGGGGTTGATATTAATCCCAAGATCAAGAGAGTCTTGACGTCACCGTGTACTCAGGTGGGGTTACACCATCATCAGCCCTTGAGACCTGCAGCCTTGCGCCCAATTTAGAGCTGTAACTAGGAGGGTCCCCTCATCTATTTTGTGTGTGTGTGTGTGTGTGAAAGTGAGAATGGGTGTGGCATACACAACTACCATCAGACACAATTTCATAGGCTTTACTCTCATCCAGGTTTATGTCTCGTTCTCACAGGATATTGGATGGTGTATCTCAGGTCCCAAGACTCCTCTGCCAACATCCACTGTGAGTTAAAACCCTCTAATTCCCCCAATTTATAATAATTCTACTGTTTATGGGTTTGTTAAATTACGTAGCTTTAGTTTGATTTGTCTTTGTCTGAGACGTATTGTCCCGGTAACAAGACTGTGATGGTTGCAGATGTTGATCGCACATAGAATATCCGAGATTTGGTGAATCCAGCTGTTATGAAGGTTGATGATGCAGGGATATTCAGACACAAGCCCTGCAGGCAAGTTATTGCCCTTGTGCAATATCATAACTCAGATGGAAAAGCAATACATTAGTAGTAGTATTTATAATAAATAGAGACCTGTGAGAGTGTGTACTATATTTTGAGAGAACTGATGATTTAAAAAGTCTACATTCTGGATTTTACCGAAAAAGTCACATAAATTGCAAAATCTGTGAACAGCATGTAACTGTAAAAGTTTTTTTTTATTATTCTAATACTTAGTTTGAGGAAATATTTGCTTTACCAATGCTTATCAGATCATTCACTCTAGAGCTTGGCTATTGTATATTGCATAACAGTTAACTGCATCCACTGTAATTGATACAGTTTCCATGTGTTCACCGCAATATATTTGAAAAATAGTTTGTAAATAAATTAGTACAACTAAAAGAATTGGTTTGTTGATGGACATGCACTTGTTATTGATGATGGTGAGGAATTAGTTACAGTTGCAACATCTTATGTACCTCATACTGAGCACCGGTAGTGTATCACTGAGAAACGTCCTGCTCAAGTTGTCCTTGCGATAGAGGTTCGGGTTGAATAACGAGTTCTTCCATGTTTCATAATTGGAGTCGCGCTCGCATTGATATGGTCAAATCGACGTGATTGTTCGTTACTGTGTCTAGTTTACAGTGTAGGAAGCCTCAGGACAAGCAGAGCTGACATGGCAATGGGCATTTTTGTTTTTGACGCACGCGCTGTACGCGGTAGGCCAATCAAAACAGACTGAGCTGTCTGGCCAATCAGAGCAGAGTAGCTTGCGGAAAAAAGCGATTTAGAGGATGACGAGTCGTTTGAGATTCATTGAAAAAGTGATGATGTGCAAATATATATTATGAGGAAATTAAACCGTTTTTTTTTTTTTTTTACCTTTGATGCATCTAAACATGTTGTTGGAGACTCCACAACAACATTAGGATACTTTAAAATAGCATAATAGGGGCCCTTTAACAACATCGGCTTTGCGTGAATACATTTAAATCCCTTTAGATATTCATCCTTGTTTTCGCATGGGCCGGTTGAAGTCTCCTTTTTTCTCTAGCCACTCCGAGGTCCAAAGTCTTTTGGATTTTACAATGGGTGAATTACTTGTCACTTGTGATTATCGTTTGAATCTTTCTGGATCTGCCATCAAATTGATAGGTTTAATTATATCGCCCTACAATCCATCGCGCTCTTTAAGATCACTAAATTCGAGGCTTCTGGTCATTCCTAGGATATCCAGATCCACCAAAGGAGGGAGAGCATTTTCACATTTAGCTCCACTCTGGAATAGCCTTCCTGATATCGTTCGTTGCTCAGACTCGCTCTCCCAGTTTAAAACTAGACTAAAGACGCATTTATTTAGCCTGGCATTCATATACATTTTTTATCTTACAGTTACTGTAAATTTGGCCTCTAGTTCATAAACGCCAGAGGAGAACTGGCCCCCGACTGAGCCTGGGTTCTCCCAAGGTTTTTTTTTCCCCATTGGGTCATCTGATGGAGTTTTAGGACACCATCGGGTCACTTGATGGAGTTTTTTGGTTCCTTGCCACTGTTGCCTTTGGCTTGCTCAGTTGGGGATAGGGCTGGGCGATATATCGAGTTTGTACGATGTATCGTTATATTTTTTGAAACGATATGGAATGAGGCAATACCGTTTATATCGATACAGTAGTTTGATATGAGCACATCTGAAAAATAGCGGAGGTTGCAGTGTGAGCTGCTGCAGTGAAAGTAGCTAGGCTACGTAGTACAATTTGTCCTAAACATGACACAAGCTATATTAATTGCGTCAAAATCACTTTGATATATTTAACAAGTTTAAGGCAGCTTGCCGCCCTGTCAAATGCTCTGACAGACACTGTTGCTGACTGACAGATATACTTGCGCTGTTTAATGCGTTTGAGATGTGGTGCTTTCCTCAGTGCTCAACGTACATTTCACAGGTATATTCTCCATCTGTAAAAGTTAGAAAGTAAAGCAAATATGTCCATTTCACAACAAATATGTCCATGTCAGAAGAGGACGAGTTTCTGCAAGTGAATCTCCGCTAAAATTCATGCTTCCTTGAACGAGCGCCGGCGCGCGCATGCGCGTGAATAGTACTACGTAGTATGCAATAATTCTGACTAAAATAAACATATTGCTAAAATATTTGTTGTTGGAGAAAATAAATGTGCCATATGTGGAATTTTAAACCTACAAGTATATATTTTTAATGAAAGTGAAAGTGATTATAATGGGGTAATCAAATGCAGGCTAATATAATTAGTTTGTGCTTTTGTTTTTATTTTCATTTTTAGTTTAGCCTTTAGTCAATATAAAAACAAAAGCTTTTTGCACATAATATTGCATAGCCTATATTATATTTGTTTCCATATCCTTCAATATCAACATTGTTTGTAGGATATCATTGGGCCGAATGTGAATATATGTATATATATATATATATATATATATATATATATATATATATTTTTTTTTTTTTTTAAATATAAAGATTTTCTTTATCTAAATAGAAAACGTAGAAAGTACCGAGATATATATCGTATATCGCCATTTGACCAAAAAATATCGAGATATGATTTTTTGGCCATATCGCCCAGCCCTAGTTGGGGATATTCAAATGAAATGACCCATCATACCATTGATCAGCTCTACCAATCTTGATTTTCTTTTTTTTTTTTCATGAATAAACAAACACTGTTATGTTGTCTTGATTGATACTGTGAAGCAGCTTTGATACAATCTCTATTGTGAAAAGCGCTATATAAATATATTTGACCTGACCTGACTTGATATCAAGTGCTGTGAGAAAAGGCTATAAATCTCCACCTCCAACATCTTCACACGCAATAGCTGACTAGCCAAAACTCCTCCTTTATGTGTACAGATGTGACGTAATGACGCAAAGACATGCTCGAATCTCCCGCGGAAATCCACCAGTAACACTTCAATTAAAAACATTATTACAAGCTTAACATTTTGAATCAAGCTAAGCTGAGCAGATAGTTTTGAACACTGGCTGGTTATGTACTTGCTCAAAAAAAAAAAAAAAAAAAAAAAAAAAAAAAAGGGATAATAATTTTTACCCCAAAAAGTTACGGACTGCAGCTTTAATCTAGGTTAATGTTATAAAAAAGTACTATTGTTCATAGTTCATGATACATTAAAGTTTCCTTTATTTATACAACTTAAGATTAGATTAATAAATTAAAATAATTAGATTAATACCTCAGAATTATTGTATTATTTTCATTGTTAGTTTGTGATACCTAATGCATTAACTAATGTTAAGGAATGGAACCATATTGTTACAAGTCTAAAATTATTTTTTTTCATGTATTACATTTAATAATTTTGACTGATGTGTTAATAGAGTTTTTTTTTATAATATATTTTATGATAATATAATTTTACCTCTTTAAGTGTGTGAGAAATGAAGAAAGTGAAAATAGATTAACTGCTCTCAATGCATATGTATGAGACCATCTTTCTTAGATGCTTTTTATTGTTCAAGATAATTGTGCAATTTATATCACGCCATGTGACTGGAAAAGAGCAGGACTTTGTTCAGCCATCACGCATATTGAATGGTAATGTAAATGCCATGGTGATTATCTTATTGAGCGATGGTTTTTGCTGACAGACTGTAGGATGGTTCTATGTGATCATCTTATTCCAGAGGGACTAGTTAAGGGTGAACGTCCTCACTTGTGCCTGCTGGCTGAATTCTGGGCCATTAGGCAGAAATACATATCTACCAGCTGTTCAGATGTTTGAATGTGCGTATCACTGCAAGGTTTTAATGTCCATCATTCCCTTTGTGCATTTCTTTTTAATTAAGAGCGAAAGACAGTTGTTAGTAGAGCTGTGGAGATATGTCTGACCTTGCTTTCTGAGGGCTTAATGTTGACAAATGTCCCATTCGCCTCTTTCAACACAGTCTGCCTATAAAGCGCTGCTCTGGCAGATAGCTATCTGGGGATTTGACTGTACCAGTTTTCAAAGACTTCACAAAGACTTTATATCCTCGTTGTTCTTACAGAAGCGAGGCTACACAACAATTACTTTGCAGAATAGCACAAATACATTTAATTTTGTTGGACAATGCTTTTATGTGTAAATTTTTTCTAAAAAATTTAACTCGATTTTGACATTTTCAGATAAAAATGTCCCTATGATTCATTCCATACAATTCACATTTGCTAACGTGTTTTATTTCCTATGCATTTCTAGAGTGCTGTATTGTAGCTGCCACGGCTTGCTAAGTTGTTTTGAGGGGTTTCCATGGAGTTTCTAAAACTTGTGTCGTTGCTAGGAGTTGCTAAGGTACTTTTTAGTTCCTAAGTTGTTGGTTGTTTTCTGGGATTTGCTAGCGGGTTGCTAAACTGTTCTGGGGTGCGTTTCTCGTACAACGACGTAGTTCGCTGATTCACTACCATAGTATGATGCGTCGTTGGAAAAATCAACTAGCTAGTCACGATTTTTTCCCGAAACCCACTGTCGCAAAGTATCGTTCAACCACGTTGGTTTCGGACGTGGTGGAGTAATACCTACTTTTAATGAAACTGTTTGAGATCCAATTAATGCTAGATTTGTTTTATATAAATTACAGACATGTCATCTGAGGACTACTTCTTATTGTTCTCAGTTGTTTTACTTTATTACCAGAATCAACAGTTGGCTCGTTTTTACATAGTAGAGCACGTTCGCACATGCGCACTCTTCAAACATGCTAATTTAAATCTTTCGAAAAACTAAAAGACGTAAATTCCATTCGTATGTATTCTAAATAAAAGACACCGATTGTACTGAATGTCAGCTTGCTTATTTTGCACAAGATAAGGATTTATTACCTCAAAATGTCATGCAATATAGAAACGATGCATCTAACCACAGGTCGAGAGCTGCCGTTCAAACCACACAACTTTGCGATGCTGTTTGCGAATGTTCATTGGAACTATGGTTTCGGGAAACACTGAATCGTTGAACTATGCTGATAACGACGGAACTTGCGACCATAGTTGGCTAACGATGCTTTCGGGAAACGCACCCCTGAGTGGTTTAATGGGAGTTGTTACATTGTTTTGGGTGGTTGCTAAGATTCTGCATAGTTTCCTGGGAGATGCTATTTGGGTGGTTGCTGAGGTTCTGAGTGATTTCTGAGGAGTTTATATGGTTACTAAGTGTTCTGGGTGTTTTTTAAGGAGTTGTTTGAGAATGTTGTGGGTAGGGATGAGTCACGATCTTCGAATGGTCGAATTGTCGAAATGCGTTCGAAATTCGATCATAAAATAGCTTTTTCGAATATTGTTATATTTTCGTGCAATAATTCCAATGTGTATTTAACATAATTGACGCAGCGCCTACTGTCACAGATCGCGGAGCAAGGTATTTTCCTGTTAGGGACACATAGTGTCACTAACATGCATGAAACCCACTACTGGGCGATCTAGGATACCAGCTTTTTGAACATAGTGTAAACAAACAACAGAAGAAGAGCACTGTCGTGAATGCACTGAATCGGGAATCGGGAGAAATGCCTACTGAACCACCGGCGGCTAAAAATCCACAAAATGACGCCCTCTCTGCTGCAGCGATTGCGGTCTTGTTTGGCGAGGATAACATCGAGCAGACAGCAACAGCGACAACCGAACTCTTGCAATACTGCCAAGATACAGTATATGCCCACCAATGAACGCTGATCCCATAACATGGTGGAAGGCCAACGCAATCTCCTACTTGAGTGTGCCTGCGACATCTGTGCCATCCGAGCGGGTGTTCTCCGCGGCTGGACTAATCGTCAACAGGTTGCACTCGCGTCTCCTTCCAGAACATGTTGACGTGCTAATTTTTCTGAACAAGAATATGACATAAGCGTTATTCTATGAATAGTTTATCTTCATCGAAACGAATTTGTTTAAAAAGTAGGCTGTTGCCGGTTACAAGGCAGGTTCGCATAAAAACATTATTACATGATATTATTTTTTGATCTAGCGAGCATCTGGTTTGTCGATGCAAAATCGTTTTTTGTGCTTTTAGTTTTTTCTTCTTCCAATTATTCTTCTGTGTTAAAAAAAATGACGAAAACATGTCACTTGTTCAATTAATAAATCGCTAAAGATGGAATTAGCCTCCCTTTCTGTTATTGTGAGTGCGGTTTTTTTTTTTTTTTCTCCGATTTTCGAACGATAATCGACTTTTGCTCCTCGATTTTCGAATGCCATTTTTGGCAGAAATTCACATCCCTAGTTGTGGGTCACGGTGGTTGATGGCGTTGATAAAGTTTCAACCTTCTAGAGCCTTTCTGTTGAAGGTTGGTTGCTAAGGTTCTGAGTGGTTTCTGAGGAGTTGTTAGAACACTCTGGGTGGTTACTAATATTCTGCATAGTTTCTTTCTAGGAAGTTTCTTGAACATTTTAGGTGGTTGTTAAGCAGTTACCAAGCTTCTGAGCTATTTCTAGGAAGTTACTAGAACAGGGTTTCCGCGGGGTCTTAAAAAGTCTAAAATTCTGAACTTTAAATTTAAGGTCTTAAAATGTCTTAAAAACGGCCAGATTTTCATCTGAGGTCTTAAATTTGATTTGGTCAGGTCTTAAAAAGATTTTACCCTCGTTCATTTGCCAAAAATCTGGCCGCAAAAAAATATCGAGTCGTAGCTTACAAAGCGGAGCCTTAGAGCAGGGGTTCAAACCGGTTCAAACACGGCGCTCACATGCTACCATTAGCTTCTGGCTCGATACGAGTTAGCTCGCCAAGAGGCCGTTCACACACCGGGTTTGTGCGCTCAAGTTCATTCAAATATAGGTGCGTGGCATCCGCAGCGAGATTGAAAAATTCTCACCGTTTGCAAACGAACCAAAGAACCAACCAATCACTTAAATTTGAGAAATTTGTGAGTGGTTTCTAGAGTTATGCACCTTAAGTGAACTGGATGATTTCTAAGGATTTTTTTTAACCATTGGGGGCTTCTTACAGTTCTGAGGTGTTTCCAGGGAGTTGCTAGAGAATTATAGCCATTACTTGGTGGTTACTAATGCCTAGTTCACACTACATGATTTTAAAATGTCGGGCTGAATTGTGCAGTTCACACTACATGACTTGCTCTCAGTGAAATCATGAGTGTTCAAGTTGTTTTGCTGTTCACACCACACAACACAATGTGATTGATCCACAACAGGAGGTAACTCACTACATGAGTTAACAACGCACTACATCGAGATACAACCACGATCGGATGATAAGAGCATATCATTTGTGACTCAATGAGAGCTGTTTCAGTACTATAGTACGGTCTAAATCCTGAAAATAATCAAACAAATAACGAGTTGACAACAACACGATTCTATCTGGTCTAGAAAGCATGTTTTGTAACGAAAAACCACGCAATAAAACGAACCAGAAATGACGCGAAACTGCGGAGAAGAACACAACACGCGAATATGAACGTCAGACAGAAACTAGTGCTGCACACTGTTTGCTCGACGATCTGCTCTGAGAAAAAAAAAATGCAAAAAGAAAAAGTAAGATTTACCTGGTGTCCTCAACCCATGCGTTGGGTTTGATTGGCTGTACTCATGACATCACTGAGATTGAGTCGCGCGACTGCTCGAGATATCTAGCATGCTAGATATTTTTCTGAGCTCGGTGACCTGTCTGCGAGGTGTCTGCGAGCTGTCTTTGATGCGTTGTTGGCTCTTTCACACTAACGGATTGGCGAGCGTTAATCGTCCGCTAATCGCCCGCGATTTGCACGCGATAACACCCTGACTTGTCGGCGACTCAACGATTTGCAAATCGGGCTTAAATCGGGCTTAAAATCACGTAGTGTGAACTAGGCTTAAGTTTCTGCATGGTTTCTTGTGAGTTGCTTGGTGGTTGCTTGGCAGTTGCTTATCTGTTTTGGTTTCTAGGGATTTACTAGAGCACTGTGGGTAGTTGATATGGTTCTGTATAGTTTCTAGGGAGTTACTAGAATATGTTGGGTGGTTGCTTGCTAGAGAGTTACCAAGTTTCTGAGCTATTTCTAGCATGTTACTAGAACATTGTGAGTGTTTTCTAGAGTTTTAGAAGGCTACAGTACTTAAGTGTTCTGAATGATTTCAAATGATTTTTCTAACATTGTAGGCGGTTTTGTAGTTCGAGGTCCTTTTAGTGGGTTCCTAGATAATTGTATGTGTTGTAGGGTGTTGATGAGATGCTCAGTGATTTATTGAAGGAGTTAGGAGTTATTGAAAAGGTTGTGAGTGAACCTTTTATGTATGAATTGTGAGTGTTTGATGGTCTGTTGCTGATTATGCATAGTTTATAGGGCGCAACTAAAGCATAATGGGTGGTTGCTAGGGGGTTGTTAAGCTTCTGATTGGTTTCTTTGGAGAATTTAGAACATTTTGGGTGGTTGCTATGATGTTGCTAATGTTCTTAGTTGTTTCTAGGGAGTTGATGGAAGATTGTGGGTTGTTAGAATTTATTAGTTTGCATCAAAGTACAAACATTAACAGTGTACATAATAAATGTTAGAAGGACGTCCATTTGACCACAGAATTCAGACTCTGTGCTTGTGTTTTTCATTCGGAGATTTATAATGCAACTTTACACCTTTCATTAGCTGGAGCTGGCCACTAACATGTGGCCATGAGTGTCTCGCATTGGACACAGCTCTAAATGACGACTTGTAAAACTCAATCCCTTTCGAGGAAGGGAGCAATCAAACCATATTTTTAAAAACATGTTACATACTATCTTGTGCTGGGTTTCTAGTCTGGCTACGACCACATGGCAATATGAATTTACAAAATGCCAGAATACCTTATTGGTACAGTAGTTTGTGTCTGTGAATGGTGCTACAGTCTAGTTTGTGTTGCATCGTGTAAGTATGGACTCTGAGAACTGAGGGTGGCAATTGGGATGAAATTGTAACTGTCAATTTTCAAATGCTTTTGCAGAGAGAGAGAGAGAGAGAGAGAGAGAGAGAGAGAGAGCCTATGTTGCATATTGTGTCTCTTCAAGTTGCTTCAGAGTGAATGGGGTGCCATTAAACTTCCTGAAAACCTTATCTGTTAAGATTGAATCATATTAACAGTCCATAGGTATGACTGTGTTAAAAATAAAGCTCAAACTGTCTCAAAAAGCATGTAGCATTTTTTTTCCTTCTAGAATGTCACCGTACATTTGGTCCCATGAAAGACATATTCATAGCAGTGAATTACAGCGGAATTCAGGGAGCCATTTAAAATGTGGCCTTTGCGAGGTTTATTAGTATTATTCATGGATGTTGTACGCATGGAGTCACTTAAGCTATTCCATGTAATTGCTTCCACTTTTCTTAAATGGCATATGGGTAGTTGCACACATGGGTAATTGATTCGTGACAGGAAAAGACCTGGATTGTTGTAGAAAGTACGCTGCCTGTCTCTCTTTGCTGAAACTTCAGAGTTGTGTTTCTGAACAGTGAGCTAATGACCACTGTGGTTTCTTTCAGGATAGAGGATTGCTTTGAAATGGTTGCTGACAGCTGACCATTGGTTGAAATTCAGTTCCTAATGAGACTTTGCTTAAGCTACATCATTGTCTCACATGCAATAGTTTCAGTCTTCTTTTCATATCTAATATTGCATCTTACCTTTTCCATTTGTGGTTATGCTAATTATAAAGCATAGTCTCTTGCTATATATTAGGCTGTTTATAAACCAGAACAGTATGTTCATAACAGTATCAGAAAGATTATTTAATTTACTGTGGGTGCATTGATGGTACATTTAAAGTAATTATTAAGTTAATAATTGTAACACGTTCCTAATTAAACAGCATTTCCATTCTTTTCTCAGTGTGCACATTTATATTTCTCTATATTTCTGTGACAGTTTGTGAGTTTTTCCTTAACCTCAATAAAAGTATTGCCATTAAAAACACAAGCTTTGCCATTGTAGAGCTTTTAGGTCTAGCTGTATCTATAAGGTCATCTTGAGAGAGTGCTCAGGTTTCCATTCTTCCACATTTCCAGTCTGCCTGAACAAATGACTTCCTTTAAAACTGCTTACCTGCTCGCCCCACGGCTCCTAAACAATCTACCAAACACAGCCGTACTGCTGGAATGCTTCTGGTGGCCACATATATCCTACATGTGGAATCCTAATGATCTGAACCATGAAGTACATCAAACACCATGATTATATATTTTTTTAGGTCTTGTTGTGGGATTTTTAATAAGGGTAACACTTATTACCAGTCCTAAAAGCTTTTAAATTATGATTGGCTAACCTAGAACGATTTTAGTAATGGATATAAAGGTTGTAATAGTTCTATTTGTAATTGCTATGTGGCATGTTTACTTTGGCAGCAACATGCAGTGACTTTTGCACAACCAGGCATTGTCTTTCCTTTTGATAAATGTTATCTACAGAAAATGTAAAAAATTACTTGTATTTATTAATGTGAATTAATGTACATTGAAATAGTAAATAGCAAAAAATATAACCTTTCATTGAAGTAAAATAATTGAAAGTGTGGGGGAAATCTAGCCTTGGAAAACCCAGACAACTTCCGTCAAATTTCGATTTGCTTTGTTAGAAAAAGTTAGAGAAAGTTAGTCTGACAAAGATCTCATTCAAGCCCATTACCAATCCGTCGAAATCGAGACACCAATCAGAAACGTTGGGGCGGGCTTTACACGATGACGACAGCGCTGGGATTTTGAAGCATGTTTTGTCACCTACGTTACAAAGATGGATGCCGCCATCGAACATCACTCGTTTGAATCAGCTATCGCGTCTGTTTTAAGCGATTTGAACATTTTCTTTTTGTTAAAAACCGAGCAAAGAACAACACTCGGAGATGTTTCTCCCAGCCGCCGCTCTGCATACGTAATCTCCTTCATCACTCTGATTGGTTTTAGGTCTATCCGCGACGTCCGTTGGTGACTCCCCTCTGGAAATGATTTGTCTATGATGCTTTGCCAGACCATAACTCAGTTGCAACTGAGAATGGTCTAGTTTAAACCAGGCTAGGGGAAATCACATTATGATTTTTTTTTTTTTTTTTCAAACACGTTGGGAATAATTATTTGCCCCCTTTTATTAAATACTTTTTGCAACCTCCTTTTGCCAAGATAACAGCACTGAGGTTTCTCCTATAATACCTGATTATAGAGTTAGGAGAACACCTGACAAGAGATCAGATTCCCAGAACCATGTTAGTGTTTCTTCTCTTCAGTTCACCCCACTCATGTTCTATGGGGTTCAGGTCAGGGACTGGGATGGCCTTTGTAGATGCTTGGTTTTGTGCTCTGTGACCCATTCTTGTTTTGATTTTGATGTTTGTTTTTGGATCACTGTCCTGTTGGAAGATCCAAACATGGCCCATTATAAGATTTCTAGCAGAGGTTGTCAGATTTGGATTGTTTATCTGTTGGTATTTGATCGAATCCTTGATGCCATGTATCTGAACAAGAAAAAAAAATCTATTGATCACAGACTTTTTACCATAGTATATGGAGAATATTAACACAATTTTAGACAATAAAATATAAATATCACCAAGTTGATAACATTTGCCCCAAATAAACTTAACTGTAAATATATTTATTAGCTGTTCATATATGGATAATTATTTGAATAGATACTTGTATTCAGTAAGGATGCATTCAATTGATCAAAAGTGACAGTAAAGATTGCAAAATATTTATGTTTCAAATAAATGGTGTAATTTTTTACTTTCTATTCATCAAAGAATCCTGAAAAAAAACAAAACACGGTATCCTCAGAAATATGAAGCTGAAAATGTAGCTTTGCCATCAGATTAATAAAATACTGTATATATTTAAATATTTTCAGATAGAAAACATTTTCACAATAGTACTGGTTTATATATATAATTATATCATATAAATGCAGTCTTGGTGAGCATAAAGACTTCTTTCAAAAACATCAATAAAATCTTACCGACCCCAAACTTTTGAAAGGTAGTGTAGATTGAAGTAAAATATAGCATAAACACATGGAACACCCTCAAACTCATTCCTTTAGTCTTGTGTCTCTATCTCTCTATCTCTTCCTCGCCTCGTTTCTCATTCATTCTCCCGCTCTGTGTCAGAGTGATATAGCACATGCATTGCACGGTTCCCTTGCTGCTATATCACCCTGCAGGTAGCCCCTGTTCCAGGCCTGCTTTGTTTGCAAACTGTGTGCGAGTATCAGATTCCTCTTTGACAGGATGCAGTGAGCGTGGAGAGGCCGGCTGGTTCCGGCGATGTGCGGCTCACCTCCGTGGGTCCTCACGTCTGGACAGAGGAGGGTCAGCCGAGGGTGAATGCTTTCCAAAGCCTGTGTCAAAGCTGCGTTCTGGCTCTGTGTGTCTGCCATCACCCAGAATGACCTCCGGTCTCCTCCTTTTGGTCTCTCCACCTGATCCGGAGATGTTAGTTGAGCTACCACAAATCTTGTCAGCATTTCTTCCACGAGCTATGGTGGAATCGATCCCTTTTGCATCTGCTCAGCTCTTTAGGACATGCGGCAGGTTTTAACACTAAAAAAAATTTGTTCACTTAAATCACTCATGAAACTGTTTGTGAACGAATGATTGCATTTCATAACACAATATCAAAAGTGACTAGAATTTCAAGCAATTTTTACAATATAGTTTTTAGGTTTGAAAAAAGAAACTCAATTTACTTTTGAAGACAGAGTTTAAAAAATATATATATGTACAGTATGGGCGCTCTCTGATTGTCAATATTCTTAAAAAATAAAATTATCAAAAGTTGTTTTTTTTTTTTTTTTCTTAACAGTGATACCTAGAAGAATAGATTAATTTTCGGTTCCACTTTTAGTGAACAGCTATTAAAAGAACCATTTTTTTTCTTAATGTGAAGAACATTTTCATTATTTAAAGAACATTTTTCTCACTATTAGGAAACTTTTGTGCAATGGACATTTTATATGAATGTTAAAAGTTCTTCGTGTAACCATATATGCCAATAATTAACCTTTATTTTTTAAGAGTGAAAACTACAACTTTATGAATCTGAGGGGGACTTTATTCTTCCACCCACTATTAAACCATCAAACTACTTGGCTAAAGTGTTAAATTAAAACTGATTTTAGTTCTTATAAAAGCTCTACACCCCCTGATTTGAGTTGCCTAACCATTTTACATGTGTGCGGCTTAAATATCCCAGAAAACGTTTTAGGGGCACCACATGCAGCACCTTTTGAAATTCGAAACACGATTAACTGGATTCACTTGATTGTAAATTCAGATAAGATGTAGGGTTATCAGCACAGTACAATTCTCTTAATAGAGTTGTGATTTTGTAGGAAGTGGTTAAAGACATGTTCAAAATTTCAAGTTAGCTCAAGGTTTTTCAAAAACAAAAGGGGCAATATCTTAATTAAGCAAACCACGAGTTCATAATGAACACTTCATTACCTAAATGCAGAGTATGTTGAGCAGAGAAATTAAGATAACAGAGATGAATAGCTAATTAAGATAACACTAATGAATGTAAAATTGAATTTAGATAAGAACAATTGAATCATCAAACACCCTTGTTAGAGTGCTGCTGTCATCAAGAACTATTGTATCTTCTCTCTCTCTCCCTCTGTGCTTATTTCATACTGAAGAAATTATTTTATGTGGCTTTCAGCCATTGCTATGTGGTAGTCTCAAGTCTCTATGATGTTTTGGTCTCCATTGATCTAATTCCATGCAATTTCTTCTCTCCTTCCATTATTTTCCAGGTGAAAATAGTCTAAAGGCCAATTTATACTTCTGCGTAGGGTGCGCGTAGTAGATACGGCGTAGCATACGCACAGACGCGCACCATACCGCGTACCCTTCGCCATAGCCTGACGCTATGCCGCACCTCCTCAAAAACGTAACTACACGTCAACCCACGTCTTCTTTCGTTTCTGACTTTTAGTTTTAGTAATTTCACTAAAATTGACTGTTTTTCCACCTCAATAAGCTCCACATCCAACATGATCCACTCTCTTTCAGTCGCCATTGCTTGTAGTAATCTAGCCGCGAGGAATCTAAACACAGGGGGACATTAAAACCCTCCGCCGCCAACTAGCGTTTCGGAGCAGTACTGCAGAGCAACCAAGACCTGAACGCAGAAGTATAAATGCTCACGATGGCGTCGCCTACGCCTTACACTACGGCGTACCCTCGACACAGAAGTATAAATTGGCCTTAAGTGTGTGGAAAAGTTACATCATACCTCAACAGAGCATGCAGTTTGATGTAGTATAATAGCACAGTACTTGGGTTAGTTGTTTTTTTTAAGTATAAGCTATAATAAAAATATAAGTTGTAAAAATAATTATTCTAGCTTTTTTTATTGCACCTGATAGACAAGTATGTACAGGGTCATCTCTGTTGTCTTCTGTAAGTTGGATTAGGTCTCATCGCGTGAGCAGCGTTCAGCTTCATTTTGAGACCTTGGGACAATAGAACAAGCGCCATGACCCACTTAATGTGAGCTAAAGACACTGTTCTTTGGCTAAGTTCATGAGACTGGAGCAAGATGGCCAGCACAGTCGGGGACAGCAGATACACAATCTTTCTGATGCATTATGCAACAGTGTGTCAGACTTTATACTGCCAGTGACCATTTCTAAAGCTTTCATGCTTGTTTGTTTAATTGCTCTGAAAAATAGCAAAAATTGGCATTGAGGTCAAAAGTGGTACTTTAAAAGAATAAAGCATGCGATCGCAATGTCATGCAAATGAATCTACTTCAAACAAAAATGCTATTTTTGGTATCTGACTCTATATCGTTATGCAACCTAATGAACCGCTTTCATGGTCTAACATTTCTCTCGTTCTGTCTTTGTGCTTATTTATTTATTGCCAAAAACTCCTCACTCTAGATAGTACATCAAACGATCATGAGAACAATTTGCCCCTCTATATGCCTCATCTCATTATTGAGTTGGGTGCATTCAGAGTTTCAAGGGGTCAAGGGTGCTTTTGTTTTTGGGGGTGCAGGGCTTTGTATGCTTACCCCCTCTCGGAGACACTTCTAGAGCTCCTTCACTGCACAAACAGTCACACATTCTGGCTTGGAGCTGTGGTTCTCAGTGATTTTGCTTCAGGGCCCAGATTTTATATTGGACATCAAGTGGCAACACAACATGGTGCCAAAATAATTTATCGCACTTAAGTAAATGTAAATGTTTTCAGCACCATGTCTATGCAGTGTCAAGTTCCCCTCAGTTCTCCCCTAATTAGCATTTGACCATATTACCAAGTGACATGGATTGGTGCCCAAATGGCATCCATCCATCCATCCAATCACCCACCCATCCATCCATCCATCCATCCATCCATCCAATTACCCATCCATCCATCCATCCATCCATCCATCCATCCATCCATCCATCCATCCAATCACCCATCCATCCATCCATCCATCCATCCATCCAATCACCCATCCATCCATCCATCCATCCATCCATCCCTTTAATCATTGTTTCATATATATATATATATATATATATATATATATATATATATATATATATATATTCCCTCTTATCTGAAATCTGATTTTAGGTTACAACCCACCAGCTTAGAATCACTTGTGTAGGGTCTGACGGATCTTGCATCGTATAATATCCCAGCAGACTTCCTGTAAAGAAGGTGTGGGAATGCGGAGACACGCAGAATGTGATATGTGCATGTGTGTTTGTGCTTACGTGGGGGGGGGGGGAGGGGTCGTTTGTAATTGTGGTAAACAGGTTGCTGAACCAAGGGGCCCCTTTGAATGGTAAATCAGCTTGGCTGTCACGCGATTACAACACAGCCGTATGTAGAATAGATGGGCGAAGAAGATTGAAGGTTCCGCTTTCTTTCTCCTTCCTTTTTTTCTTTAAACTTTATCTTTCCCTTTCTCCTCACGAATGAGGCTGGCACACTGGGACTTTTGGCTTGCCATAGACTACTAATGTGCTGTGAGTTTCAGTTCGGGCATTAAAGGGATGGCTCAATATGTTCAGGGTTCTGATGACTAGGAGGTTGTGGAAACCATCTCTCAACATTTTACACACATCGGTTGATCTGCCAGGGGAAAGTGTTTCTGCTTATCAGGGCTGTAATCGGATATCTGAGCTGTGTGTGTGTGTTTATGCTCTTTCTCCTCAGGGTAACAGGGTCTTTTTCAGTCAGATATGGGTCAGAATGTTTTGAGGTGATTCTTCCTTTATTCTATGCATGTTATTGTTTCCTTCCAGGCCAAATTCCAAAGCTTATACCTGTGTGTTACAGTGGTTGAGGGTTTTCTGGTAAAAATAACACTGTGAAAGTGGGTTCAGGGATCGAGGCTTACTGGGGTTAAGTGGCTTGGCAGATACGGTTTCCGTGAACGCAAGCTCAAGATAACCTGGAAATGCTCAAATTCCACTTAGGTTTTTAGCAGGAGCATATTAAGTAGCTGCGCTTTGAAACCAATTCAAGTTAAAGGCATAGCTTACTCAAAAAAAAAAACAAAAAAAAAAAATACAAAAAGGATAGCCACTTGAGATGTACCATCTCATTTTTGAGGGGGTCCTCGAAATTACTCACCCCCAAGTCATTATGAATTTGCACGTGCTTAAAACACCAGGTCCCTCGGGACGTGTCCATGTAGCATGTTTTAATACAACCCATTTTTTTAAATCTCAAATGTCACTGTATTAATTATTTATGGCCAGGTTGCTTAAATTTTGCACCAAGTTTGAATATATAGATATACAAATTAACATAAACTGAATTCATTTTGATTTGTCCCTTACATTATTCCTATGATATGACTTATGATTTTGAGTCTTATAAGTTTTATAATACAATTATAAGATACTTTTTGATCCTTTCTATGTCCAAATTGTATGGAAAAGGGCAGCATAAACTAGTCTTAATAACAATACATTATATTTTCCACAAGAAAAAAAAAAGACAATTTAATAAAATATTAGTGACAGATTTTTCCTATTTTTAGGGCAAACTAAAGGGGAAAGTGGAAGTTTACAATGAATACTAATACATTGAAAAAACAAATCATTACAAATCTGTATATTGAAAAATAAGTATTTGTTTGGTTTTGTGTGGATACAGAGGGAAAAGTGTTGCAATACACCTGTTTGTACTGTAATCCTAGAAAGTGGGCATATGCACATCATCACTGTCTAGACTGAAAAGACTAGCTCTCTCTCTCTCTCTCTCTCTCTCTCTCTCTCTCTCTCTCTCTCTCTCTCTCTCTCTCTCTCTCTCTCTCTCTCTCTCTCTCTGTCTATCTTTCTTTATGGTTGTCTGTCCATCTTTTCCTCTCACTCTCTCTTTCTCCCTCAACACCTGGATAGACACGGAGTATGGGTGTGTTTTGTCAAATATCGGCTGCTGTCGGGCAGTAAATTAAAACGAGGTGCAATTTCCTCCAGTCTAATTAGCAGTAAATAGGCAGTGTCTGTTTTGCCAGTCTGCCCAAGGGTACAGAGAGAGATTGACATGTTATTACATGAGTGAAGGAATACCTGATACTACCACATTAACTTTTCATAAAATTATATGTTTGTCTCCTTTCTATTACTGTTTACAGTGTTTGTATTTACACTAGTGATCATCGTCATGTAAATTTAACTTCCTAATTTGGTACAATTAACGGGTCAAAAGGTAGTTTATGTGTGTGTGTGTGTGTGTGTGTGTGTGCTGGCGCTCACATGGTAAAACACTATGCACTCTGGTCAGGTCCATGAATGGAAAGCATCTGTCATGCATTGAGCTGTAAAAGCTGTGTAATGTTCCCTTGAAAAGCAAGAATGAAAAGGAGAATGAAAACACAGAACCGCATCATGGAGCAGAACCCTTCTCTCTTTATGTCTTTTTCATTTGGGCTGGTGTGTGTGTGTGTGTGTTGGTTAATGTATGTAGTATCAGAGGTAAACTACTCCTTTTAAAATTTTGTCAGTGAAATAATCAGGGTGATTTTTTTTTTTTTTTTTTTTAGTTTATCCGTCCTCTTCATCCTCCCGTCTCTCATTCACTCTTTTGAGTAAGTGGATTTGAGTAAGTCCAACGTCAACTACACTGTAACAAAAATATAATCAATAATTTGTTTTTTTTTTGTAGAAATGACAACATACATTTTTACATGTTTTAAAGGGTTAGTTCACCCAAAAATGAAAATTAAGTCATTAATTACTCACCCCCATGCTGTACCAACCCAGTAAGACCTTCGTTCATCTTCGGAACACAAATGAAGATATTTTTTATTAAATTTGAGAGCTGTATAACTACCACATGGCTCCTAAGGGAATGACTCTTGTCGGCCCAGAAAGTCAATGAAGAAAATGTTTAAATATTCCATGTGACTACAGTGGCTCAACTATAAGTTTATCAAGCGACGAGAATACTTTTGGTGCGAAAAAACAAACAAAAATAACTACTTTATTCGACTATTCCTTTTCTTCCTTGTTGGCCTGAAACGAGACTTCAATACGATTTCCACGACGCATGCGCGAGAATTGCGATCACCTTCAACTACTTCAGTTCAGTTCTCGCGCATGCGTCGTGGAAATCGTATTGAAGTCTCGTTTCAGGCCAACAAGGAAGAAAAGGAATAGTCGAATAAAGTCGTTATTTTTGTTTGTTTTTTCGCACCAAAAGTATTCTCGTCGCTTGATAAACTTATAGTTGAGCCACTGTAGTCACTTGGGATATTTAAACATTTTCTTCATTGACTTTCTGGGCCGTCAAGAGTCATTCCCTTAGGAGCCAATGTGGTAGTTATACAGCTCTCAAATTTAATAAAAAAAATATCTTCATTTGTGTTCCGAAGATGAACGAAGGTCTTGGTACAGCAGGACGGGGTTGGTACAGCATGGGGGTGAGTAATTAATGACTTAATTTTCATTTTTGGGTGAACTAACCCTTTAAGTTATTCAAGATTCTACTACTTTAAAGTCAATCTAATGTAAATGTAATTTAAGTTGAACTGACTTAAACATTGAACTGACTTAAACTTAAACAACAAGTTGATTGTACTTACAAATTTAAGGTAGCAACACTTTTTAGTGTACTGTATTCTAAAATGTATTGTGTGTATGTGTGTGTGTGTGTGTGTGGCCTGGCAGCACAAAGCCGATAGGTGATTACTGGACTGTATTGTTGTCCAGGATCTCCTGAACAAGAAGAGGTGAAGTCAGCATCACATTCACTGTGGCCTCAGCCTCTCTCACCACAGTCAGTGTAGAACGCTCCGATCAATACACCTCCTTATCAATGTCAATGAGACCATGTAAAGATGTAATCACACCATTAACTAGACAGAAACGTGAACTGTAGCTTTCATTCATTGTTTGCAACCTCAACTTTGAATTTGTCTTAAGAAGAAGTGAAATTTCATCAGTTAATGCCACAGGAGGAGAGAGATTCCCCCAAATGCATTGAGTATTGAGCAGTATCTGACTTTTGGCTTTCACCATGGGTCACAAAAAAGCACATTCAGACATTTTACTACAGTATCAATCTCTGTCGCTGTGGCTTTTACTCAAATGACTCATTAAGAAATAATTGCTTTGGAACAATACAGGCCGCATTGACAGCATGCTGTGATTTATGACGCTGAGAGAAAGCGTGCACCAGGTGAAATCAATCTACTGTAACGAGAGAGTCCAGCGGAAGCACTCTCACCGGGACGAACCAGCACAACCTTTCTCAGTCACACTTATTCTCTGTTAGTGTTTACAGTCCACAATTCTTCAGGGTTTATGAAGGGGGCATTCACAGCTAATGTCGTGTGGCACATGTCTGCAAGCATTGAGCTTCTCACTGCTGATCAAAGATTCCCCCCATTCAGTGTTAATGAGCTTTTAATGGAACCATCTTTCCTTCTGCTGCTGCCCACTTGGAGATGATCTGCTTAAATTATTATGGAAGGTTCTGTTTAAGTTTTAGATGGTTGGTGTCGCTGGTAATTTACCCACTTTTGAGCTCCAGAATCTTACAATATTTTCATGAGGTCTCAGAATTTCTGAGGACTGTTGTATATCATGTAAGTGTTTGATAAATTGACCTAATTTGAGCTCTAAGTTCTCTTTCCCAGACTTAATTAATAGAAATAGGAAAAAAGAGGTTGCGTGTGGGTGGAAGGTTGTCGGAAGGTTGCAGGAGTGAAATAACCAGATGTTTATATTATTTGGGTTGTGATCAGCAGCAGGATTAGAAGAACGTGTTCATTCTGAACTTTATTTTTGAACTCATTTTAAGTGTTTTACCAACTTTCCATTGTCTAGCTGAGTGGAACATAGAAAGGCTGGATGCTTGCTTTGTAAAATTATCCCTTGTGAACACCATTAGGTATTGCTGGAGAGGTTCACCAAACAGCAGTGTGTTGTTCTGTTGATTGGAAATACCTGACAAAATCCAATGTTGATGTTTCAAATACATTGCTGATTGATTAAAAGTTAGAAATTTCCATGAGCAACTTTTTCTTGTGAATGTCAGAGCATATGAAATGTTGAGGCAGGTATTTGTATGTGGAGTATAGTTTTAGCATGCATATATTTTCATTTTCAAACACATTATTTTATGTATTAACAACTTTAGAGACTTTATAGGGAAAGTAATGTTCACAAATCCTTCTAGGTTCATAAAATATTGAGTTCATTGATTTATTGGATTGATTTTAGCGTATTTTATAAATATTATATAATATTATATATATATATATATATATATATATATATATATATATATAATATTTATTAAATATGTTACATGTCATTACATTCAAATGTATTTACTTAATTTGACATTTGATGCTTCAAATAATTATCTCACATTTCTTCTTCTTCTTCTTCTTCTTCTTCTTCTTCTTCTTCTTCTTCTTCTTCTTCCTAAAAAAAAAAAAAAAAACACTACTGTTCAGCAGTTTGGGGTCAGTAAGATTTTTTTTTTTTTAAACATTTTTGAAAGTCTCTTATAATCACCAAAAATCCAGTTATCTGATTAATGTATTATTCTATTGGTGCTCAAAAAACATTGCTTATTATCAATGTTGAAAACAGTTCAAATTTTTGTGGACAATTTAATATAACATCAACCATTTACAAACTTTTAAATGGTTTTGTATCTTTATATTACATTACATTGTTACTAAAATTATTGTGACTACATTTTTTTTTTGCCTATTACGTGTCATATATGGTTAAAAAGTGTTTAGTTTTAAGGTAGTAGTGGTTCCAAATATCTATATATAAAAGTGAAATGTAAATGTACACATACATTTTTGTATCATTTTACATTTTTAAAGCTGTGCTCATAAATACTGAATGAATGAAAACAAGTGAATGCGTAAAATTAACATAGCTACAAATATTGATGTAATCAGGCTAAATATATGATGGAACATGATGTTCTACGGTGTTTTGTAGATCTGACTTTGTGCTGAACTCTTCAATAAATGACTCTTGGAGGTTTTTGTGACACATGTCAAACGTGTGGGTGCTGTTATAGGGGAAAATGGAAGCCAGAGGTACAGGCTTTGTGGATTTGTTGAAGTTTTTTGTTATGACTACTCTGTGGAGGTGTAACCTTACATGCAGGCCACTCACTTTCTGTCCACCCCCTTTCTCCTCCTTTTTCACATGTTCTCCCTGTATTTTGTTAAATGATCTCAGCTAGCCTTGACAAGTCCTCCTGGAGTCGTTTCCACAGAATGGTTTGAGACAGTGATGTCAGGGTATCCACAATTTTTAATGACATGTTCAGGAGTTTATTTCATGTGAGATTCTATTAATTGACAGAATAATTGTTATTATTTACATTTAATTTACCAATTAGCATTGGTATCTTTTGACATAATCCTCTTGGAATTATGGTAACACTTTGCATTAAGGTTTAACATGAGTTAAAGAGAAAGTTGACCCAATCATGAGTCTTCTTTTACTCACCCTCATGTCAATCCAAACCTATCTATGTTAATATGTTATGTAGATCATTAAGACTTTATTAAGAACATTGGGGTAAAACAGAGAAATAATAATAAAAAAAAAGAAAAAAAAGATTTCAAACAACATGAGGGGTAGTAAGTGATGACCGTATTTATTACTCTAGGTACAACCCCAAATCAGAAAAGGTTGGGACATTTTGTAAATGCAATAAAATCAAGAATCTGAAAAATAGCATTGCTCATTTTTATTTTGTTAAAATATACGTTGACTTTAACTTTTTATGTAAACAGGTTCCACATAAGTGGGTTACGTTAAACAAACATAATTTGTTCATGTAACTTCAACAATTTTAAGCGACCCAATTAAACTGAGCTGAGTGTTAAATAAACACTGAAGCAGTGTTAAAGTTAATGAGATATTTAAGTGAATAATTGAGTGATGATTGAGTATTATTGAAGACCCAATGTTGCCAAGCAGAATCACTGAAGGAGAAAACCAGAATTTTATTTCATTATTATGGAGATCTGTATTTGTTTTAGTTGGGCTCTTGGCCCTCACATCCTTAACTTTAGATTTTGGCTTTAGATTTTTGAACATTAGATTTTTGTTTGGCTGTTGTATCTGAGTTTTAACAGCCAAATGAACAAATAAAAAAAGTGATCTGATGGTGTTGATTGTGTTTTAACATAATCATTATTTCACAATCATTTGACCTGAACTTGTATAAAACCCAAGTTAAGTTTACCTTATGGATTATAGCAGTACTGTCATTGTAGAGCATACTGTTTTTAGCCTTTTCAATGAAATCCAAATGATCAAATCAATAAAAAAAGAAACATATAAAAAAAACACACACACACACACACACACACACACACACACACACACACAAAAAACATTTATATGCAGAGACAGACATCAAGAATTAGCGTATGAATCTCAGCAATGGTGACAAACAGATCACCTCTGAACAAAAGTTCATTATTTATTCATGCAGCAATGCATGATGGGAGCCATGAATGAGTCTTGATTGTTGGCACCCAGAATGCACTGCAACATGCTTTATATTTTTCACCATTGTTGAGATTCACAGTCTGATTCGTGATGTCTGTGTATGATGTCCTTAATGTCTACATAAACAATTTTCTTTTTTTTTTCATTGATTTGCTCATTTGGATTTCATTGAAAAGGTTAAAAATGGTATTCTCTACAATGACAGTGCTGCTTTAATCCATGAGGTACAACACCATCAGATCACCTTTTCTATTTGTTCATATGGCTGTTATAACTCAGATACAGCAGCCAAACAAAATCTAAAGTTAATGATGTGATTAACACGGTCTCATCCCAAGAAGTCATATAACTGACGTCTTGGGACGTCTTTTGACCATATGTCAACATCCGCCTTTTTTAGGGTACCCTTAAACGTCGGTTACATGACGATCCCGGGCCGTCATACAACTGACGCTTTACATTTAACGTCGGTTAGGTGTCGGGGTAGGTTTAGGGGTAGGTTTAGGTCTAGGGTAGGGTTAGGATCCCATAACGTCATCTAAACTGACGTTTAAGGGCACCCTAAAAAGGCGGATGTTGACGTATGGTCAAAAGACGTCCCAAGACGTCAGTTATATGATGTCTTGGGATGAGACTGTGCTGATGTGATGATCAAGAGCCCAACTAAAACAAACACTGATCACCAAAATGGTGACTTTAAATTCCTGTTTTCTCCTTCAGTGATTCACCTTGTTAACATCAGGTTTATTCAATAATGCTCAATCATCACTCAATTATTCACTTAATTATCTCATTAACTTTAACACTGCTTCAACGTATCCCACTTATGTGCAGCCTGTTGACATAAAACAGTTATTCAAAGCCAACATATCAGAACCTGTTGACATAAAAAAGTTAATTAAAGCCAACATATCAATTATTTGAATGTGTTGAAGTTATATGAACAAATTATGTTTGTTTAGCGTTACCCAGTTGAAAAAAACAAACAAAAAAAAAAGCTTGGTAACACTTTAGTTTAAGGTCCAATTCTCACTATTATCTTGGCATGCATATTACTAGCATACTGGCTTTTTAAAAAACACTTTAAAGCACATATTAATGCCTCTTTTTAAATGAGCATATTTTACATCCCTTAATCCTACCCAATACCTAAACAACTTAACAACTACCTAACTAACTAGTAACAAGCAGTAATGAGTTTATTGAAGCAAAAGTCATCGTGGTTAATAGTGAGAACGGGACCCTAATCTAAAGTGTGACAAAAATCTAAATTTATAAGTTGTATTTTAATATTAAAATAGAATGCAACTATGGATTATAGTTACCTAAATCAAAATATTCTTAAAAGTATTATTGATGTTAGATGTTAACTAATTTTAACAAATAAAACATCAAAGTTTTACCAGAATTAATGAATTACTTGGTTTGTTTATTGGTTGTTATCGTTTACAGCTATGATGGCATCCATGTGCGTGGAAAAAAATGTGCTTGTGAACTAGTTAACAGCTTCTCTGAAAGGTTGAGTATTCAAGACTGTTTGGGGTTTTGACATCAAGGTGGCCCTGCATATGTTGACTATATGATGGATGGTTTTTAAGGGCTGGTGGTTACATATGGAACTGGAAGTGCTTATGTATCCAGTTTATATAGAAGTATAAACTGGAATCATTTCTGGCATTTCTCCTCCCAATACCAAGACCAAGTGTCGGGAAAGGAAATGGGATGGCGTGACTGTTCCAAGTCCCTTCGGCAAGAGCTTAAATTGTTCCTATACTAGTGCAATAATACACTATACTGTATACTGTTGCTTAATGTGCTTGTAGGTGCAAAAAAAGTAGACAACTAACCGTAATCTTGACATCACTAATGTAATCATTAATTTGGCCTTCTATAATGTTTTTTAAATTCAGTAAATGCATTACTGTACTGTCAAATATACTTGAGTCCGTAATGAGGAAAATAGTGACATCTCTAGTGCTTTTCAGTTGAGCTTTGCATAGTTTAAAACATAGACGCTGCTGTGATTCCTTCATCTCCTCAAACTCCCTCACATCCCCTTTTCCGTCTGCTTTTCTTCATATTTCCCTCACTATTCTCTAGGTTGGCACGGGCCACCGCGTATGTGTGTTAGGAGAATGATTAGCGTCAAGAGTAGTGCTTTAAAAACCTGCTTTTGTCTACAGCTGAAAAATTTGAATGAACTGCTTTAATCCTTCTTAGAAGACCTGAGGCTGCTGGGGAAAATCTTCTTCAAGGCCGTGGCTGCCTTAAGCTACAGGTAGGAGTTTCTCAGTCTCTGGGAATTTGCATCGTAATTGGGTTTAGCTCTCATAAATGAGGTTAATTGCAGCAATGTGGATTTAGTTTCAGACTCAGGAGCATTTTTAAAGTGACGGCATAAAGGCTCATTGAGATGGAAGCACATCCAAAAATTGCATTACTACTGTAGTTTGCACCTATCAAATCAGATAAACTCTAGCTCATGTTTGCTCATGACAGTTCTAGATCTTTTCTAATTCTAAGTAGAAGGGATCTGAAAAATGCATTAGCGTTAATAAATTTATACAGGCAGGGGTGCATGTCCCAGAATGCACCTCATCAGCAGGTTGATTGAATGCAGAGGGATGCTACATGCTTTAATGGTAATTAATGGCCATGGAAACTGTATTTGTACGACAATTAAAAATATAGATTTTTTTTTTTTTTTTTTTTACCACATAATTGTCTCCTTAAAGGTTGGGTAGGCAGTTTGTTTCTAAAACACTTTTCCCCAAATTTGTTTAAACTTTCTTTATATACCAATACAAATCTAAAATGTAAGTACTCTGAAAAGGTGAGTATAAAAATCGAGTGTCTGTAGTCCCAACCCAATCTTACGACCAAATCGTACGAATTCGACGAATGATTAAAAAGTGGCTAATTCGTAACAATTCATATGACCTCACTCGTACGGATTTGTACGATTTTGCTAAATCGTACATATTTTACGAATTGGCCAATTCGTATGAATTCGTACGAATGACCTACCCCTTACCCCGCCCCTAAACCTACCCATCACGTGGGTTTAGACAAATCGTACGAATTCGTACGAGTGAGGTCGTACGAATTAGACACTTTTTAATCATTCGCCGAATTCGTACGAATTGGCCGTGAGATAGCGTCCATTCGGAACGAATGCAATGATTGGCTGGCCGACTGTCACTCTCCCTGGCTACCTGCTTCTACAGGAGCTGCCCACATGCGAGCACCGGGTTGACTCGCTCATTTCGAAAGAGGAGAGGCACGTACCGGCCGGAAGCTTGGAAGTCTCACAATTATTGCAGAGAAAGAGCAGTCAAAATTCCCAGTACCACCTGTACCTGCATATACAGTCAGCGCATGCAAACAAGGCAAAAAAGGTGATGTCACTCCATGCACTCTTCTCTGCTCTGCGCTGGTAAACGCGTCCTCCAGCTGAGCGGCATCACGCGTTCATGTGCTTTGGGGGCGTGGCTTTGGATGGAGCCTATAGGGGAGGGGGTGGGAGTTTCCCTGTTGGATACTTTCAAAATCCAGCAGTTTTCTGCTAGTTTCTCAAAATACCCTGCCTTTTAATATGTTTCTTGTTTAATAGTTTAGAAAACCAAATAAAGTGATTAATAGGGTGTAACTACCACAACTGTTCAGGGTAATCATGCTGAAAATTCAGCTTTGCCATCCCAGCAATGAATTACACTTTGAAATAAAATAGAGCAGACGTAAATTGCCATACTATTTTACAATATTAATATTTTAACTGTATTTTTTGTATTAAATTAATGTAGTATTGGTAAACATATGAGATTTCTTTGAACATTGATTCAAAATGTGACCCAATGACCCAAAACTTTTGAACAGTAGTGTATATGCATTTAAAGGTTCAAAGGTTATTTGGCACCATATGTACTACTCGCACACCTACATTTATGTGTAAAGCGAAGCAAAATGGTTGAAATAAATGTTATCTGATTTGAACCACATGTGCAGCTTCTGTGCAACTTAACAGCTGTGTTAAAGGTCAGTACTGTGAAGTTCCAGTTCCACCATGTGCCCGTTGGCACTTAAGGGAAGGGTGGGTCGGCCTCTGCACGGTGGGAAGGCGAGCACATTGCGCAAAGTAATTTATTCATGGCTTTGTGGTTTTTCACGTTATTTTGCCATCTATTTTTTATTGAGATAGAGAAACTGACTCACACAGCGTGGTGTTCGTGTCCATTAATTCTGCATGTCGGTCTCAGCCAGGATTCTACCATGAAATGTTTATAGAGTAAATAATTGCTCCTGGTTAGTGCATGTTGACGACACCCAGAAGGCGACTGCCTGTGTTTGGATCACAAGGGGACATTCTGTAATTAGGCCACTCCCCTTTACCCCACTTTCTGCTGTCTCTCTCTCTGTTCCTATGTACATGTCCTGCTTTGAGACTCTATAATAGTTGATCATTTTAAATCAAAACATTTAATGGTTTATCGTAGAGGCTCCTGTGCATTGACAATGCCTTATATATGAAATATATAAAGTATTACATATTAAGTATCAAAATGTACTATGATATTACAATGGTTTACATAAGGAACATTGGTATCATCACAAAAAAAAAAAAAAACGTTTTTTATGTAATAAATGGAGATATTGTATTTTGATATATGTTACTGGAATGGAATTTACATTGTATTTTAAGGGTTCTTTTTTGTTAACATGGTATTATGACCCATTTCACTTATGTTTTGTGTGACTTGCATAATCATACACCATATATTTAGATCACTTAGCTTATGGTGCAATCACAGTATAGCATGGTTAATGAAATCCAATACCTTTAATAGTATGAACATTTTATGTATTCAATTTAGCAGTTCAGTGTTTTAGCAGTACCACTCCATTTTGATACTTATAATATTTATTGTAGTGCACTGCAATACACATGCCATGTCTAAAATACCATAGTAATACCATTGTACTTTGTAAGTGATATGATTTACCATTGTGCCATATCTAAAATAGCATAGTTGCACTATGGCACTTTTTGCAAGTGATATTACATTTATTATTGTACCACGTCCATAATACCATTGTAATGCCATGGTACTACTTATTTGAATACTACCATGAAGGTAAAGAGATTAAGTTTCTCCACCTCCTGCTTGATTGTTATTAATTAATTTATTTTATTCTAAAAGTGAAGTTTGATTGCACAGCTGGATTCCCTCAGTATGGTAAAACAGTGTCTGTAAGGATTTAGAAATTCTTATGCATAGTTATTAGAATAGGTAAAGCATAATTCCTCACGTCTTCTTTTATCACGACTCACGCTGCCTTATATGCATCTTCTGACACCTGTCACAAGGTCCCACAGTCCTGGGACAGACTCTGCATGGGCTTTTGGACAAATGGCTGAGCTCTACAGCCTCATTTATGGGATTACTTTCCCAGAGTGTTTTCAACAGAGGAGGCTTGAACACTCCACCCAAGTGGTCACTAGTGGGTGGAGGTCGAGAGCTAGGCCGGGAATGGTGGATGGAGCCTGAAAGGGTATAGAGAGGGTAATGGAGGTATGATAGAGGTGTGGGCATCAGAGTGGGTGCGAGCATGTCTTTTGTCTTTGTGTTGGTTGTGATGGTGGGGGTTCTGTGTAGGCTGATGGAGGGTTTGTATTGTATTAATGAGTCTTGAGTATATAGGATATTCATGTTCCCTGTGGTTTCACTTTGTGTGTGTGAAACCACAGGGACTAATTATCCCTTTGGTGTAAACAGACCATTAAAAAAGCAAGAATAGTTAATTTTGTGTATGACTCGTTAGTTGAACTTGCTGGAATTCCTATGGAATTTCTATCCTATTTTGAGCCAGTCGAAAGAAGATTATATGAATCAAATAAGATCCTATTAGATAAGCTGAAACTACAATTTGCCGTTTAGTTTTTCCGTTTATCCAGTTTGATCCTTGAGGATTCTTGTTTGAACCCTTTAGGATTGGTTCCAAATAATTAGTCGATTTATTTATGTTTCTTATAACCTGTTGATATGTGTTCATTGTAAGAGTATTTTGTTTAGCTTTTTAGCTTTGTAATGTAAATTATGTGTGTAATGTAAAAACAGTAATATTGCATAATATTATTATTGCATAATTTATAATAACTGTTTTATATTTTAATAGTTCAAAATGTAATTTATTCCTGTGTTGGAGAATCTGATTTTTTCGATAGCCAGTACTCCAATCTTCGGTCTACTTCAGTGTTTGGTCTATTTCACTACTTTAGATATTTTTATTGTGGAAAATGTGATAAAAGTGATATCTTTTAGGATTCTTTGATGAATAGAAAGTTAAAAAAATATATATATTTTCTTTTTTGCAATGTGTCTTTACGGTTATGTTTGCTCAATTTAGCATCCTTGCTAAATAAAATTATTAATGTCTTTCCAAAAAAAATAAATAAATAAATAAATGGCTCCATGAATTGGTCCTTTGTCCATGATGTGGCCCAGTACGTATAGATTTGAGAGGGTTTACAGAATCAGACTGGGTTACTTTGCAAAGACAATAAGCAATAACCAAACGATCTTCCAGATGACGGTTTTTCTTCTAGCCTGAATATACAAACTCCCAGGAGCTTCAGTTTTCAGACCACTGAGTCTGTTTGAAAGAGAATTAGTTCTGGATCTTCCATGCTTCTCCAAATGACTTATTTTATGCCTATAGCAATGAGACACTAACTTTCCTATTCGGTCTGTCATGTCAATAATTGTGTTTGGGCCTATTCAGTTCAGCCTAGTAATATAAAAACTTAAAATGTGAAAAATAAATTAGTTGCATTTTGAACTAATGCAAAATCAGGTTTGAGAACCACTGAGGTTAATGACTCCGATAAGAAGGAATGAAAGAAATTCATATCAATGGTTCTCAACTGGATTGTCAGCTCTTTCCATTTTTGACCCAATCTTGGTCAGGACTTGTGTGTTAGCAAAGTCAGCCCCAGTCCATTCTTTGATATTGTCAGCCCATTTTTTCCCCCTGGTTTCCTTTCTTGTACCTTCAACCATGCACTGGAGAATGGCTTTGGCAAGCCCAGAGGATCTGTTGTCGTGTCTATACCACTGCAATTTCATTCTTTTGACTGTTGCTAGGAGTTCTTCATAGGGCCTAAATTATGGTGAGGTGCTAATTGCATACTGCCTAATGGTGAGGTTCACTTCTGCATTGGTCACATCGTCTTTGTAGCTGGTGCCCAAAATCTTTTGAAAGCATTGTTTAAAAAAGGCCTGAATTTTCCTCTTCAGCTCAGCTGTCAGTGTCCACGATTGACATGCATACAGGATAATGGAGATAACCAGTCAGAGTATGCATGTGCATAAGTCTGAGCTTTAATAAGGTGTTGTTTTTGTCCCTTCAGAATGGCTTCAGTCTGGTAAAGTGCGATTGTCTATCCTGGCCATAATTTTTGGTTTGGATCCCTCATCGGATACCATAGCACCAAGGTATTTGGAATGGTGAGAGCAAGCTTTCTGCCCATGTTGAATCTTCTCATGGTGTTCCAAAGGGCTGCATGCCACACCTTGTCAAATGCTTTTTCGAAATTTACAGTGTGATAGAGATGTCTCTGATGTTACTGGTACTTTTCACAAAATCGAAGCAGCTTGAAGATTTGTTCGACTGTGCTCCTTCCTTCTCTGGAGCCTTCTTGTTATTAAACAATGATGTTTCTTTGCCTATTGTTTTAGTTTTTTGAGCAGGATTTTGAGCATTACCTTACTGGGGCGACTGATTAAACTGATAGTACAATAGTTGGATGGGGAAGTCATCTTCGTGTCCTGGACTGGTTCCAACGATTATCTCTGGGTCTCCTTGATATGGGTGGTTGTAAAGCTCAGAGAAATACTCAATCCACATGTTCCTGATCTCCTTTTCCTCTGTTTAGACAATTTCCTGCTTTGCCCTGTATACTGTTGACATTGATCTTCCTGCACTCTTAGAAGAAATGGTTCTATTTAGAACCAGAAATGGTTCCATCCCCCGCTTCATAAATGGAACTCCAAAATGGTTCTATATAGAACCATTTTTTTTTTGTAAAAGGTTCTATTGGCCAAGTATGGAACCCCAGGGTTCTATATAGAACCCAGATGAACCCTTTTTTTAAGAGTGTATATAACCTTTTAGGGGTTCCAAATACGTAGTGCTAATAGAACCTTTTAAGGTTCTATATAGAACCTTTTTTTCTAAGATTTTGCCCTTCTCGATGTTCATGTTGCCCTCTCTGTATTTATTTGAGCCATCTATATGGTTTATTTCTTTCTTGAGCTGATGCCTTGTCACACTGCTGAAGTATCTCATCAGTGACCCGGGGCTTCAACTTGCATCAATAGTTTACCAGTATTGCAGTTGCTGCTTCCATTGTGGCTGAGGAGAATTTAGCACCAAGGGTTTCAATGTATTCCTCTAAAATGTCAAGGGAGGCAAACTTTCCACCAATGAAGGCTGGGAAACTGTGCGACGTCTGGATCTTTATGTCGTTCCAACTCAAACTTGATGTGGGGATTTTTCTACCACTTGGTCTTCTTGAGACTTACAGTACATGCAAGTTCATCGTGACTAAGTAATGGTCACTTCCAATTAGGGGTGCAACGGTACAGATAGCCCACGGTACGGTCCGTACCTCGGTTTTTGGGCCACGGTCTCGGTTCGGTTTCGGTACATGTTTTGTGCAGAAAGAGACTGCTATTTCATCCCAAAAATATGTTTTATTTTTCTTATGAGCATAAACAGAATGTCACAGTAGGAAGAACATCAATGTGTATGGAATAAATCAACACTCTGTACTGAACAACACTAAGCAATACAACCTCTTCAAATACCACTTATGATATACAAAATGTAAACGAGCACACTTTAAAATATTCAAGTGGATCCCAATTCCAAACCTTGATAACTGGTAAATGAAGTGATCAATGTGAAAGAAAAAGTGCACTTTTACCTTTAACAAAAATTAGCTTGTGGTTTGAATAAAAAGAGCAGAGCAAAATAATATAAAAAAAAAAATACTGCATTCAGGATACAAAGTGCAATGTTACTAATCCACTTTTGAGAGATTCTTGTGCAAAAATAACATTAAAAAACATTTGACTGGGTTTGCGTTATGCATCCACTATGTGCTGGGAATGTAGAGAGTAGGCTACGGAGCCGGAGGTGAGGCGTTTATTTAGTGCGTGAGCGCGCTGGGGCGGGCACGTAACTTACATTCGCAGCCTGACTCATATTATTCAATGTGCGGCGGCTCACTAACAACAGTTGGCTGTTTTGAATGAGACGACCCGTGTGAACGGGGAGCGCTTTAGGAACATCTATGACGCGCGAGCAGCGCCGGTCTGTTCGTGTGTCTGTTGAGCGCTCGTGAGCGACACACACATAACCTGATTTATACGAGGTTGAACTGCCGTGTGACAAAGCGGGCATAAGCTGGACACGAGCGCGAGTTCGCGGGCGAATTTAATCCATATATGATATGGATCTAATATAAGGCACACTGTTGTTTTTTGAGAAGATTAAAGGCTTTTAAGTGCGCCTTTTATAGTGCGGAAAATACGGTTAAAGGATCAGCACGAACTCTATGGCAGAACCAAAGTCCCGCGGGACACGAGGTTAGATTGTCCCGTGCAGGGCTGACCGAACGGTCCGGGATTTTACCGTGTACCGTTGCATCCCTACTTCCAATGTCTGTCCTGGGAATGGTGCAGATGATGTCTTGCTTTATTCTGCTGTTGAAATGTTGTGGGATCATGATGTAATCGATTTGATTGTGGTGGATTCCATTAGGTACATGCTATGTCCATTTATGGGAGTTCTTGTGGTTTCCCAGAGTGTTTGCCAGTTTACAGTTGTTATAGGTGGCAATCTCCAGTAGCCTTCCTCCCTTGCTGTTTGTCTTGGGGTTGCAAGCTGTTGCTCAGGTGCCTTTCTTGTCTGACTGTTGGCATTCCAGTCACCTTGAATGGTTATAATGTATTTCTTTGGAGCCTTGTCAGTGGTATTTTACACCTGGTTGTAGAACTCTTCTATGTCTTCCTCACTGTAATCCAAGGTGGGTGCATGCTTGGATGACCATAATGTTTAAAAGTGTTGCACTGTGGCGGATGGTAATAAGCCTTCCTGAGATTGGTTGACAGCCTAGTACAGTATTCTTGCTGTCCTTATGTACAAGAAAACTAACACCGTTCATGTGTCTGTCAGATTCTCCGCTGTAGAAAAACAGGTGGCCTTCATCTGTTGACATATCTCAGAAGTCTTTCCATTTAGTTTTGAAGAGATGCCAGGAGTACTGGTCCATCTCATGGATAAGCTCTTTAAGCTTGGCCGTCTGTTACAATGTACAGACTTTCCAATATAGAAGTGGTGAAGATGTTTCTACCATGAAGACTTATTGTTTTTTGGTTACCAGCATACTTATCGCATCCTGAGGAGTGGACAGCGGGGTCTTGGTTTTCCCTGGTGATGGCTGATCCAGAATTGCATTTGGAGAGCTGTTAATCATCATTTGTGGTGTGTCTTGAGCCAAGAGTAAAACCTGGCAGTGCCCATCCTTCTTCAGACCCTGTGGATGGCCAAGACTCCTTATGAGCCTTACCATGCCCTTCGCTTACCACAAGTGTTGACGTCTTCTCTCCCCTCTGCTGATGTCATCTTCACATGCTTGGATAGGCTAATCCCAAACTCACAGAGGGTTTTTGACCTGACAGATAACCTTGCTAGGTTTTGCCCATGTCCGAGACAATTTACGGGTCGTGGCCACTGCACATGATTCAGCTTCTTACAGTTACAGGTAAGAGCTGAATGCCAGTTGAGGCACACAAATGGACGAGTATCCCTAAAAAGGACTCAGCAAGCCCCTTCACCGTAGGTAGTACCTCAAACTGACACCCCATAAACTCCAAACTTGATTTTTTTATTAAACACCAAGTTTAAAAAATGTATTTTATTTTTGATTAATATTTATGTTTTGAAACAGAATCTAAAATATGCCTATTTACTGGTGCAGCATTTGTGGGACATGCAAGTAAGAAATATTCAACCAATGTCCCTTTTTTCTTGAAACAGAACAGAATTACAGGCATACTCTGTTCACTTTCCTTAGAAATTCATCCTTCCCATCTGATATTAAGACCTCAGTACCTCAGGCCCTTGGTCATCTGATTCCAATGTGAGATTCACTAGAAAACAAAAAAAAAAAACGAACACTTGATGCCAAGCTGGCCTTGTGTGTGTGAGTGAGTGGCAATAAATTATGTTGTGTAATAGTTCGACCCTGAAGTCATGCAGGAATATAGTTCAGCATAGATAGAGACAGATAGATAGATAGATAGATAGATAGATAGATAGATAGATAGATAGATAGATAGATAGATAGATAGATAGAGATCAACAATTTAAGCCTATTTAGTTCAGTAGTAAAATCTGATGTGTATATTTAGGTGTGAAGTTTAATTGCTTGAGTTTGTGTGTCTCACTGGAAGGAGACATCAATTAAACGGGGGGGGAGCTCACTGTAGTGGGAGGCAACTATAATGAAAATTGAACACCACTTGAACTAACTTGGCAGACTGCCGCTCTCGCTCTGCTTGCCTGCCTCATTATTTACCCATTAGCAGACTCTCTGTCCAAACCTTTATATAGCAGGCAAACACTTGCTTTATCATGACTCCACATCAATTTGAATTAAACAGAGTTTAGTCTTCCCAGCCTATTCTTACAGCTGGCATTTCTCATTATGACAAAATTACATTTAAATTCAAACAGTCAGCAAACCATTGTGTTTTCTATTTGCAAAAAGTTAGAACTAAAAGCCCCTTCACACTAAAGGCCCATTAACACCAAGGGCGATAACTATAATGATAAAGATGTAGTTCTTAAAACCGTTTTAAATATAAAAGAATAGAGTCCACACCACAACTATAACAGAACAGCGAAACAATATTGTTTGGATCACTTTTTTTTTCAGCTGATGAACAATGAAAACATTGACAGCCAATCAGAATCCACCAGATTTTAAAGGGATAGTTCACTTTGAAATTAATTTTTGATATGTTTTAGCTTACCTCAAGGGCATCCAAGATGTAGGTGTCTTTGTTTCCCAGCCCATTCTCACCCCCAAGGCGTCACTTAACTGACGCCTTGGGAAGCATTTGGACATGCTTCAATATCTGACGCTTTAGGCGCCCTTTAGCGTCAGTTAGATAACGCCCTAGGATCGCGTGTACCCTACCCCCACCCCACACCTAAACCTAACCGCGTCCCTTAACTGACGCTTTCCTTTAGCGTCAGTTAGATGACGCCGTAGGATCGCGTCATGTAAGTGACGCTAAAGGGCGCCTAAAACGTCAAATATTGAAGCATGGTCAAAGGTGACGCCTTGGGGTGAGAATGCGTTGTGTTTCCACAGTATTTTCAATTTTGTCATTTTTCAGTCAAACCGTTGTTGTCTATCAGTCATACACTGGAGGCTAAGGGGGTCCACCAAAAAGCATGCACAGAGAAGTCAAAATTAAACATGATTTAATGACTCTTAAATGTAAGTACACATTGATGGCCTAAGACACGAAACGAGCAGTTTTTGTGAGAAAACGAACAGTATTTATATCGTTTTTACCTTGTGTAATCACAGTGACGTCCAAGTGATCTGAATCAGTTGTGCAATGTCCAACTGAACCGAACTGAATCAGTTCAATGTTACGCCGGAAGTGATCGCTTGCGTGTGACGTCACTCAATATTTACACAGAGATTTCGGAAGTTTTACCTTTTACTAAACATATTTAGACATACCGAAATCGTCTTCCATTGCGGTTTTCCGTATATCTAAATATGTTTAGTGAAAGGTAAAACTTCCGAAATCTCTGTATAAACAAAGAGTGACGTAGGCGCGCAAGCGATCACTTCCGGCGCATGCGCAGACCGAAGCACCCGTGCCGTCAGATCATTTTGTCATGGCTATGATTACAAGAGGTAAAACGATATAAATACTGTTCGTTTTCTCACACAAACCGCTCGTTTCGTGTCTTAGGCCATCAATGTGTACTTACGTGTACGAGTCATTAAATCATGTTTAATTTTGACTTCTCTGTGCATGCTTTTTGGTGGACCCCCTTAGCCACCAAAATACAGCCACCTTAAATAAAGTTTTACAGTCTTTTTGATCAGCTCAATACTTCTATATTATGTAATTTCCAGTGAAGGTAATTATATCATATAATGCAAGATATTCCCAATGTTCTGTCTCTTTGCTCTCATATGACATCAGTTGCTGAGAGCTTTGGACATTACTGACAATCGCAAGCTTGTTTGTCAAAACCTATTAAATCCCAATTACTGAAGTATTCATGCCCTGTGTGGTTTGTGCCAAGCAGAAATATGAAGAGAAGTCCGGTGGCCTGTAGTTCAACATTATCGTGTTACAATAGGCAGATTCATGGCACTGTGATATTAAAAAGAGATAAAGCTGAATGGACTGCTCCATTGTCTTCTCGAAGAGGTGTGTTTTGTGGGGGAGGAATCACAGATAATGAGGTCAATGGTTTTAGGGTGGAGTGGGTGGAGTCAAAGCAACTGGTGCCAATCAAACGTGCACATCATTTACCCACTCTAATGTCATGTCTTCCCTGTTATTTTCTTTCTTCTGTGGGATGTGAAAAAGAGAAAGAATGTCCCAGGCACTCTTTTCAAGTAAAACACAAGTAAAAATGTTTATATATTCAAAAAGGTGGGGTCGGTAAAAGTTGTGCCTCTTAACATTTTTTTTTTTTTTTTTTGAAAATGGTGATCATTTTTTTCAAGTAGTCTTTTATGAATAGGAAAAAAATGCATCTATTTGAAATTTAAATATTTTGCAACTTTATAAATGTATTTTACTTTCACTTTTGATCAATTTAATACTTCCTTGTTGAATAAAAGTATTTGTTTCCCAAATATTTATTTATAATTTATATAGTGTGGCATATTTTCAATTTTATATTAAAAAGTTATATGGTTCAACTTGTATGATACTTTTATTCGGTTCTTTTGGAGCTTAACAGTATAAATGTATAAATTAAATAAATATGAAATAAGAAAGTAAATGACGAACTATCCCTTTAACTCCACAAGTGCCCTGACCAGCCTCTCTTTAAACATGGAATATCATCCTTCCTCCCACACTCCTACCTCACGAGGAGACGTGCTAAAAATAAACGTCTGGTGTGAGGGTGGAGTTCGGCAAGTGTTTTTTGACTCCTGGGCGGCAGAGAACAGTGCGAGACATGGACAGGAAGGGACAACTTCCTAATGTCTCGAGTAGGACGTAAAATTTGTTCTGTGACAGTGTGAAACCTTGACAGTGAGTTATACCACATGCCCTCCAATGAATGATTCTTGTGGTGTGAGTGCAACTTTGACCGTGTGCGTGACTGCGTGTGTGAATTGCACATTTTTATCTCACAAAGTTTTAGCGTTTTCATATGATATAAAATATTTAAATATGTTAAAATTTCTACTACTCTACACATTCTAGTAAGTGGAACTTTGACTGACTGTGTATTTGTGCATGGAATCTTGTTTCATTCACAGAATAAAAACAATTCAAAATTTAATTGTAACTTATTTCACAATTTTGACTTTTCCCCCCTTACAATTACGGTTACAATTCTGTTTTTTTTTTTTTTTTTATAGTTTATATCTAAAGTTTATATCTCATAATTCTGAGAAGAAAATCCAGAATTGTATCTCTCACAATTCTTTTTTCTCAGAATTAGGAGTTTAGAAAAAAAGTCAGAATTGTCCCCCCGGCAGAAATAAGCTTCCCTAGTGTGTGGGATGTGGAAGTAGGAAAAAACAGTATACCTAGAGGATCCTCTACTGGAAGCACAGCCCTCTCTCTCTCTCTCTTTCTCTCTCTCTCTCTCTCTCTCTCTCTCTCTCTCTCTCTCTCTCTCTCTCTCTCTCTCTCTCTCTGTCTCTCTCTCTCTCTCTCTCTCTCTCTGTCTTTCTCAGCTGGCTCTACTCTCTCTCAGTCCTGCGCTGAGACTGTGTGCGCGCACTGAGCTTTGCAGAGAGACACAGAGAGCAAGCAACAGAAGAGTGCCTAGGGCTTCACCAAGCTTCAGTTGAGTTTAGTCTCAGCCAAGTTACTATTTAAAAGTCCGAGAGGAAGAGTACACAACATCTAGGAGATAAACAACCACAGGAACACAACTAACACACTTTGAAAGTGAAACAGTGAGTGGTGTGGACACTCATGGTCCTCTCCTGAGGCTGTGGCTGCTTCACCAGGAGAGATGTGATCGTTGTGTGGTTCACACGCGCTGACTTATTCAACACACAGAGACACCTGCTCCATCCTCAGGTGGCGTTCCGAAGGACTGGATTGCTGAAACGGTGGCCACGGGACTGCATGCAGACAGGGAAGAACATGGACTACCTGTGGGGGATTGTACTGCTGCTGTGGGCACTCGGCGTGCCGGAGAGAGGAACCGATGCACAGAGGAGCAAGAACAACGTACCCCGGCTCAAACTCTCCTATAAAGGTCAGTCACCTCCTGGTGCTGGGATTCTGAAAAATCCAAAATCAGTCAGAATGATTGAGCTATCTTAGAAGAGCAGATCTTTAGGCTTGTTAAAGTTTGATAGGTTCAGTCTGTGTTGAGTTGGCGTACGGTTCCGAATGCTTCTGGGGAATATTTCATTGATATGATTCACATGGTTTAATTATGCATGGTGGGTCATTTACAAAGATGTTTTTGAAAGCTTGAAAATGAGCTGGATTTCAAACTGATATGAAGGGGTGCATATGGAGTTTTACATTTAAGTTTGCTTTCATTATTAATAACTAAAATATTAGAGTGGTGGTATTGAATTAAAGTAATATGGTGTTTTTTTGTTCGTTGGTGCCAAGAGGTGGAATGTCAGATTGAAGGAGCATTACCAGATGATTTATCATGATTAATGTTTTTTTTTATGATATAAAAAAACAAAACAAAAAAAAAAAAACATTTAACCATAAAAAGTGGTTCTGCACAAAAATTAAAGGCAATATTTCTGGCTGATCTGACCCATAAATCTTAATTTTGTAGGTATAACCTAATGCAGTAATATTAAACAAATATAACTTGATCATTATGTGAAAATCCACATAAATTACATGTTTTTTAGGTTGCCTGACAAAGCTTTTTTTTTACAGTTTTAATCAGCAGTATGTTCGAAGGAAGGGTTCAACTATGTAGGAAGCAATAATACATTATTTATCACATTATTTTGCGATTTATTTGAGTTTCATGCACAGGTTAAATCATGTGTAGTTGAGTGTGTGGGCTGAATGCTTGTATCTGGATGCACAGGTGGGAATGTTTATTTATTTATATACTGCACATTAAGTTAAATCTAACTTATTAATATGAGTCAATTGCAAATGATCACAGTGGTTTTGCTTCAGTAACCAACACAAATGCCAATTATAATTAATAATTGATTTAATAAATTATTTTCACCTTGTTTAGTTTTGTTCATTGTTTTGAGGATGAGGACATCTATGCTGGCAAGTGACACCAAATTTGCAGCATAATAATATGAGAAATGAATTGGAAGTTTTAATGCTGACAGGAAATGTTATCTCCTCTTTCAGAAGCTGACGGGACTATTTTGCTATAATAACTCTACACGATGTTCAATTTGATTATTTATATACAGTTTTGTTTGACAGTGACCCTATCAGACCATTTTTGGGTCACGGACGGACCACTGATCATTCATATTCTTCTCTGCGTGTAAATGTACTGTTACCTCCCTCCACTTTTTGTTGCTCTAAGTTCGAGCAAATTGTTTATAAGATTCTCAGTGTTTTGATGGAGTGTGTTATTATAATTGCAGACTGTATAACGTAAAGTGGCTGTTTTTAATGATGCGGTTATGCTAAAACATTACAACTCTTCCCGTCCGATTGGCGTTCGTGATGAAGTGAGCTGTCAAGAGTGAATTCACAGTAAGAGTGTTTAAATGAAAGAGCTCGTTCCAGCCTCGCACTGTAATTAGAAAGAGACGCACACACAGAGAGAGAGAGAGGGAGGGAGGGGTTTAACAGTCAGGGCAGATGGCTGTATGAAAGTGAGCCATTTCTCTCTCTGCCAGCTTTCTAATTGCACTGACAGCTCCTCATTAGCTGGCTGGTGGAAGCTGAGCTCTATATGAACCGCGGTGTGTGACTGTCAGGCGACAGACACACTCGATCCAGCACGCACACATGCACAAACACACAGGGGGCTTCTTAAGTACCCAGAGCTCTCATCTGCCCGAACACAGATACACACAGACGTCTAGAGCTGTTCGCCGTATCAAACACTGACACCTACAGGCATGCACACACTGTTTGTGTGGAAAACAATGAAGGAAGAGACAAAGAGAGATGGAGAGAGGGAATATGTGTTGTGCTTTTGCTATGCGAGTGCATGTGTGTTTGTGATGTATGCAGGCTGATCTGGGCAATCACAATTTGGTGAAATGCCAAGACGGATTCTGATATTTTCCAGCACACCTGTGAACATTTGTCACCACAGTCTGGCTGATTCATCTTTTGCTGAATTCTCATCAATTAAAATGCATGTGGGTGTGTGGAAGTAGTTAATCATGGAGAGTATGTTTGATTGTTTAGTGTCTTTACATAATTTAGAGACTATGAAGATTGTATTGGTTTTATATTTATTTAAAGGTGAGTTGTGTGATTTCAGTGGCACTATTGTCACCAAATGGAATGTATTTCTTTGTTTATACAGATTTTTTTTTTTTTAAATATTCACCTTGCTTCCAATGATTGGCCAAACTTTTGGCCAAACATTTTTTTTTTTTTTTTTTTTTTTTTTTTTTTATAACAAAGCCAATTTTCTTGTGGGCTGGTTGGGATGATTCACAGTTTTTGTGAGAATCCAGCCTAAGAATGGTTTTCTTATACAGAAGTTATGTCTGTATATTAAAGGTACACTGTGTAATTTGTAGCAGCATCTAGTGCTGAGGTTGTGAATTGCAGCCAACAGAAGTTACGGTGGCCGACAGAAAAAGATCGTCGCCTGAGACAGCAGAGAGCAACCAGTTAAGCAATGAGGTTTCTTTACAAAGATAAATTACTTAATTATTCAGTAAAAATATGTCAGTGTTTTATTCGCTGACTTTAGCTAGCTTCTTGGCACAAAGAACAACATAGTGACGAAACGCGTTTGTCCGTTTAGGGCTACTGTATAGAATGTTGGCGCATTTCAATGTATGGGGACCTGTGGTGTATGTAGATAGAAATGGCTCATTGTAAGGTAATACAAACATAACTGTTCACTAAGTAAGGTCTTTATACGAGCCTTTTCTCATCCTTTGGCATCATATAGGTGACACCATATGACATTTCGTCAAAATACTACGCACATGGCACCCTTAAGCATCAATATAACACCCAAGGCGTCATACAGGTGACTTGCATCATTTAGCTTCAAAATGAGACGCAGACCTAAACCTACCCATAACAATGCGTGTTATATTGACGCTAAAGGGTGCCACATGCGTAGTATTTCGACGAAATGTCATATGGCGTCACCTATATGACGCCGAAGGATGAGAATGTGTTGCTTTATACACAACTGAAAACATAGTTCTGTCAACAGATCGTCCTAAATATACACAATGCACCTTTAAGGTAGGATTGAAGAAAACATACACACTTTACTTTCAATATAAGTTACACTCTAAAAAAATCTGGGTTATTTCAACCCAAACTTGGGTCAAATATTGACAAACCCAGTAATCCAGTAGGTTAACATTTTAAATTACATTTTTAACCCAACGTTTGGGTTTGTCCATATTTTACCCAAAATTGAGTTAACATCCCAGCATTTTTTAGAGTGTAAAAGAAATAAAATTATTTTGGGGGATCAGTTCAGGTAGAAATCGCTCCTTTAAAGTAACAAAATAACATACTTTTATATAATAATAATACTTTGCAATAAATATTACCAGTTGAAAACTTTGTTTATAGCTTTATGTTACATTTTAAAGGTGATAAAGGTTTAAGCTATAAACAAATAAAATAATTTAATTTTTATAATTTAATAAAATAATAATTTAATAAAATAATTTTTACTTATTTTACACTTATTTTAAAATGCTGGGTTGTTTGAACCCAATTTTGGGTCAAATATGGACAAACCCAATTGTCGGATTACAAATGCAAATCATAAATTAAACCCAACTTAGCATTTTCCAGAGTCTATTTTATTTATTTGTATTAAACAATGTTGATTACAGAAACTTGTTGACATTATCATATTATGCTAAATATGGTTTTCCTGTATAAAATGCCTTTCAAATATTAAACCACTTCAAATGTCCTCACGTGATCTTTTTTTGATTGCGTTCCTCGTGGGAGTGGTATCAGTGTCCCCTCTGAGCTGAAAGTTCCCAGGGCAGGTTAACAATAACACCTTTACATGAATGTGAAGTGGTGTGGAAAGACATAAAGAACATGAGAATCTGTCGCTGCTTGTAGGTAGTAGAGAAACAAGAGATTGGCTACTTCAGTGGGAGCGTGTGCAAATTTGTTGGATGGGATAATGTTTTTGGTGTAAAGCTATCACATTCCAAAGTGAATGTTTTAATACGGCTATAATCTCATGAAGGAATGAGAGAAGTTTTATTTCACTTTAATTAAGCTTTTAATTCACAAACACGCCAAGAATCTGGTGTTGGGTTGCGTTTGCAGCATGTGAACTCTATCCTCTTCAGAAATAAAGCCCCAGCGTTAGAGCGCACACACACCTAAAACAATACTCTGCCAAATTCCTGTGAAATGGGAAACATTTATGCTATAAAACAGTTTTCGCCCTGGAAAGCAAAAAGAAATGATGAATATTGGATTAGATTTGATTTTAGGTGTTTGTTTGCCTTCAAATCATCTTTGGACCCTGTGGAAAGGGTTCAAACGATCACGTACGCAAATAATCAGAACTCCAAATTTGATTAGATGGACACGCATGCTGAGATGAATGGAAAAAGGTGAGTGTGTAGCACTCATGTTTCCTTTGCCCACACACACACACATGTGCCCTGTAGAGAGTGCAGGCAGTAGGGTTGGGAAGTTTATTTTTATCAGCCTCAGATGGGACCGTTCCTCTGCCTCCACCTGCCCTCCCCTCATTGCTTGTGCTCTCAGAGGTTTTTCCACAACAATAGATGAAGGGAAAAATACAGAGAGATGGTCTCAGTGGTTTGAGGAGGATGAGACTAGCTCGTCTCCTGCCGTAGGCCTGTTTGTGTGCTGTTTAAAAGGATGAGCTTCAGAATAGCTGCATATCTAAAGCCACTTCCTCCTGTGTGAATGCGTGCTGGTGCTGTAGATTACCCACAATGCCAGGCAGGGGCACCGTATGTTCTGGAATCTCAAATGTAAAACGCGACCTGTTTTTGTCCCGACTCAGCTAAGTTATGATACAAAAAGTTTGCGGTTAATTCGATTTGTATTTTTTAATTTTAAAAGAAAACTCTTATGCTCACCAGGGCTGTATTTATTTGATAAAAATAACAGTAAATTACCAGTATTTCTTTTTTTTTTTTAAAAAACAGTAATATTATGAAATATCATTATAATTTTAAATAGCTGATTATATTTTAAAATTGTATTTTTCCCGGTGATGCAAAGCTGAATTTTTAGCATCATCATTCCAGTCTTCCGTGTCACATGATCAGTCTGATATGCTTTTTATGCTGCTATGGAAACATTTCTAATTATCAGTCAAAAACAGTTAGTATTTTTTGTATTTTTTTTAGTGCTGTAGCGGTGCGTCGATGACGTCGATGCTTCGACGTCAAAATTGCATCGACGTCATATTTTTCGTCGACGCTTCTTTATTTATTTATTTTCCCGGCGATACAGCTTGCCACACACACGTGGGAGACAAGAAACATTGCAGAATAGAGGACGAAGAAAACTAGAAGTGAATGTCCTATCCATTAAATGAATCACACACAGTAAACAAACCCTTAAGAAAAAAAAAACTTTGCAATTTAGACGCGCAAACTGGGTCCCGGTGTGGTGAGACGTACAAGCTCGGGCAGATTCGGCTTGAAGTCGTTCATCCCGGACGCGGCGCGCGCTGTTACAAAAACAGGCACAGCCAGCCACAGTCTTCCTAGTCTCAGCCTCAGACGTCACGCCTACGGAACGTTGGCTAAACGTCTGATGCATATGGTACACTTAACTGGAAACACTTCAGGAATGTCGAAGTCGTCATCTGACTGGTTGAATTTTATCGGATTTCCGGGGGGCGTCAGTGTCGCGTTTATTTTCGGTCCGCCGGGAAACAAAGCGCAGAAGTGTGATTGCGGAAGAAAAACTGTTGTGTTTATGAGTGACAATGAGCATTAATCAAGATCAGCTAAACGTAGTTGTATGTCCCCTCCTATCAATTATGGAAGATCAAGTGAAGTACTTAATTGCGAAGGGGATATCAGCCGCGTTTGTGGGCAAACATGAAACAACAGACGCTGACATCGCAGCTGGCCGAGATTCAGTATTCATATATAGGGCGCATACTGGATTATAAGGTGCATACGATACTGCAGAGTCAAACGTTTGACTGCGAGTATTCAATGTGCGGCGGCTCGCTGACAGCTAACGTTACAGCTGGCTGTTTTGAATGAGACGAGCCGGTTACTGTGAACGGGGAGCGCTTTATGAACATAACTGTGACGCACGAGCAGCGCCGGGGACAGTGTGTCTGAGTGAGCGCTCGTGAGCACGTGATTTACACACATAACCTGATTTATACGAGGTTGAACTGGCCGTGTGACAAAGCGGGCATAAGATGGACATGAGCGCGAGTTCGTGGGTGAATTTAATAACGCGGACCGTTGTTAACGAGCGCCTCCGGTGACTGCTGCTGACTGACTTGTTGCACGCCGGTCTGATGTTGTGGGGACATTTCGACGCCCCGAAACGTGACGCTGAATGAAACGAACTGTAATTGGTTGTTTGACATGTCGGTCAAACGGCCTTATGGGCGGGCCTTGGCCAAAGAAAGCTGCTATGAATTCCAGACCTTCAGCCGTCAGTCTGAAGGTCTGGCTACGCGAGACTACAGTCTTCCTGGTCTTTCGCGCTCATGCGGACGTGTCGAGTATAAACAAGGCTTTACTCCGTATTAGCACGCGCTCTGATCAGTAGCTGCACAAACCTCTCCCGATTCATTCTCCAGCAGTAGCAGCCTCCGATCGCACCACTAACTCCGCCTCCGTTTCCCTTCTCAGCTGATATTAATATTAAACATTCTCTATGATAAAAAATGTTTGTAAAAATATTTTAATAACACGGTTTTGCCGGTTGTAGAGTTATAATGATGGTGTTCAAATACATAACATTAGACTAACGTTATGCTAGTATTTATTTGAGATACATTGTTTTTTTATTAATTGAGCAGCAGAAAAATATTCTTTATATTAGTCGTCCAATTAGTCATTAGATAGTCGACTAATCGATAAAATAATCGCCCAACTAATCGTTTAGTTAATAATCGTTTACCCCAGCCCTAGTATTTTTCTTTTTTCAGGATTCTTTAAAAACATGTATTTGAAATAGAAAACTTATGTAACATTTTAAATGTATTTACTGTCACTTTTAAGCAATTTAATGCAGCCTTACTGAATAAAAGTATTCACTTAAAAAAATAAAATAAATCTTACTGACCCAAAAGTTTAACAGAATTGTATATAAAGCATAAAGACATCATTCATGGCTTTTGTGTTTTTCTCTGAAGTTAAAGCATGTTGCATTAATCAATAATTTATGCAGATTCCTTATAGACTTTAACTTTGTTATTGTTTATTATTATTTATTAGTTCATGAACAAACCTACACGTATTATCCTGGAACTGAAATGTGTTTCTGTAGCATCAGTATTCTGATGATAATTAAGTCACAAATACAATTTCTTAATTAAATAAATTTCAGCGATTCGATTCCTAAAGTTTTACATTTAATCCCCACAATCTTGAACATTGTGTTACATCCTTGTAGACTAAAACTGTTTGGTTTTCCTTGTCTTCTTTGTTTCTGACTGCTCAAACCCTTGATTTTGAGAACCTGTTCCTCAGGGTGTTCAGGTAATCTTTAATAGATAAATAACTCTAGGCTAAATTATGATTACAGCTAATGCGGTATTGATTCACACAGCAACTGTCACTATAGTTGAATCTGAGTGAAACCTGCCAAAAAACAAAAACTCAGGCATCTACAATCCCGCAATACTCAAAAAACAAACAAACAAAAACGTACGTACAAAGAAAAACTACGAATTTTATTCCGTTTCACACAAATTATGATTGCAGGGGCATGAAAATTTATTTCCATGCTGACCTCAAAACACTTTTACCATAGTTCACGAATTGTAAACTAATTTTGACATTTGCATCACATGCACTAATGAGCCAAAACGTTTCAGATGGAGTGAATATCATTGATCATTTCCTAACAAGGCCATATAAAGGCCTGGGTAGAATTAGATGGTAAGCAAACAATCAGTTCTTGTTATCAACATGTGAGATGGAATAAAGATCTGAGCGACTTTGACAAAGGACAATTGTTATGGCACAGCGACTGGGTCTGATGAGTCCTATTATTACATAACGTGTACACAGCCATGTAATTGTGTGCCGTTTACCTGGGGAAGTGATGGCACCAGGATGTTCTTTGGGTGGTGACAAGTCGGTGGAGGGAGTGTGATGCTCTGGGCAATGTTTTACTGGGGTTCATGTTCATATTTGGTATGCCACCTACATAAACATAGTTGCAGACCAGGTACTACTCTTCATGAAAATGGTGTTTCCTGGTGAAAATGACCTCTTTCAGCTGGATAATAAACCACACTGCACATATTGTTCAGAATGTTTTGAGGAACATGATGAAGGGTTCAAGGTGTTCACAATTTCCCCAGTATCCCAAGGTGTTGATCTGGTGTACATGGCTTTCTGACATTTGTTAACTTGCTCGCACTTGTGATGCGGAGCTCTTTGGTACGAGTCCAATGGCACAAGAGTCATGATAAAGTAGCTCAAGGTCTTGTAGACGTGAGCTAAAATGGCAGGGTTGCAACAGAAAATGTGTTTTTTACTATGCTATCTCACGACCAATTCGTACGAATTCGTGCGAGTGATTCAAAAGTGGCTAATTCTTACTAATTCATACGACCTCACTCGTACGAATTCGTATGATTTGTCTAAACCCACCTGACGGTTATGTTTAGGGGCGGGGTTATGTTTCTCGCACGTCTACCTGATCCCACGCTCACTAAGACATGCACAATGAGTTGAATCATGAACTACTTACATGATGTTGTACCTTTGGAATCTGATTTCTGTGTTTTTTAATGGCTTGGCAACTGTCAGGATCATAACAGAGGTGCTAATAAATATAAACATTACATCATGCCATGTTTTCTCCTGACTGATTAAAAACTTGTGTAAAGTTGATTGATTTATTGTTTCTATAATGACGCGCACAAGAAAAACAAAGCCGCACTGTTTCAAAACGATCACACAAACACATTTTGTACATACACAGGCTATTTGTTCAAATGTAATGCTTTGCAAAAGGAGCCCGATAACAATAAGCAAAGCAAGTTAATTTCCTCTTGAAAAGTGAGTGTTTGTGATTGTTGATGGAGCCCTTTTGAGATTTTAGAGGGTATTTGTGTGTGTTCTTGCTGAATGTGTTGGTGTGTCTGTTTCGTGTAAGTGCGTTACGCAAGCGGACACTTGACAATCCAATGACACCGCCAGTGTCAGTTGATGTTACACATTCATATGAAACCACCAAATGCACAAAGTCACTCGTTTACACATGAGGAAGGAGAAGTGATCATAAAACATATTAAAATAAGGATTAAAAAGAGGAAAGAGAGATTGTGATGGCAACAATGACATAATTCAACTGATGTTTCAGTGACAGAGGAAACATTGATTGACCTTTGTGCTCTATTTCTTCACAGTAAGAGAAATATATAGTCATACACTCCACAAAAGTCCTATACATTGTCCACTTGATTGCAAAATAGAGCCAGACCGATATTATCGGCCGATATTAGGCATTTTCCAAACTATCGGTATCGGCAGTTATAATGGCCGATAAATGAATATTTCAAAAATAAAATAAAAAGTGTTGGAGTTGTATAGTTTGTCCACCAGAGGGCACTCTACACCGTTCCTGTTGGCAACACTCGTTGAGTTGGTCACGATACATACATTGCTTGAATAACAATTAAAGGAACATCCCCATCAGTTCTCTTAACTCAAATAAACATGACAAAATTTGTGACTATCATGTCCAGTTTAAATAAATAAATAAAATATCGGCCGATATATCGGAATATCGGATTTTAAAACCCAAAAATATTTGTATCGGTATCGGCCTTCAAAATCCTTTATCGGTCGGGCTCTATTGCAAAATGCATTGCTTTGAACTGCAGAGTAGTATGTCCAATGATATGGATCTATGCGAAAACATGCATTTCACTTATGATATTTGGTTTACAGTTTTGCTAATTAGCTAATGTTTTAAGCTATGAATAATATTGCTCTGTTTAACACATTTGACCATTTTTAAACAATAGTTCACCTAAAATTTAAAACATCAATTGCTCATCCTCAAGACTTTTGTTCAGTAGGCTAAGTGAAGATTATGTCCCTTCAAGTCTACTGACCTAAAACATCTTCCTTTGTGTTCTGAAGATGAACATACTTGTGGGTTTGGAACGAAATGTCTGAGGACAAAATTTTCATTTTTGGGTGAACTAACCCTGAGGACACAGAGATAGTAAAAAAAGTGTTTGATTTTGTGTGTGTTCTCGGTTAATGGGCAGATTATAGCTTTCTGAAAAGTTTGTATTTTAAGAGGCACCGTTTTTGTCTTAGAAAAAGCCTGAGTATGTGTGTGAATGCACACTAAAGTGATGGCGAGATGAATTCCTGGTGTTTCAAGTGTGTCTGAGTGTGTAAAAGGCATTCTAAATGTTTTTTAGTCCTGGTGCCAAATGGAAACACCACAGGCACTCCAAAATGAGCTCTCTAAACCCGAGTGAGAGATTCACTGTCATTCTCTCTTTCTCCTCTCGTCTCGCTGTCCTCTCCCAGTCATCTCAACCCTAATCTTAACCTCTCGCCATCCTGCTCTTCTCTTCTCCTCTGTGCCACTCCACGGATTTTTTTCTTTCCATTCTCACACTCTCCTCTTTCACTCTTTAATTTATCCTCTTCTTCCTCTTTTTCCATTCTGGCTCTTTGAAAAATTCTTCTGTCACATTGAATTCTGTTCTGACATAGAAGTTCTGGAGAGCTATTTAAATGTGACGGCAGGGAAAATCTTACTTCCCTTAAGGACAAATGCCGTAACTCTTAAAGAAATAGTTCACGAGAGAAATTCTCTTGTCCTTTACTCAGCCTCGTGTCATGGTATGACTTTCTTTCTTCTGTGGAATTTAAGGTAATGTTATGCAGCATGTTCACAGTGTTCTTTTGAGTTCAGAAACTCAAAAGTGCTCTCTAACCCTATTAAAAGGGTATAAAAAAATCCATAAAATTGAATCATTGTTATTTTTACTAATGGTTACCCATCATTTGTCATAGTCTCTAATTATTCTCACACCTTTACTGCTTGAAATTCTTCCTGGTGTTTATTAAATATTATTTGATTGTCTTTCTGCATCACACATGCTTTTTTTTTTTTTTTGGTCAAGTCACCTTTATTTATATATATATATATAGCGCTTTTTACAATAGAGATTGTATCAAAGCAGCTTCACGGTGATAACATGAAAATAATACACGCACTTTGTTTCTAAAATTGCGTCATCATCCACCTGAAGTAAGTATATTAAATGTCCCCAACTAAGCAATTCAAAAGCCAAGGCAACAGCGGCAAGGAACCAAAACTCCATCAGGTGACAGAATGGAGAAAAATTAAAAAATTAATTAAAAAATTAATTAAACACATTTAATTAAACATTTTAAAAAAAAAAAATTAAATATTAAATAAAAAAAATTTAAAAAAAAATTAAATTAAATATTCACAATATTTATCCAGTTCCATCTGGTTGGAGGTCATTACGCCGGTATGGAACGAGTTTGTTGAGGTGTCCATGAGGCCTTCAGGGATGTGTTGTGGTCATGTCCAAGCGCAGGTTCACCATCTGATCTTGACTTAGTAGTCCTCGGAATAAATGTAAAGACTAACTTTAGCGTATAGATGCCATTCTTCTTGTGATGTAACGAGTACATCGGGTGTTGTAGGAAGTGTGACCTAATCTATGCAGCCTAATAGTAATCATTTAGCTGAAATGAATAATATAAATGTATAATGTTCTATGAGAATGCCATAAAAGTAATGTGTTTTTAGTCCAGAGTGTCTCTGCTTCCCGGACAATGTTGAATGGGCAAATGTTGGTCTCTTTGCTACGGCTACCCGTGATAATTATTCCCAGTCTAATGAGGCAATAAAATAGATTTGTTTGAGGCAAAGAGATAAAATTGTTAGTCATTATTCACTGAAAATTCACTGTAGCCAGATATCGTCTCCGCATGCACATTTTCAAATTGAAATGTGAAGATAACATTTAAATATGTTTATCACACAAAGCTCTGCTGCATGTTTTCAGAAGGCTTGATAGTTTGTCATGGTATTTTTATTGTGCTTTCTTGTGGCTTGACAGCCACCGTAGAATGATTCTTTCAAAGTGATGTTTGAAACACAAGGATGAGTAAATGAAAGAAATAATAAAGAAAGAAAGAAATTAAATAAGAAATCTCTAGCAAATGTGTCCCATCAATGTTTTGAAGCTACTTGAAACTAATTTATACAGATTGCTCATGTTTTTCATGGCTTGGCTTCATTCAGTTATTTGCTCTATGTAGAAAAAAAAAACTTTATATAAAGAACAAAAGCTAAATCTACAAGCAAATATCTATGTGAGCACCGCCAACTTTCCCAGCTGTATTTTAGCCAAAACCACAGTCACACGTCTCACACACACTAGAAGAGAGATGCCGTCCCTGCTGAGCTGTTCGCTGTCAGTGCCAAAGTCCATCTTTTAGTCTTCCCATCAGCCTTATAACTCTCAAATGAAGATCAAACATCAAGTTTTTGCATATTATTGGCATATTTGAAAGCTCAGCAAATGTTTATTTAATTATACTCTCAGTGTTTGCTTTCGAAGTTTGTTGAAAACCATTTCTCCTGGACAAATAATGTGCAATAAATCCTATATACAATGTTTTTTTGTTGTTTTTTTTCCCCACAGAAATGTTGGAGTCCAACAACCTGCTCACTTTCAATGGATTGGCCAACAGCTCTGCCTATCACACCTTTTTATTGGACGAGGAGAGAGGTCGGCTTTTTGTGGGGGCAAAGGACCATGTGCTGTCCTTCAACTTGGTGGACATCAACATGGACCAGCAACTGGTAAGAAAAGGGGGTTAGAATAGCTATTAAACCATTTTTGGTGAGCAGCACTGCACATAGGACATCATTCAAATTAAATTGATGTAGATTTGTTAGTTGTATGGATGTGCAAAGCCGTTTTCATCCGTTTTAAACCGTCACTGCTAACAAATTAAAGCTAATACATTTCATATAACACAACACATAACACATAAAAGTTCTATGTAAAATAGACGTACTTTTAGTCTCTCTTTTTCTCTTGTTTTCTCTCTCTCGCTCTCGCTCTCTGCCCATACAAACATGAACACATCAGCACACAGGGGGATCTGTTTCTAGCGAAAAGAGTATGAATATTTCAGAGTAAAGCTGTCAAACTGATCACATAGAGTCTGGCTGAGAGCTGCTATCCATTCACCTGGATAAATAATGAACAAAATAAACACAGCGAAGTACAGACAAACGGTACCAGGGCAAAACCACAGCCCACTTTAGCTTATATACTTTATAAACATAACCTTCACAGAACAAAGGTAACATAAATGTTACCATATGTGGAAATGCAGGATATATAAGTTATCCTAAAAAAATTACTTTAGTCAGATATCTTACAGGGGCTATATATATATATATATATATATATATATATATATATATATATATATATATATATATATATATATATACGTATATATATATATATATATAGCCTTGTATTATAGCCAAAAGTTTGGATTATACTACTATTTTCAATATTTTTCATATATTATTTAATACAGTAATATTGTGAAATATTACTACAATTTAAAATAATTGTTTTCTATTATAGTCTACTTATAACCTGTGATACTTTAAAAAAAATAAATAAATAACAGCTTAAAATAGAAATATTTTGTACCAATACACAACCATTCAAAAGTTTGGGGTCAGTCATTTTCTTTCTTTCTTTAAAAAAACAAAACAAAAAAAAACTGATGGGTATGCTAAATTGATGATAAAGTGACAGTAAAGACTTATAAAAAAATATATTTTAATTTAATTTAATGTTGTTCTATTTAACTTTTTATTTATCAATGAAAAACAACCAACATTTCCAACATTGATAATAAATCAGCATATTAGAATGATTTCTGAAGAATCATGTGACACTAAAGTCTGGAATAATGGCTGTTGAAAATCCAGCTTTGCATAACAGAAATAAATGATATTTGTTTTAAGTATATTAAAATATAAAAGTATTAATTTAATTTGTAATAATTCTTTCTGTTTTTGATCAAATAAATACAGGCTTGATACGCATAAAAGACTTCTTTAAAAAAAAAAACAACAAAAAAAAAAACATTAAATTAATCGTGACTACATTTTTTGACCAGTATGCTGCTATTATACTATTGATTTATAATTATCTACGTTATAATTATGTTTACTGCATAGTAAACGGTGTATCAATATACGTAGACAAAATACAAGTGACTTGTATTGCCTAAATACCATTAGGTAAACATTTAGAGAGGCAAGAATAATTGTATAGGACTCTGGTGTACTCGCAACTGTCTACAATGTTGTACATCATATCGATAGTATCATGATAGAGTGATTCTGAAAGTGCCTACTCTATTCATTGTCAGACAATTTGATTTTGGCCTACGTTATATCTTGATTTAGACCTATGTGTAACAGAACAAAGTGTTTGTTTACCTTCGCTGCGGTTTCGCCTGCCGACCACACACACTAGCCTACTCTAGAGTTTTCGACCTTAGAAAACGGAGGCTGAACTCTTTAGTCAAGTCCGAAGCAAGACAATTAACCCACAGCAATACGTTATGTCAACGGCACCTCAGACTGACAGAAACGTAAATAAGCATGAATTTAGGCTAGGCTACTTTAGTTTTGTACACATTGCCATGTTAATTATAATCAAATGCATTTTTTTTCTCCACAATATTATCATTGATATTTGTTTGATTGAATTTGATAAAGGGCGGGGGGCTCGAGAACCAAAAGCCTCTGCACTGCCATCAGGAGCTGTATTACAGCACCTCAACTCTCTCCAGCCACAGGGAGAACGTAACTCGCTGTGACAGCAGTCCCATAGAAACTAATACACTTCCATTACTTTTCCCCAATGAAGCCCTCTTACACAATTCCTAAGATTTACACATCTGTAAAGTTTTTTTTTTTTTTTTTTTTTTTGAAGAAATTAATATATTTTTTTTCATAAGGTTTTCATCTGTTACGAAAATTAATAAATGATGTTCATGAAATAATAAAAAAAACAAGTTTTTTTTTTTTTATTGAGCAGCAAATGAGTATATTAGAATGAGTTCTGAATGATCATGTGACACTGGAGATGAGAAATTATGCTGAAAATGTAGCTCTGACATCACAGGAATACATTTTATTTTAAAATAAATTCACATATAAATCTTTTATTTAAATTTTTAATTATTGTTCACAATATTAAAATTGTTACTATATTTTTGATCTAATGCAGCCAACCCGTCATACATTCAGAAGTTTGCTTAGACTATGTTGAAAATCATGTGCAATATGTATGATCTTTGATCTATGCTGAATAGCCTCTCGTATGTGAGTAACAAAACTAAATTTTATTATTATAAATATTATATATACACTGTCTTTTTGAAGATTGCTAAATTCATTCCAAAATGGTTATCAGTACTTTGAAGTGTGTGTTGCACACGTGTGATTCAAATTGTAAATATGTTCCTGCTTAACTTGTTTCTATGCCACATTGCATATAGTGAACTGCTGCTTCATTCGATTTTAACCAGTTTTTAGCATGAAAATGTGTATTATTTATTAGCTATAAACAACTAGGTTGCTACTGTGGTTCTCTGAGGGTTAGACAACCAGAGCATAGCTTTAAGGAAATAAAAAAGAGTTAGGTTATACAACTAGAAGCTTCCAACAAAAGATGTCCCAGTAATCTTTCCCCTTTAACTTTCTGTCTCTTTCTCTCTCTTTGACTGGTAGATATCCTGGCCTTCTTCACCTTCTCGAAGAGATGAATGCAAGTGGGCTGGGAAGGACGTCCAGGTAAGTGCTTTTCTTTAGCTTTTTTTTTTTTTTTTAATTCTGTCCCCTCCATAACCCTGAGATCTGTCGGATAGACTTCACTGATGCATTGAATTGCTTGTTTGTCTGCACCATTCCACTTCTCACTGGTTCACCTCTCATATATTTCTCTGTATAGCACATTTTTTTTACTGTATGTGTGATTTATAAACAAGATGAAACTACAGAAATGCAGGGCATAATAAAGATTATGCACAAGAATTTCGCACTTTAATAATGTTTATTTTACCAAAACCAGTAATAATGATAATTTCCCACCCTTTTTAAGAACAGAATCTGTTGATAAAGTCATGTTTGTGACTTTTTGCCAAACCGTTCAGAAGTTATAAACAAAAAGAGTTCCTGACCACTAGGTGACACTGTGCTGAAATTGTTCAGGTAGCCTCCGGTCAAGTTTGGTCAGAAGCATTGCTGAGATATAGCCGTCTATTTTGGCTTGCTCTTCGTCGAATTCGTTTGTGTGTTACTCGAGAACAGTTTGACAAATCAACTTGAATTCCATAACTTTTTGACTGCATGGTCTGAAGATGATCTGGTTCGACATTTGTGAAAATCAGAGCAACGGCCTAGGAGGAATTTGACAAGTTTTTTTTTTTCCTGGAAAATTCTAAATGGTAGTTATTAGCATAAACGTGAGTGCATTTTTAGACAGTTGGAGGCACTAGATGGATTGAGTTAGAGACTCCAAATTTGCTATGTTGACAATTCTAGCTGTCTTCTATTTGAGTGCCAAATTTTGTAACTTTCCCGTAAGCTGTTCTATGGGCAGCCGTAGATTTCCAGAGCGGAAGAAGAAGCAATCCGCTAACAATTACAATACAGTAGGTGCCGCATCATTGATGTTTCGCCTCTAATTACATTTTAAAATCTATTAAAATAGAAAACATTTATTTCAAATTGTCACAATATTTTACAGTATATCTGCTTTACTGTATTTTTAGTCAAATAAATACAAACGAGACTTCTTCAAAAACAATATGTCTACATAGTACATCAGATTTCAAAATAACAAAATACCTTTTTTATTGAAAGTAAATGTAATGTTTGAGATGGATCAAAAAAAAAAAAAAAACATGATTGGTTTGCTTTTGACAGGAACCTCTCGTTCTGAGAAGGTAAAGCTGAGCTTGTCTGTCATCCACCTGTTGCTTTCACAAACAGTGTTAAAAGTTTCTCCCAAAAGATAAGCTCAGCAGATGTCAATGAAATGATGAACAAAAAAACAAATCACTGAATTGTGGGACAACGGTGTGTAAACACTTTCCAGGCATAGCTCTCATAAATTCCAATGCAGATCCTGCCCGAGGCGCTGCCTTGAACATATAGAGCCATAGAAAGCAGCACTCAACCCTGTTAGCATCATAAAGAGACCATAAGGTTGGTTGGTTCTCAATGGTGCTTATTTGAATTGCAATAACATGCATTGTGTGAGATTTTGATGTAAACATGTCTCGATGAATAGCAGGGTACTCACTGAAAGATGGCTTTTATGTGAACAGAGGAGTCCCGATGAAAAGAGACAAATTGACTGAGGCTTGTTTGAAGTGAATTGGGACGATGTCAATTTCAGGCCCTTTTGATGGACGAGGAAGGCAGAAAACTGCTGGTTATGTTGAAGGATCTAAGCCGAGATTTGTAAGAAACAAAAAAGGAGTGAGATCAATGATCATCGTGGACAAAAACTTCCATTTATGTTGGCGGCAGTGCTCCATGTTAGGTCAAATTGTCTCTGGAAATGAATTAAACTTATTTTTAACTAAATTACTATTTATATAATATTTTATTACATTACATTTAATTGCATTACATTTCATTACAGATAGGCCTTGGCAAACCCAAGATAGAAGTGTGCATGGACAAAGCAACCTTTTAAAATCTCTAAAAACTGATTTTCGTATTGGTTTTTGTGCAATTTCACTATCAAACAAGGTGCATGGAAATAACAAACCACTATAAAGAATAGAAACCAGCAACACTGATTGGAGAACTTAAATTTTAATTAAAACAATTAAAATTTTTGTCCTGATGACATGTCGGTTTAAATAAAGTATTCCCATTAACAAATACTTGTTAACAAATACATTAACAAATAACTACTTGTATACAGTGTAATATCTGTTGGTTTCATTGTACATATTTAGTTACTGCTATAATTACAATATTGATGAGGTAGAATAAGAAGCCAGATCTTTGAGTCACGTATTATATGTTGTCATACTTTTCTTTAAACCTTTTCCACATCGGATGAGTCACTTCAGTCCGTTCCAGATGAGGCTTGCTCAGACACGTGGCTTTAACACAACTGAGGAGCTTCTGAACATACACACACACACACACACACATTTCCATAGGCAAAATCCCAGCTCAGAGGCTACAGTGCAGCTGACAAACACACACAATATCCCTGAGAGTATAGGCCACTGGAGCTCTGGATGCCCATAACAGGGTTTCCCTGCAAAAGCACTAAACACCCTGCTGAAAAACAATTTCAGCTGTAGTAATATTTTCCTTTTAATGAAGCGCTTTGTGGGAGTGTGTTGGTGAGCCGTGAGCCCGTGCCGCTGTGTGTGGAATTCTGCTGCATGTGTGAGAAAGCAGGATTTTGATGCATACTTACAGACGTTACATCCTTTTGCCACAATAAACAGGGGACTTATTCAATATTATAGGGCAAAAGATGATTGGATTAGTCCACAGATTACAATGTAACAAACACATCATGCAACATTAACCTACTGTATGTTTGGGCCCTATAATATTGAAGGTTATTGAGGAATATTGAGCATTTGAAAGTCATGGTTTGTGCATGTATGAATAATTTCCCCTCAATTTCACACGTGTCCTAGCAGAGTAATTACGGGTTTAGGTCAGTACATTAGTTGTGTTCCACTAACTAGATTGCTACCAGAAAAAAAAAGTTTAGGGTAAGTAAGATTTATTTATTTATTTATTTATTTGTTTGTTTGTTTGTTTGTTTATGTTTTTGAAGGACAGTTATACTTACCAAGGCTCTATTTATTTATTAAAAACACATGTATGTACAATATGTAAAATTCTTACATTTTAAAATAAATGTGTATTATTTTTTTCAGGATTCTTTGATTAATAGTTATTTTATTTTAAATGGATTTTTTTTTTTTTGCATACAAATGCATTTTTAGCTTTATGTATATGTAAAAAATATAGGCCTATATACAGTATATATATATATATATATATATATATGAAGAGTTCAGATGCAAAAGCCTCTAAATGCCATTTGAAATTTTCTTCTTTAATGATGATTTTTATCAAACTTGTATATTTAAGTTCAGTAATTTCACTTAAATGGCGATGATAATTACCTATTAATTGTTATTTAAGTGAAATTACTGAACATAAATATACAAGTTTGATAAAAATCATCATTCAAGAAGAAAATTTCAAATGGCATTTAGAGGCTTTTGCATCTGAACTCTTCATATATATATATATATATATATATATATATATATATATATATATTGCTATTTTGGATTTTGTTGACATTAAGTGTGCCCTTAAGTATAAGAGTACCCTTAAGTATCCAAAATACTTGTGCCAGTGTGTTTGTGTTCGTACATGGTAGCCTATATGTAGTCCTCATGAGTAAAACGGCTTGTAAATCATACTAAATTAAGTGTTTTGAAAATCTAAAGATTCAAGAGTTTTGTGTGATGGGTAGGTTTAGTGGTAGAGTTATGGAATAGTACGGTCTGCACAATATAAAAATCATTACGTTCATTGGAAGTCCGCATAAAACATGAAAACGTGTGTGTGTGTGTGTGTGTGTATGATAAGCTGTCTGTGTCTGTTGCCATTTGTTGACACAGATGGGATGTGTTTATTTATCTGAGAACGCAGTGACGACCGTGAATCATGAAATGCTGGTGCACCACTGATTTAGTTTGCTTTTCTCTCTGTCAAGTTCAAGACCGTTGTTTTGGAAGTTTCTGTTGGTAAAATATTGCCTATATCAATATAAATGTTGTTTTCTGATCATTAAATGCAATGTTGATGTTGACTCTTTCGCTCTCTCTGCAGAAGGAGTGCTCTAACTTCATAAAGGTTCTGCAGCCGTTTAACCAGACGCACTTGTATGTGTGTGGAACAGGATCCTTCCATCCCGTCTGTGCTTATGTGGAAGTGGGCAAACGTCCAGAGGTAAACTCATCACATCAGTTAATCTTTCACAGTTTATCGGCTATTCTATTCGGTCACATTGTTGTGTGACTTTTGATTATTTAGTGGTCACATGTAAGACCATAAAATTTCTCCTCCCTGTTAGCGAATCACTGAGCAGCCTTTCAAGAAGTGTTTAACAATGAAACGTGAATTAAACTTGATGAATGTTTCTTTGTGGATTTGCGTAAGATTGATTGTGTGCTCGTTTCTATCCAGGACAGCATCTTTCGCCTAGGGTCGTCAAACTTTGAGAATGGCCGTGGAAAGAGTCCCTATGACCCCAAACTGCTGACTGCTTCCATGCTGATTGGTGAGTGTGTGAGACAATTTGATTTGTTTTGCTTAATATTTCATTTAGTGTAATCCCGTCACATTTGATGGGACATTGAAGTCACACTTGCGACCAAAATGTAATTTTATTGGTTGGTGGATGTAAATTATTCAAACTATAAATTGGAACGATATGTTCTTCACTTTTAACATGGGTGGTGTAAATAGTCACATGACCCCATTGCCCCTCTGAAAGATGTTTGTGTCAGATCCATAAAATGAAGCAAGTAATAGGTTACTGTAAACACTAGTGTGGACGGGGAGTATTTTCGACACTGTATTTTATTTGTATTATTATGATTTTTTTTATTCTAAACTGTTTTAATTATTCTGACTTCTTTAATTTCTTCCATGTAAAGCACTTTGAATTGCCACTGTGTATGAAATGTGCTATATAAATAAACTTGCCTTGCCTTGCCTTGCCTTGCCTTGCCTAAAATTTAAGACCAGTGGAACTGATAACACTGAAACATATTGGTATCTGACTGATTCATCAATAACATAATTATTTATTTTACTATATTTCTCTTTTCTGGACTTATTTAATCATTTTGTGTTCATTTATATAATGAATATGAATAATAATAATAATAATATAAATTATTATAAAGTAATAATAAAGTTAAAGTTAACATTGCTATAATTACAAAATGTTACAACAAGATATATTTTAATACAAATCATTTTTCCTATACTTTACTATACTTGTTGTGATGTCAGTCTGTGTTCCCCTGTCTTTTCATATTTATCAGTTCCCTGTCATGTTTATTAGTCTCCCCAGGTGTTTCAGATTAGCCACGCCCTCTTATTTTCTAACATTGGAAAACGGCATTTTTGTAAACACTCCCCGTCCACACTAGCGTTTTCAGGTGTTTTCCGACGTTTTAGGCTATGTTTACACGGAAACGATTCTGAAAAGAAAACGCAAAAGTGGCGTTGCGTCATCACTTTTTATTCTGTGTTTAGACGAGCGTTTTGTGTGGGAAATCCGCGTGCAAAAAGGTGACGCAAAAGTGTATGAAATTCACACTTCAGGCGGCTAGAAATGCATACTACAACAACACCAAGCGTTTTTACCGTTTACACGGGAACGCGGTGGTGGGGCGTTTTTAAGATTTCCACTCTGAAGGGTGGTTTCACTTTTTTAGCGTTTTTAAGCCTCAAAAATGCCGTCGCGGTATAAACGAAAGGCACAGCCGATAAAATATTTTTTACGTTTTCACCTGCGAGCGTTGTCGTGTAAACAGGGCCTTAGTGTGGATGAGAAACTTCTAAAATTCACCTTAATCGGCATGCGTGAAACCTCACAAAAGCTCACCGAGATGATACAGATGGAAAAATAACAACTTATCACACAATTCTTCACACAGGATCACTTTATTTAGTAAAATATCTCACTATCACTGATAAACCGGCCAAACCGGAGAGAAAAACATATGTTTTCAGATGAAAACATATTAGTATGGACATGGCCTTAGTCCAGTCTTTAGCCCCTTTCACACATAAATTCCGGAAAATACACGGATAATGTGACCTGGCATTTGTCCCGGGATTGTTTGATTTCGGTTCATTCACACTGCCAGTGATTTCCTGGGATCTGTGAGTGCGTTCACACACAACCTGTAAAGATCCCGGAAAGGCACATGACATCAGGATGAGACGTGTAACGTACCCGTCGAAAACATGTACACCGCAAAGCTGGTGAACGTTCTCAGCATCAGTGCGGATAGTGAGGAGCTCCTGGTTTCTGCTTTGTTCCAGTTTGCAGACATTTGTTCGTCCTTTCTTTGTGGATGACGAACACAAACTTTCTTATAAGAGCAACAGAGTCGCGCGATGGCACGAGTGTCGTCACTATGACACACCCCTTACGGCATTGGTCCTGGCTTTTGTTCACACAGCGCGCGTTCTGGGACTGATTCCAGGAATGTTACTAGGTCCCCAACCCGGCATCGATGCCGGTATCAATCCCGGGTCGTTTTTGCGTTCACACAGAAGGCGTTCTGGCAATTTCCCGGGAATTTCCCGGGATCAACGCATTGTGTGAAAGGGGCTTTTGTGAGTTTGTGTGTTGTTACTATCGATGTTGAGTGCATGTGGATCCTCGTCGTTTCTACTCCATCGTGACAATAATTTACTTCACGTTAATTTGCGTTACTTTTCTTTTTAGTGAGGTATGAAACCAAATTGGGAAAATCTAGGTTAAACAATAATAATACCTATAATTTCTGGTGTCCACACACACACACTGTAATGCGAATGTGTTTTGCCTTGGTTCATGTGTTCTGAATGGAAACTCAACACCTTTGATTAATGGTCTGTCTTCAAGATGACCTGTGCAGACTGTTCCTCTGGTTTAGTGCTCTACCTACAGAGCGTTATACTGTTAAATCTCTCGTCTCAGATTAAAGGTCACTAATGACACACACACAGTCCAATTCTCTCAAGCCATCCCTTAGCGTGAAATTGCCTGTGAGTGTTGACTGTCACACCTCTTTGAATCGTCTTTGAAGCCTTTTATTAAAGTTTACAAAACCCATATTGAACTAGATCCTCTGGCTGCCGTCTCCTGATATTTTATTCTTGCCATCCACTTTGAACTCACATCAACCCTCCTGAATATGAGTTTTAATTGACGTTTTTGATCATCAGATGGGGAACTGTATGCTGGGACATCAGCAGACTTCATGGGCCGGGACTTTGCCATTTTCCGAACTTTAGGCAAGCACCATCCAATCAGGACAGAGCAGCACGACTCCAGATGGCTCAATGGTGAGACGTACAAAAAACACATTTACACACAGCACTCATTACTTTTTATATATTTAAAATGAATGCAAATAGATGCATATACTTTATACACATCCACTACCATTAAATAAATTTAATATTTTTTAATATAAGTTTCCAATGCTCACAAAGGCTGCATTTAGTTGAAAAAAACAGGAAAAAAGCAGTAATATTGTGAAATATTACAATTTAAACTATATATATATATAGTTATCATATATATATATATATATATATATATATATATATATATATGTATATATATATATGATTTTAACAGCACTTTTTTAAGCGTTTTATTATATGGTCGTATTGAAAACAAAAAAGTGTGAAAGTCTCAGAGTAAATGAAAAAATACGTTTTTTTTTCTAACAGCAAAAATAAACTTTATATATCTATATCTCTATAATATGACTTATATATAATATGACTTCTGAGATCGAATCCAACTTCCATAAAAGTAAATTAAACATAAAAAACTTGAAAGGACTGTTTAACCTCCTATACGGGGCATTTATATAATTTTATCTCAACATTTTGATAAAAATAATATTTTATGGCCATGTTTTAACTACCCACACAAATGTGCAGTTTTATATGTGAGAGAAACAGAGAATTCTTTAACTAGAAAAACTGGATTTTTAATCTCTATCTGAAAAAAAAAGTTGTCATGACCTCACAGTTTGCTAATATGTGTGTTTGTGCAAATCTGATGGAATTAGGATTCTATACCAAATAGCGTCATTTCCTCATACTACGTACTTTTTTGTTATCTGAATTAGAGTAAATGAATGCCTTGGCCAGTGGACATGTTTTGCGTCATAGTAGCATGTGTGTGTGTGCTATAGATGTGGTGAGCTGACTGTCTGTGTCGCTGTGGGTTAGTGCCACAGTGCTGGTGATGTGAGCTTGTGTGATGTGGCTGTTGGTTCTCTGTGAATAAAGCAATAATCCTGAATACTCGAAAACAGGCTGTGAAAAGCTGGGGCCCACAACACTGTAAATATACAGACGTTTAGCATCTCACTAACACACACACATAGAGTGCAAAAATAGATTTGACGAGTTAGATTCATTCAACTGTATAGTATAAACAACAACAACAAAAAATAATAAATCGCAATGTGAAATTGTCCATTCTCTTGCTTACTGGTCCAAATTACGGTAGTTTTGGATAAATTATTTTTATACTTGTGTTAATGCATTGTTTGTTGGCTATCCAGATCCTAGATTTGTCAGCGTGTATCTCATCCCAGAGAGTGACAACTCTGAAGATGACAAGATCTATCTGTTCTTCAGAGAGAACGCCATTGATGGGGAGCAAGTTAGCAAAGCCACACACGCCAGAATCGGACAGCTGTGCAAGGTACGCAGACTCTTCAAAATAATATATTGCCTGCCTCATTTTGTAATAAGAAGCTACATTAGCTTAGCCTGGCATGCCAGACCTACATCAAGATTTTTGGGTGCGTCTAGATTTCAAGGCTAACATTAGCTCACAAAAGGAATTCATTTCAAACACTTATATGTTATGAAGAGAGTAAAAACATGTGATTAAAGGTATAGTTCACCCCAAAATAAAATTCTGTCATCATTTAATCGATTTCAAACCTGAAGGTTTTTCTTTATTCAGCAGTAGTTCAAAGTAAGATATTTGGAAGAATGTTTGTAACCAAGCAGATCTCGCCCCTCATTGACTACCATAGTTGGGAAAAAAAAAAATGGTACAGGTAGTCAAAAATGTCAACGCATTCTCACCCCAAGGCGTCACCTTTGACCATGCTTCAATATTTGACGTTTTAGGCGCCCTTTAGCGTCACTTACATGACGCGATCCTACGGCGTCATCTAACTGACGTTAAAGGAAAGCGTCAGTTAGAGGACGCGGTTAGGTTTAGGTGTGGGGTGGGGGTAGGGTACACGCGATCCTAGGGCGTCATCTAACTGACGCTAAAGGGCGCCTAAAGCGTCAGATATTGAAGCATGTCCAAATGCTTCCCAAGGCGTCAGTTAGGTGACGCCTTGGGAGTGAGAATGGGCTGAAAATGTATGTCTTAGACGACTGGAATTATCAGTTCTGTTACAACTTTGCCCCAGATCCACCCAATCCTCATTTAAAAAACACCTCTTCCTACATTTTCGCAAAACTCCAAACATACAAAGGCCTACAATTCACTGAAGTTTCCAGCTGAAATTAACTATATGGCAACCTACCTAACCTACCTCCAAATAATTTTATTCCTTTTCATTTTATGATTACAGGGGCAGATTATCTATCAATAAAGACTTATTTTCGTGTGGTTTCATGCGCAATACTATGACCTCAAAACACTTTTCCCAAAGTGCATGGTTTGTAAGCTAATATGCTTTTGCGATGCGATGTCCCATTAAACAGGAGTCACATCAATAGAGATCAGAGACTTGTATTTTTAAAGCAAGATAAAATGGCAAATGTTTTTTTTTTTTTTTTTTTTTTTTTTTACATTTAGTTTAGTTTAGTAAGCTTATTGTCAAACCTGATAGAGAATTAACACACTGGGCATTCAACTGCTGTGATACATACGTACAATAACTAACGTAATAAAACGTCATATTTGTGTTCACTTGATAAAGCCTAACTTGCTTTTAGCACCACTCACTAGGCACTTTGAAAATATCATGCAAAGTTATGTAATTTTGCAAAAATGTCATCACAGACATTTCTTTTTTTCCAGTTGCCCCTGGGTTGTTTTTGTTTTTTCTAAAATAAAAATAGACACACATAATAGCAAACAGTATGAGTATACAGTAGAGAATGAATGCGGCATAGATAATTTGATCTAGGAAGTTTGATTTTGATTCCCTTTTGAAAACTTTGACATTTGACTTTGTTACAGTATCCTGGTGGATTTGAGCACAAGTCTTATTCTCAAGAGAATAATGTGAGGCAGAAGACTGTTTCCTTTTAATTTCATTATCTAGGAAAGAAGATTCAAATATTAACAAGATCTCCTCTTTGCTGTGATGATGCATACACACAAACCTTCTCAATTCCTCTTCTTTTTAGGTGCTAGGTGTCTCATTTTAGGACAGGTGCTAATATGCACATTTAGGTGCTAATATGTACATTTAGGTGCCAATATGTACATTTAGGTGCTAATATGGACATTTGCTAATATGTACATTTTAGGTGCTAATATGGACATTTATTTGCTAATTTGTAGGTGCTAATATGTACATTTTAGGTGCCAATATGTACATTTATTTGCTAATATGTACATTTTAGGTGCTAATATGTACATTTTAGGTGTCAACTTGTACATTTAGGTCCTAATATGGACATTTATTTGCTAATATGGACATTTTAGGTGCTAATATGGACATTTAGGTACCAATATGCACCCAGATAGAAAAGCGTACCTTTTGAAAAGGTACAGCCCCAGTGACAGCTTTTGGACCTTTTTTCCTGAGAGTGTAGGATGGCCAGAGCCAGTGTTTTTGCATTAGGCTTCATCTCTGCTGTTTTGTGGCCTTGCTTTTTACCCCCCACCGTGAAACTTAAGAGATGCCTAAAATGTCACAGGAGCCGTCAGGCAAGAAAACAAAGACTCCTCTGTGGAGAAAATGTGAGACTTTGGCAGACTCGCTCAGCTCAAGTGCGAGTCTACAGCTTGAAGCGGTAGAAAGGTGTTCTCAATTACAGCTCGCTCGGTATTCCGGTATGACTGGAATCCTCCCTTCACCGGCGTAGACAATTGTCTCATTATGCAGAGTGTATGTTTAGTTTTTGCAATGCATTTTTCTAGCCCTGCTAATTAGAGCTGATCAATCCAAAGGGAGGGAGACTGTTTATATTGCTCATGTGTTTCAAATGCCGACTGCCAGGTTTTTGGTGTAAAACGTGTGTGTAAATGAACACACCTAATTTTTGTTTTTAAATCAAGCTGCCGAAATGACTTGTTTTGTTCTTGCCCCTCTTTATTGGTGTAATAGAAGAATATGTTAGCGCACGGCTGGATGTTTATTTTTGATCATGTGAATGTCTCAGTAGAATGCTGTAATCAAGACTTTCCATAATTTGTTAATCCCAGCAGCTGCAATGGTAAAAATGTTGTAAAAGTTTTTAAAATAGTTGAAAAGGATCTACACAGGGGCTTTTATTTTTAAATGATGACCGTTTTTGACGACTGTTTTTAGACATTCTACTATGTCATTTTGCAATTACTTGTCAACTGCCAGTCATTAGAGTATTAGTAGACTGTCTAAAACAACTTGTAAAATAGCTTTAATTAATTTGTAACTACGTCAACTAACTCTCTTTAGAGTATTAAGTATAAGTAGACTGTTGATCAGCATCAAATTATAGTGGTAGCAGATATTAAGTAGACAGTCTACTAATACTCTATGACTGTAGTTGCAATACTCTATGACTGGTAGACATGCAATTGCAAAGTTAGGTGACTAAGAAACTGGACAGATAATGGTATTCTGAAAATCTATATTATTGAATCTTTAAGCATTTTTAAATGTTTAAATGCAGTTGTCAAATAATAAAATACAGAGTTTGTATTAAAGGAGTAGTTCACTTTAAAAAACAAACAAACTTGTAGTTCACTTTTAAAAAATAACTCCTGATAATTTACTCACCCCCATGTCATCCAAGATATCCATGTCATTCTTTCTTCAGTCGAAAATTAAATTAAGGTTTTTGATGAAAACATCCCAGGATTTTTCTCCATGCAATGGGAACCAAACGGTTCAAGGTCCAAAAGACAGTTTCGGTGCAAACTGTTCAAAGGGCTTTAAATGATTTCAGACGATGAATAAGAGTCTTATCAAGCGAAACGATCACTCATTTAAAAAAAAAAAAAAAAAAAAAAAAAAAAAAAACAGTTTTACAAGCTCAAATGGTCGCCTTGCTCCGTTCCGTGATGCCCGTTCGTGACTCTTCTATTCGAACTCGTTCATCAAAATGAACGAATCTTTTCCCCTAGTCAACTCGTTCATTTCGTTTGTTGAATGAACCAAATGACACAAAAAAAGATTCGTTCATTTTGATAAATGAGTTCGAATAGGAGCAAGGCGACCGTTTGAGTTTATAAAACTTAAACTTTGTTATTTATTTTTTAAATGTGTGATCGTTTCACTTGTTAAGACCCTTAGTCTGGAATCGTTTAAACCCCTTTGCACTGAAACTGTCTTTTGGAACTGTTTGGTTCCCAAGTCCCAAGTTTCTCCATTATATGGAGAAAAATCCTGGTCATGGACATCTTGGATGACATGGGGGTGAGTAAATTATCAACAAAAGTTTTTTAAAAAAAAAAGTGAATTACTCCTTTAACAAACGTACACTTAAAACATACACTTATTGGAATTATATGCATTTCTTAGAATTTCCTAATTTAACTTACTTAAATTTAAATTGCAAAACTAGTTCAAGCATCCCAGCATATAGCATTATGATTTTACTCAGGATCACAAACAAACAAAAAAAAAAAAACAGCAACCTTAAAATATGTTTGATACAAGTAGGTTTTAATTTGTTTTTGACAGAACGACTTTGGGGGCCACAGGAGTTTGGTGAACAAATGGACCACCTTCCTTAAGGCCCGTTTAATCTGTTCCGTTCCTGGCCTGAACGGCATCGACACACACTTCGATGAACTACGTAAGTTACCCATGCTATGACAATACCGTCATCCTTTGCACTTCTGCCCTACTTCGACGTATTTAGTTGACCACCCACAGTTGCCTACCTGAAATTGTATTTGATCGTTTCCAGAGGATGTTTTTCTCATGAGCTCCAAGGATCCGAAAAACCCCATTATCTATGCTGTATTTACAACATCAAGGTATTAAAACATCCAATTTACACCAAATTCCCAGTTCCCACCAAGCATTTCTGCTTTTTCTGTCTTTTTATATTCAAAGCTTGATAATTGTGTCTTAAGTCCCTAAAGGTGAACCTGTGACAAAACTCATAATTACTGTTTCTCGGGTTTACAGTAACATCTTTAAGGGCTCAGCGGTATGCATGTACAGTATGGCAGACATCAGGAGGGTGTTTCTGGGCCCGTATGCCCACCGAGATGGACCCAACTACCAATGGGTACCATTTTTGGGTAGAGTGCCGTACCCAAGACCTGGCACGGTAAGACGGCTAATCAGTGCAGATACCTTTGTACAATTAACTTTTCAAATGAAAGTGAATTGCCTGCTTTGATTTTAACACACATTCCCCTGGATGCTGTCAGTGCCCCAGCAAAACGTTTGATGGTTTTGAATCAACAAAGGACTTTCCTGACGACGTTATCACATTTGCCAGAAGCCATCCGGCCATGTACAACCCAGTGTTCCCCATCAATAACCGTCCAATCATAATCAAAACTGATGTTGACTACCAGTTTACTCAGATAGTGGTGGACAGGGTAGAGGCAGAGGACGGCCAATACGATGTCATGTTTATCGGCACTGGTGAGTAGTTTTTTTGTTTTGTTTTTTTTTTAAATAATGTGATTTAAATGATTTTTTTTCATGTTAATCATGTTATTTTTCTACCATAGACATGGGCACAGTTCTTAAGGTGGTTTCAATCCCTAGAGGAACATGGCATGACCTTGAGGAAGTCCTGTTGGAGGAGATGACAGTGTTCAGAGTGGGTTTATAGAGTCTTTTATACAGATTTATTTCTAATAAGTGTAGTATTAGTATTGTTTTTCTTAGAAAACAATATACTGTGCATTCTACACTCTAAAGGCACCATTTATAGACTTTTATCAATTTTCCCCTTGTTCATACTGAGAAATATTTTGTAATAATTTGGTGAAAAATAATATGAGTACATACAAAATAACATCTTTTTACAGGAACCAACAGCCATTACTGCCATGGAACTCTCCACAAAGCAGGTATTTATCCCTTAATGCAATAAAGGTGGTGAAAGCAACTCTTTATACGTGGCGGCATTGAACATGATTCTATTAGGTAGGACTGAGCAAAATAAATGGTTTGATAGGTGAGAGATATAGACAGACAGACAGACAGACAGACAGACAGACAGACGCATTAATACCCAATAGGTCGCATGTGAAGTGAGTTTCAGTGAACTGATCAGCTAAGATAGCACTCTGTGTTTTGTAGGAAAATTGCCATGCTACACTGCATTTTGTTGACAGAGATGATATAGACCAGCCAGATTTATCATGTATCGAAAAACCCCAACACAGCTTTCAGTCTAAGGCTGGGTCACACACGCACACACACACACACACACACACACACACACACACACACGTTGCTTGGCTTCAATCTACATTACGCAGAACATGGTCTGCTGTCACAGTCACTCACAGAACACAGCAACATGAGGTACTGCCATTAGAGGCCACACACACTCTGTTACATACACCAGCTGTTTTTTTACACTCGGGACTGCAGCGTGAGCTCTCCTTTAGACGGTGGGAATAATCAAACAGACACTGAGAGGTTATCTGAAGCGATATATAATTAAAAACCTGCATACAAGCCCAGAGAAAGTTCCCGTATCCTCAGTGAAACAATCTTTAACTCTATCACTATCACACCGGCACAGGACATAAAAACTTTGCCGTCATTGTTTCTTTACAGCAACAACTCTATCTTGGATCCACCATTGGGGTTTCTCAGATGCCTCTGCATCGCTGTGACGTGTACGGGAAGGCCTGCGCCGAGTGCTGTCTGGCACGTGATCCTTACTGTGCCTGGGACGGCTCGCAATGTTCCCGATACTTCCCAACTGCTAAGAGGTACAGTGACGAACACAGAAACACTACAAAGTTGACCTAAGATGAAAATATGCTCCTTTCTGAATTTTGTGCTGTTTATTTATTTTTTTATTTTTTATTTTTTTTTATTTTTTTTACAAGGAGTATCTGAATTCCTTTCAGATTGCTAATATACTTTATTCCAAAAGCTACTGTTTTATTGGTAACACTTTACAATACGGGTGCACTAATAAGCATTAATTCATGCTTAACTAATGCACAGATAATACTGAATTAATGTGTAACTATCTAAGCTATTCATTAATGATTACCACGTTAGGAACTAATTAAGAGTCTGTAAGGTTAATGTAGTGCATACATTAATTGTTTTTAATTAAATATGTAATTGTGGATTAATTCCATAATCACTATTATTTGACTAAAAGTGTTAATTAATATGTTAATTACCAGAATGAGCCAACGCCTTGTATTTCAAATTCCAGATAATATGACAGGTGCACTAATATGCATTGATACATGATTAATTACTTCATTGTTAGTGCAAATTCATGTGAAAATTACTACAATTACTAAATGACTAGTTAATAATGATGTGCCCCAGCAAGTAAAGTCATAACATAATGATACATTTGCAAATCATTAGCTAATGATTAATTAAAGCAGACAACTGAAAGTTTGAAGTGCATAGCTTTGACTAATGTAACACATTAATTTACACTAGTTAATAAAATATGTTATTAAGGAATTAATACACAATGACACAATGAATAAATAGCAATTAATGTATTACTTAATCTATTAATCATATAGACTCTTTAATAGTTGCTGATGCAGGAATCATTAATTAATGTTTTAGTTCTTCATTAGTTCTACATTAACTCATGATTATCCGTGCATTAGTTAAGCATGAATTAATGCATATTGCACCCGTATTGTAAAGTGTTACCTTTTTTTTGTCTCAATTAAGTTTTTTAGTTAACATTTAGTTCAAATTAATAATTTATTTATTTTAAATAAACAAATAAATGCTAATTTGTTTATTTTAGGTTTTAATAGTTTTGTGATTTTTGTCTTTTTCAATAGTGTTTTTTATATTTAGCTTTAATTTATTTTTATTTCAATTAGATGACATGGACACATTTCTATTTATTCTCTTTTAATCTTAAGTTTTCATCTACAATTTGTATTCATTTATTAAATTAGTTAATTTAAATTTATTTTTTAAATGAATTCAAATTAAATAAATTAACGACAACCATTTTTTAAAACAGTTTTAGTTAAAAAAATAACGTCACATAGTTGACACAAAAATGAACACCAGATTGACAATTTTGTCATCATTTACTCATATCATTTACCCTCATATCATTACAAACCTACAGTATACGATTGTCTTTCTTCCATGGAACACAAAATGGGATTTTTAATAATGTCTAAGCTGCATAATACATAATGAAAATAAAATATCATGACTTGGGACTAGCACAAAAAAAGTACATAAGTACCAAAAAAGTTGTCTAAATGACTTTTGCACTACATTCCAAGTCTTCTTAAGCCATATAATAGGTTTGTGGAAGGAACAAACCAAAATTATAGTAGTTTCTCAGCAAATACTGACTTGAATTTCTATCTGTTTCTTTCACAAAGCTAGCACGCATGTTGCATACACTGCATTTGAGATTCTTACTGTATTTTCGATATAGGACTTTAACAGCAGTATTGTTTTATTAACATTTAATAAAATCTATCACAATACATATCACTTTACATTTGACTTCTTGAACTTTTTTGAGGTGTCCATCAAAGCCTCATTGGACTTCCCCACTGTCCATTGTAGAAACTCATCTCCTATGGGCTGTCAAAAGCAAGTGTACCCCCTACTTAATATTTTATCTTCAATTTTCAAAAACTGAACAATACAGGTCTCACATTTACGGTCCATGTCATGTTGCTGTAGCAAGTAATATGTTTGTGGACGAGGTTCTCAGAGAGGTTCTTTGTGCACTACTGGTGCTGAAAATGCCTCACATATTGCCTGCATTGAGTTGCCTCAAAGGTGCATTCAAGAACAAGACGTCTCAGGACATATTTTGCATGATACCTCTTTTCATAAAGGTTAAAGACTAAACAGCACAGAGCTAAAACAGGTTCCATTTCACACACACTTATGCTCACGCAGAGCTGTGTTTGATTTACTTCGAGCATAACAAAGTGAGAGCTTTTCTGCGAGACAGATGTGTGTGGGAGTGGATATGTAAGTTTCAGTGCGCTCGCATTCACCTGACCTCTCTAATTTTCTGCTGTGTGATGTATGCTTGCAGGAGAACGAGGCGTCAGGATATCAGGAACGGAGACCCTCTGACTCAGTGTTCAGATCTGCAACACCACGGTAAATACCTGCGAATATCAGATCGTGTTTATAATGTGTATTAAACGTACTGTATGTTAAGCATGACAACATGTGATCAAGAAGGCAGTCATGGCACATTAACAGGGCGTCATTCTTTCAAAATAAAACTCAGGATGTGCGGGGTAACGAAAATTTAGAAAAAGGTAGAGGAGATAATTGTAACTGTGCATAACAGTGTTTTAATAAAAGCCCTGCATGTGTGCCATGCATTCCAGGTTAGTGTTTAATTAAAGCTTTTGAAATGATACGAGGCCTAAAAAGTCAATACCACTACGTTAATGACACATGTCTAACTGAGAAACGTTTCACAGCTGTTGCACAAATACAGGCTTTAGAACATGCACTTATACACATAGCGTTCAAAGGATTGGGGTCTGTACGATTTCTGAATGTTTATAACATCATACTGTCACCTTTTAACAATGCACTCTTGCTGAATAAAGGTATTATTTTTATATATAAAATAAAATAATCTTACAGAGCCCAAACTTTTGAATGGTTGTGTAGATCACGAGGGCACTGGAATCATGAAGACCACACACAGATTTCCTGTGTCGGGAGTTCTGGTGTAACACACCTCATTACAGTGACACCACTAACCCACAGCACTGCACTCTGACATTTCATAGTCCAAACTTAAAATAATGGTAGAAGAAAATTAAAGGCAGAGGAATAGATGCCCACTAAACACAACAAGTGATTCTCTCTCTCCCTCTCTCGGACTCGAAACACACTGAGAGATATAACGCTGTGATACAGACATGCTGGGTGTGACTTTGTTAGTGTGATGTAGCATATGGTCTGAACTATCAGTTTGCATTCTCACTGCAGGATGTCCTGTCTGTCCGGTCTCTGAATCAAGATTCAAGATCTTTTTATGTTTCTGTGTTTCCTCATCTATCTGAGCAGATGAGGCAGATGGCGAGAGAGATTTGCTGGATAGGGTGGTATATGGGGTGGAGAACAGCAGCTCTTTTCTGGAGTGCAGTCCTAAATCCCAGCGAGCCCTTATTTATTGGCAGTTTCAGAGACACGGAGAAGACCGCAAACAAGAGGTATGTTCTGTTGTGAAAACAGTTGAGTCCACAAGTAAAACCCAACGTATGAGTCCACAAGGAAAGCGCTTCTATTTTCTATTATAAATTGTGTGCATAACAATTTAAGTAAAAAGCTGAATTGAAAAATTGAAAAAAATATATTTTTTTTTTATTTTATTTTTTTTTACTTAAATGCAACAATGATGATCAAGATCTATCCAGCATGATTTAATAATAATAATAATAATAATAATAATAGCATCATGTGCTTTACTGGGAGCAAGAAAGTCTGATCTTGTGGAAGAGTTCACATGATTAATGTTACAGATGTCCTGGTTTGATTAATGACCTAAAAATAGAATCTTAAATATGTCTTATTCATGGTTGCTTATTTATTTATTTATTTATTTATTTACAAGCCAAAATATTTGACCAATATTATGCCAGGCATATATATTACCAACCAAAACATATGACCAATGTCATATATGACAATATGTCTGCAAAATAAATAAATAAATAAATAAATAAATAAATAAATAAATAAAATAAATCTGACATTTTCGATTTCCAATGTGATAATAAATCAGGCATAAGTTTTGAGTTTTGCATTGTTAAATAACAGGTCATAATTAATGCAAGCTTCAATCAATCTTACTCAAAATTCCTTAGAATTGTGGAAAAGGGTATTATACATATATAAAACATTTGTTTATACTTTTATAATATAAATAAAATATTAAATAAATGAATAAATAAAATATTATATAGTATAAAAAGAGAATTATATATATATATATATATATATAAATAATGTAATATAAATATATATTTTTTATTAAATTATTTTATTAAATTATAAATATATTATAAATATATCTAATATAAATATAAGTACATGGACAACTATTTTGTATTTTCTATATTTTAATAAGAAAATATAAAAATATTATATTTTAAAATAAAAAAATATATAAATATATTAGAAAAGATAAAAAATATTTTTTAATAACAATGGTATTGGACTAGAAAATTGAATCACTTTGGTTTATGGGGTGAATGCAGCCAAAAATGTTGATGCTGTTGTTGTCAATGATGTTCACAGTAGCCTACTCAGCATGTGATTTGATCTATACTGTATTTTCATGTCTAAATGTGTTTTAAATGTTTGGGTTTTTTTTAAGATAAAGTCCGATGAGCGGGTGTTGAGCACAGAACAGGGTCTGTTGATCCGAACCCTCCATCAGAAGGACTCGGGTGTGTATTACTGCCACGCTGTCGAGCACGGCTTCATCCAGACCCTCCTTCGCCTCACCCTCAACATCATTCCCTCAGAACACCTGGACGATCTCCTGCACCGAGACACGCCGGGCAGCAACGATCCGGCCAACGGCAAGATGTGGTACCGCGACTTCCTCTCCCTCATCAACCCGCCGAGCCCGAACAGCGTCGACCAGCTCTGCGAACAGGTTTGGAAGAGAGAGCGGAAACAGCGCAGGCAGAAAGCTAATCTGATGCACGGCAGCCAATCACACTCTAGCCAGCTCCTCCACTCCAGCCAATCACACGCCAGTAAGTGGAAGCTGCTACAGGAAAACAAGAAAGGACGCAACCGCAGGACCCACGAGATGCAGCGGGTACCCCGCAGTGTGTGACCAGGACGGCAAATCCAACAAACTTCTTCTGTTCCACAGACATAACGCTGAGACTGAAGACAGGGAGGGTGGAATTCCATTTCCTGTATTGTGCGAGAGAGATTTTCTTGTGAACCAGAGCACATCTTCATTCACGCCTACAGTACGTATTGAGACTCAAACCCTGAGAGGATGTAATGTGATGCTAACAGATACTGAACCACCTGTGAATATGACAAAATATACTGTGAGACAGGTTTCAGTCTGTATAAAAAACCTGTTTCATTTTATGAGGGACAAAACATGAATGCTGAAAAGACTACTGTTTAACCTCTATTTAGCTGAAGCACAATCCCAGTGCATTCTGGGCAATGAACTTGTCAGTAATATTATGTGTATAGAGTGTGTTGAGCTTAACATACAGTATACTGTATATCTTTGTATCAGAAATGTAGGCCCTTCTGTTTACGTACATGTACATAATCTATTAATTAAGGTATTGCTTTGTTCTTGTTTCTTTTCCCTTTTTTTTTTGTCTTCCTCCGTGCATTTTCTATTTTCATCATCTGCTGCAAAAGCAATGCCTCAGCAAACCATTAATGGGGCGGTGTTGTTCCTCTGAATAATCTCTTCCTGTCAAGACAAGAAAAAAAAAATCTTTTCTGCTATTTTTTTAGATTAATATTTAATTTTGTACTGTGCCAGAGTATATCTAAAATATTACATAATAGTTTTATTTTATTATTTGCTGTCCTCATTGTAAACCACTGCATTGTGAGGGTACACAAACCCTCTTCACCAATCTTTTCTCCTCAGTTAAGTTATTTGTTGACTTGATTTCATCTATGTTCACATTCACGTTTATATAAAGCAATTGTGGTCGAGTATGTGAAATATCGTGGCATTTATTACCAAGTACTGCCATTAAGATCGTTTTTGTCATGTTTGTTGCATATATTTTGGAAATATTGGTTTTCACTACATTTACAAAAGACAAACAAATAATTTACGAAAGACCAATCCACACTACTTCTTATCTTTTGACTGCATACCAGTAACTGTATTTTTTTTATTTTTATTGATGGCCTTTCTAACCGCTAAAGAAATACAGGTTCTAGTGTTTAGATTTTTTCTTTTTATGTGACACTCAAGCCCATATTTGAAGTCAACATGGTCACTATGTCCGCAATCCATTTTGCTACTATAATGTGACATTTCTGAATGAAAACGCATTTTTTTTTAATGAATTTTATTCCCAGGGAATTCATTGAATTATGAAAAGTAGGTGTTCCCTACTATATATATATATATATATATATATATATATATATATATATATATATATATATATATATATATATATATATATATTTAATAATTTATTCCAAGATCCAAGAAAAAATAAAATATTTGTTTTTGTAAACTCTCATCAAAACTTGACATTTATTCATGTGTCAAAATCATAAGAATTAACTAATGAGTGGCACCATTTTTTCAATCCGCCTCACTTTCGAATTTAAAAAAAAAAAAAATTGCAATGTTGTTCAAATAAGTCTCTATAATAAATTATAATTTATTTAAGTATGAATTACATATTGTGTAGATATATGTGCATGTGTATATGTATGAAGAGTTCAGATGCAAAAGCCTCTAAGTGCCATTTGAAATTTTAGTAAGATCATTTTTATTAAGCTTATATATTTAAGCTCAGTAATTTCACTTAAATTGCAATGAGGATTACCTATTAATTGTCATTTAAGTGAAATTACTGAACTTGAATATATAAACTTGATAAAAATGATCATTTTAGAAGAAAAATTCAAATTGCACTTAGAGGCTTTTGCATCTGAACTCTTCATATATTATTAAAATATTAATAATATTTGAGACTTTATTTGAGACATATCTTATATATATATATATATATATATATATATATTTTAATTTTCTTTGGAACAATTTATGGACTGATAAAGTAAATAAATCGGAAGTAAATAGTTGATTTTATGTTGACTTTAAATATGAAAGGGCCAGGGAGGACAAATGTACAACTGTTAGATAATATACTGCGTTTGTCCCTCAGCTGAGGAAAGAACAGCTGTGTTCCTAAAACTGCTGGGATCAGAGACAGAACACAGCATGGGACAAGGCTCCTGGACTCCTTGAGAAGTCCTACTTTCACATCTCACCGAATTAGTTTTAGCAAGACTTTTTTTGTTGAGGCCATGCGCACAGCACACGTGTATCTGAATGTAGCTGTGAACTTCTAGACTATGAAAAAATGGTCCAAAATATATGCCACTGTGTACAAACTGCATGTGAATTTACAGCACCACTCACTTCTATACTCGTTTACAGTGGCTGTTCTTGTTAATGAGTGATTTGTCTGGCGTTGGATTCCAGGTGGTGCTTAAAAATATTCTGCTACCCATGACAGATGGTGTTATCGACAGGCCTGATAAACTCTCTCCCATTGTAGCTGAATATATAACCAACAGGAAACCGCTGTAAACTAAAGGATTTCAAATGCAAAACTTAAAAGTGAACTCGACAGGTCAGCTCTGTTTGGATGGACCTTGGGCAGAAAAGGACACTGGCCTTGCTTAGACTTTTGCAGGGACTTTCTTGAACTGGAAATGGGGGACATAAAAATAAGACAAAAATGCTGCTGTAAATTATTCATTTCTGGCATGCATTCTGCTGTTGAAATAAATGTCTCTTCTAAAGAACCTGTTTTAGAGGGGTGGACAGCTGGATGAGTTTGTGTTTCTGATTGCCTTGGCAGCGCTGTTATATTTTAGGTCCTCTGACCGAGGCACCTGGGCCCAGGGAAAATTTCTCCCTGTCTTATGTTATTTGTCTCATGCTGGAGTTCAGTGGGTTCTCAGCCATGAAACTTATAACACTGCTGAGAAAAGCAAAATGCTCAGGGTGAAATTACTGACAATTACTGATCTATCTATCTATCTATCTATCTATCTATCTATCTATCTATCTATCTATCTATCTATCTATCTATCTATCTATCTATCTATCCATCTATCTATCTCGGTATAGTTATCTGTATATTTATCGGTCTATCTATTGGTCTGTCTATCCATCTGTCTGTCTAAATAAGATACAAGTAAAATAAATACATACATATGCATATAGCCTACATACATAGCCTACATACATGTTCATGTTAAGTCTGGGAGAGAATAATTACTTGTTTGTTGGAACCTACATTGGAAAGTAGCCTAATAAAATAAGATGTGGAAAACTTATTAGAAAATGTACCCATATAAAACCACAAATAAAAAAGCGCAGGAAAAAAAAAGGCAAATGGGGGAAGGATTACAGTAAATGTGTGTCCTTCCGTAATAACCAATCATCCTGAGACATAACATTTCTTACCAATCATCGTTTATTAGCTACCCTGCATGCATGGCTCACGCACGCGCTACAAGAGCACAGAGGAAAGTCGCTCAAACATCGATGAAAACAAACAATGGATTACAACAAGTGAAAAACTAAATAACAGGTTCTTTGTCATAACGAAGGAGTGAGAATGGTGGTTATCTACAAAGCTAAGTAGAAGTTAGATGGAATGGGGCCCTCCATTCAGAATGTCTGTGTTTGGCAGAATATGTCGTTGATGTTGACACTGTTGGGTTTTTGATCGGAAATATTATAAGTTGTCATTAATTATCAAAACTTTTTAATCTGTTTGTGAGCGTATCAGCACAACTATAATTACACCAACGTGCAATTTATTCAATGATTCCATATTCAATGATTTCCTGGAAGATATTCTATCTATTTAAAAACATTGCTGAAACGTACATTGCCTACTTAATTTATTAGGGTATGTAGATAGAAATGCATGAAGTTGTTGGGATTTGATCATTCAGAAGCCACGTCCCATTACCACAACATAGCACAAAGGTTTGCCTTGCTTTGAGATGGTTCTTTTTTAAATCAAGTGCCAATGCAACAATGGATTTCTACAGGCACAACAACTCATATCCTCTCACTGAACAAATTATGCCGTTGCCTGCTAAGTCAACTTATATAACTTATATTAATGTGTAGGCTGCTACGGTCCACTTTGACACTGGTTCTATTTGAAATCATGTGTGAATGCAGCGAAAATCAAACATCGGCACAAAATCATTCCAAAATCACATTTAGGCCTTTACTCGCCTGAATGTATTGGTCAAAGGATGTTTAAACCAGACTGTGTGGCAGGTTGCAAGTTAACATTTTCTTAACTTGACAGTAGCTTAGAGAGAATGCCACATTTGCAAAGACATATTTCCTTTCCTTACATTAAAAAAATAATAATAATAATAATAATAATGAATCCAGTGTTTATGTAGCCTACCATAAGATCTAAAACCTATTCTGGAACACAGGCATTTGCAACTATGCTATCTCTGTTGTGTCAATCAATGCATCATTTATTAAATGAGTTTATTTGTGAAGACTATTTGCTAGTAAGCAAGTGGCCTACCTATAAACCAGACCAGAACACCTTTGTAACCTAAAAAAAAAACACCCTGTTCTGTATTTTTTTTTTTTTTTTTTTTTTTTTTTTGCAAAGGCCAAGCACCACTCACATTTTCCCCAGAAAAATGCAAAGCACAAGTTTTTAATTACTTAAAATAAAAGGACATGTCTGCCATCTAGTGGTTGATTCTGTTACTGCACTTTGAAGGTTTTTATAATCCAGAGCTTTCCAGGGAGTTGATTTACGACAAGGCCATCACCACTAAATGAATCTATAAACACTTTTATAGCATTCTTTAAATCCTGCTATACCCAGCTCAGCAGTAACACATGTGAGGAACAGATTTATATTTGTCGGTGAGATAAAAAAAGTGAAAGGGTGATCGGGACTGACAGTCTAGTATTCAAAGACATTGGGTCAATTGTATTTGCTTATGAACTTTTTGAACTCCCTCACACTCAAAGGTGACGGCTGGTCATGTATAGTGTCTTGAGGTCAGAGGTCATCCCAATTGCCCCACAGACTGCTCTGTGGACACAGATGTGTGTCGTAAAAGTCCATATCTATGAACGAGTGCATTTGTGGTTGTGTGATGAATGAACTGGGCAGGATTCCATGGTGTAGACCATTGACACTGGGAATAAATGCCCAGAGCTCAGTTATTTGAAGTTTTCACCTTTGGGAGTGCTTTAAACCAAATGAGCCTGTGTGTTCCATGATGTGTTGAGCCATGTTTTTTGCATGCACTGCAAAATGTCTGTGACACTTAATCCAGGCCATACGAGCTTTGGACAAATGTGTAACATAACGGCAGGCCCAAGTGTGTTTACTTGTAGAGTCATTTGTAAGCAAAACAAAAGCAAAACAAACTATTAAAACACAATCTTAACAGCTTGTTTAGTTTTATTAAGCTCAGGAAAAAACAGGATGCCATCATTTTTGCCAGCTGGGTGCCCAGAATGTGGCTTAGTGGCAGGGATGTTTACACTGCTTTATCAAAGAGCGTGAAAACCTTCATGTGAGACAGCACTGTGCTTTTTATTATGGTTCAGAGACAGCAGCATACTTTAATGGAAAATTCCTCCAATATGTTTCTAACACATGCTGGCTATAGGTCTATATCTCAGTCTGGTAGATGAATAATTATAGATATGTTTAGTAAAATATATATTTTTATATATTTAAATAAATATATATATATTAGAAACGGACATTTCCATCTATTCAGTCGTGTCAGAATCTCCATGCTCACCTGTCAAGCACTGCTTCTTTCAACTCTCTTATGTTCATATTGGTGTCTATTTTGAATATGTCAAGTCAGCAAGTTCTTTCTTGTCCCCTTCTTCTGTATGTCCTCCTCTTCCATATGTTATTCATACTAGCCATTGCAGTATGACCCAATGTGACCCTGTGCTTAATTTTAAAGGAAGAGGAAGATAAAATCCTGAATTGATTCAATTTCTTTGTCATTGATTTTAATCTTCACTTCTCCACTAGCTGCTGTCTTCATGATCTTTGTTTTTTTTTTTATGTTAAGGTAACATACGGTTTGTATGATCGTACACATATATCTAACCGATCCTGAACCTATCTGTATCACAGTAGTGAGTTCGCACTGTTCCTGAGACATTTAATAAACTTGATCAAATGAACTGGGACACCGAGTTCACAGTTTAAAGGCCTTGCTGTAGTCGATAAAACACTTTTCAATGATAAAAATATTTTCAATTATAATATGATCTGATATTAGCCCTATTATCTCACATAATAGGTACATAGAATAATGGTTGTGTGTGTGTGAACTTATTTCAAATGTATGATTGTCAATGTTATTTGATTTTCACCGCTTTACACAGCACTGCTGTATGTGTTAATGTGTGTTGCCACATTATTTGTGTTGTATGATACTTAAAGGAAATATTAGCATGTTACTGTTCTATGAAAGTGAGCCATATTAGAGTATCATAGTGCATCATATTTGTTAAATCTGATGTGGTATTGTATTATTAACTTCATGATTCTCTGCTGCCCTCTGGAGGGATTTTCAAAGTTATGATTACACTTTTAAATGTAGTCAAGCTAAACAATGAATTTGTTCATTTTAAAAGTCACATTCTAAGGCAGCAAGTTATAAAGTTGCATTAGCTTACTGTATTAAGGTAATATTTAGTAATATTTTCATTCATTAATGCAATTAGTATACAATTTTTAAGAATGCACAATTTATTTGTACCATATCAGTTATCGGTTGATATTAGAAATTGTGTTTTTAAATGTATTGGAGGTATAGTTGATAATGGATTTCTAATATCATACACTCTGATTATGAGTGTATGACTGTATGATGAATGCGATTGTTGTTTGTGTATACTAATTAAATGTGAATGCCATGTCTATTGAAACGCATTAAAACACAATTTCCGACAAAAGAACCGACCTTCCTTGAATGTAGTAAAATCATTATAGCCCAATAGTTAGGAGGAGGTCATGTAACAGTTGTGCTGGATTTAGATGCTTAGCAGATTTTTTTTCTTTCTTTTTTTCTTTGTGTGTGTGTGTTTATTAGCCCCTAGGCTCCAAATTAAGTCTAAAATATGCACACACATACCTATATTTAGTGATTTATTTTAGAATTAGATCACAGGCCAGAGATCAAGCTCTCTTGCTCTTGTCTCATCACACATGTGGAGATGTTCAATGAGGCAGATAGACAGGCGTTGATCATAGCCAGTAGAGGGGAACCAGGACCACAGTAAAACACCAGACACTGTTTGAGTGCATGTCTGTTCGACGGCAATGTAAACCAGAGTAATTGCTTTAGTGCCATGGGTGACAGGAGCTAGACACCTGCAAAAACTGAAGAAAAAAAACAACAACACATTCTTGCTCGAATATTTGAATGCTCGAATCCTATGTGAAGAACCAGTGGTTATAATTTTTACCACGATATCACAGTATAATCCTAAACTTTTGCTGTGTTCCCTTTTTTTTACTGACGATTGCTTCCCAAATCTCGGAGTTCAATGCAGGTTTCGCAAACCGCTTGTTTTTGAAAGATGTGTTGAAAGGTGAAAGTTGTTGAAAGGTGTTGAAAAAAAAAAAACTAGTTTTGAGTTTTATATTTTGTATGTCTTCTGCTAACTGGCTGACTCACACATTATCACTGTCTTGCTGAAATACCTCTGCTGATCTGCTGTGGGACATTATTACCTGTGTCTGTGTTAGGTAACTGTGTCTGTCGTTCTCACTACTTTAAGGGAAATATTTGTTTTACGTTTGTTACATCAGATCATTCACTCTAGAGCTCGGCTGATGTACATTCCATACATGCACTGTAGGGGTGCAACAAACGATTATTCTGGTAATCGATTAATCAACGGTTATTAGAACGATTAATCCATAGCTGTCAACCCTCCCGTTTTTTCCGGGTTTCTCACGTATTTTTGCCCTTTTCCCGCTGTCTTTCCGTTTTAGTATCTTCCCGTAAAATATCCCGTTTTTTTACTATGATTGTGTGAGACGTTCGAGCTCGGGCTGATTCGGCTTGAAGTCGTTTATCCTCGGATGCGGCGCCGCGCGCGCTGGCCGGAGACACACTGGCTGTGTGGCGTGTCCGTTTTTATTTCGGCTCCCATGTTAACAGATTAGAGCTTGCACACTGCCTGCGTGACACGCGCGTCTCCAGAAAACGCGTGCATGCTAGAAATAGAACTGACGCCTATTTTTTCAAGCGACATGCAAGCGTGTTGAAAGCGTTTCCAGGCAAAAAATAAAAAATAAAAAAATAGGAAACGATGTTTATATGTCATTTTGTACTCGAATAGCCTACATTTTACATTTTGATGTTTGAAAGTCAAGGTTTTTACATAAATTCAGATATCAATGTAATTTAAACAAATAATAATTATAATAATCGATTTATATTGCCATTAGTTTTGCCTATATATAATTTAAGGTCATATAACATATGAATAAAATATCTTTTCTTTTTTTCCATTTGTTTCTTATGCTCTTAACAATGTGATTACGCGAAGAAGAAGAAAAAACTTTTGGAAAAAAACGTTCTGGGCCTCAGGAGGATATAAAGATACGATAGGCTACAATAACAACAGTGTGTCTTCTGAGTGACGGTCCACCACCAGGCTAAATATAGGCTCTTTAAAACTACACAAAATGTGTAAATGTAATTGAAATAAACAGACAGCCCACTTCCCTATTTTGTGGGTTTTGGAAGATGTGATAACAGTTGAAATTGTTGTCGCAAAGGCAAGAGCAACACACCGCTAATCCAAATGTAGATTTTTTTTTCTTTAAATGACACTAGTTTCTAGGCTAGTTATTAACTCTTTAGACTTTTAAGGATTAGTGCTTTATTTTTAAAGTTTGTGGGTAAGAATCGTGTAAAAAAAAAAAAATCCCTTATTTTGGGGATGGATCCCGGGAAAACTCCCTTATTTTCAGTGTTCAATGTTGACAGCTATGGATTAATCGACTAATCGTCGATTATTTCGCCGACTAATCAGTTGGTTTGGAACGATTATTCAGCTTTTTCAATTATTTAAAACATTGATTTATACATATTATTACTATAATATAAAAAAGAAAATCAGTTCAGCTTTTGAAATAGTTGTTTTAATGAAATTTGAGCCAACTAAACAAGTTTTCAGATTTCAGTACGACTCAAATCACACACAAATGCTCTCCAAGCATTGTTTAATAGGACCACTGCTTTTCATAGAACTGAAACCGAAAAAGTGACATTTACTTCAGGACACAAAAAATGGCAAAATATTAATCAGCAAACCATTATTATAAGTATAAAATTGCAATCTTTTTTTTAAATGAAAATTGAGCTGACAGAGACGTTCTCATCCACCTTTTAATTTACAGTATGAAAAAGAAAAAGTAGTCGACTAATCGTTTCAGCCCTAATGCACGGTTATTAAAAATGAACATTACAGTTGCAACATCTCCTCAGATAGCACAAGGCTATTTGATGTGCTATTTACATATGGAAGACGTATTTTTAAGAGTGTTTGCTCATCTGCAAGACGTCTATAGGACGTTTCCTGCAGATGTCAAATAGATGTTTAGAAGATGTCTCTAAGATGTAATGATTTAGAATGCATGTTAAACTGACATCTTATAAACGTCTATTAGACATCTGACAGGAAACGTCCTATAGACGTCTTTCAGATGAGCAAACACTCTTAAAAATACATCTTCCACATGTAAATAGCACATCAAATAGCCTTGTGCTATCTGGGTCATAATGTGCCCCAAACTGACTGAGAAGTATATCACTGAGAAACGTCCAACGTGTTTCATTGTCGGACTCGCGCTCGCAACATGGTCAAATCGACATCATTATTCGTTACTGTGTTTAGTTACATTGTAGGAAGCCTCAGTACAAGACGAGCTGATGTTGTTACTGTATGGCAATGGGCGCTATTGTTTTTGACGCGCTGTACACGGTAGACCAGTCACAACAGATTAAGCTGTCTAGACAATCAGAGCAGAGTAGCTCATGGAAAGGAGGGTGTAACAAGGTTAGATGTTGTGGGAAGTAGGAGGCGCGAACTGCCGAACAATCAACAGACTTTAATAACTAAATAAAACAAATACAAAATTAAAAAGCAAAAGACAGCAGCCCCTCACGGAGGACTGCTGCCACATATAATAAAACAAAACAAAAGATCAGGCCTGTTCCTCTCTCAATCTTCACTGTTGTCGCTCCTCTTTATGCCTCCACTCCTCTGTGAAAGATACGAGACCGGTGCGTGTCTCAGGTGTCGCTCATCAGCAATCACGCCACCGGCCTCACACCGCTCTCTCACGGCCCTCAGCCTCGTCTTGCTCGCCACAGAGGGATTTAGAGGGATTGATTCATTGGTATGGATGAATGACCGCAGAGTGCAGGGATTGGTTTGAGAATCATTGGAAATGTGATGATGTGAAAATGTATATGAGGAAATGAAACAGTTTTTTTTTTCTTCTTTTGATGCATGTAAACATGTTGTAGTAGACTCCACAACAACATTAGTAAACTAGCACAATAGGGGTCCTTTAAATTGTAATAATATTTCCCAACATTACTGTTTTTACTGTATAAATGGAGCCTTGGTGAACATAAGAGACTTTAAAAAAACATTCAAAAATCTTACTGACCACATACTTTGAACAATAGTCTTCTCAAATCACTTTATTTAACTTTTACTGAAAATAATGCTGCGTTACTGACCCCACAACAAAATCAAACAAATCCCACAATCCTCTCCGATGACTAGCGGATCAAGTAACCTAATCCCCTTCAGGGTTGTTGTAAGCAATTGTAAGTGTGTAATAATGAAATGTTATTCTAGCATAATGCTTCATTTTACATTCCACTCAGATCTTTCCATTCGACCGTGTTTAAACTGGCACGTATCTATAGAGACGGCGAAACACACCCAGGTGAGACTATTTGTTTTAAATTTGTATTGGCTTGTCTCCTGTTTCACGCTGTGTGGATGAGCATTATTCTGTCACGGTTTCTGGATTTGGCAGGCTGAGGGCGAGTACCAAACCCTCATCGCTGCATCAAAGCGAACCTGTGTATTTGTACAGCATCAATTACACTCACTTTCAATATTTCAGTCCACAAAACACTATACATGCAGTCCACAGTTTCCTGCTGTGGTGGTTGGCTCGGTGTTCTGTGTGACAAATTCATGGCCATACCCCTCAACAGAGAATGGTGTTAGCATGATGGAGGAGGATTTAGACTGTTTGGTGTGTGTGCTCATTAGAGAGAGGGGGAAGATAATGTTTGCTTTGGCATTAGGACTTATTAAGTGTTTGTTTATTCAGTGAGTCAGTTTACCAAGGCGTCTCTCTGCAGCTCTGGAGGCAGTACGGCCTGTGGTGTGTTTGTTTAGCAGCGCGCTGCCATCACCATGCCACATCAAGTTTTGCTAACTTTCATTTCACCACCACTCGTTGCGTTACGTTTTCTTTTTATCGCTCTCTCCGTCTCAATCTTAGAGTAGTAGTTCGCCAGAAAGTTCTTTCAGTGTGAACTCACACTTATAGTATGCTTCTTCAAACCTGTTCTTTTTCTTTTAATAATGTTTTTTTACTTTGCTCTCAAAATGACAGAGATACTGAAGTACCATAATCGTAATCCATTTGAGGTGTGGGCTTTGTTTGTGTGGTATTAGCTTCCTTTTACCATACAGTACTTGCAGTGTACTTACCTAGAAAGTACTGGCTAATATAAGGTAAGTACATGGAACAGGGGTAGGTTTAGGGCTAGGTTCAGGGTTAGTACTAGTTATTACCAGTAATTGTAGATACTAAAATAAGTACATAGTATTTTCATTGGAAACTGGACTGTTAAAGGAAGCGTTACCATGTTTGCTACCATGAGCCATCTCCAAAGGTGTTTCAGAGAATTGGCAGTACATCTAACCGGCCCCAGACCAGCATATTAACCTCCAATATCGTCACCCAGCCACCCGGACACCCTACAGATCCGCCCCACCCCCATCATGTATATATATGTGGCATATAGCTTCTGTTTCTATGGGCCGCAATACACAAGCCGCCAACCATATCGAATGGTCCAAGCTGGTTCGTAAACATTGGAATGCAAGATGACTGAGTCTCTAACCGTAATTGGACACATTGATGAATATCTATAGTATATCTGCAAAAGACTTCAGTAGATGATTTAAGTATCGCAATACAAGATAACAACCCAGCAAACAAATTTAGGTTCTGGGAACGTTCTGGGAACGTTAGCTTTTGGTTCCCAGAACGTTCCCGGAACATTCTCCTAACGTTATAAAAATGGAACCTAAAAATAACCTACATGGAACGTTCCTATAACGTTCTTGTTTGGTTCCCAAAAAAATATCCTCATCAGACCATTCGGGAACGTTAGGGGAACGTTCTGTGTTTGCTGGGAAGATGTTAGCTAACATGACACAGTTACCATAGTTTGAAAACCTGTAATATTGAGTTAATATAAAAACCAACACATTTAATTCTCACTTGAGGAATGTTATCCGATTTCTTCTAGAAATTGAATGTTAACGATATCACAACCAAAAGCTTATTGTGGCATTTTTGATTCTTACTGTGAGTGATGACACACTGATGCTGGTGCACCGACATATCCGAATGTGGCATCTACATATTCATATCTATGGTCTTGACTGCCATACAGCTTACATGAATGACAACTAAAATCCTACAGTTTGACAGCAGCGATCCTGTTCGTACAGACTGACAAACAACAGTCGTAAAGGACTTTTATAATTAGTTTAATGTGCACCTGGCTTTACTTGTCCTTGTTGATCATATGCCTGATTAATATTGTTTGATAGGCTTGTTGCTTATGTTTTTTTTGTTTTTTTTTAACGAACTAAACTAACTTAATATCTAACTTAACTAGCATTCTCCCACAATGTTCATCACTGTAATGGTATTTAACGTAGTCTACGTGTTTCAATGTTCCTTCGCCTCCTTATACATCTCCACTTCTTACTCTAGAACCTCATAATTTACAATTGAAGGAGGCACTGTATAAGCAATGGGGGCAACGGGACAGGCTTTAGGTGTGTAGCTTGGCATGAGCAAGATATTGAAGGAGGCGTATATAATAGCTTCCAGAAGTTCAAGACAGTAACTCTGTGTTTCTCTTATACTCAGACGCACGGATTCAGGGATTGTTTCACTGGAATAAGGTGAACGAGAGGATTGTGGTCCTGTTTCGTGGCATTGTGCCCTGTCTAGTAATGTGGCTCTAATTATTGAAGTGTTGTCCCCATTGGCTACAACCTGAAGAGTTTACCGTGGCTATCAGAAATCAGGCCTATGCGATGTGAAAGATACAACACTAAGTGGAATTCAAGGGTAATTCAATTAAGATAAAAAGTTTTAGATTAGCCTAGTAAAATGATCCACCCAGGAGATTGCTTTTGTGAACATATCGCTGCGTTTTTCTTAGTGGAAAGAATTGCTTCTAACTTTCAACTCCATGGTTATCGGTTGCACAATAATACTGTCAATCCTAAGGTCCTATGTCACAGAAGAATATAAGCTTTCTTAATGTGCTGACAGAGGTGTGTCACACACTAGTGAAATGGTGTTCGCAGTTGCAGCACTAGTGTTACATATGACTCAAATTTGGTGGCACTCAAGGTCATTCAAACACAACATGACAGAACTTTTATCTGACCTCTTGACACCTGCTAATCCTTATGTCAGCACACTTTCTTCTGGCTTTCTAGAGCCCTGGAGCAATGACAGGTCAGAGACTGACACTGACTGCTGAGTGCAGACTTAATCCACTCTTGAATACTCTCTGAGATCACTATGTTTGGAATGGAATAGCAGTGTGTACTACATACTAATATTTTTTTAAATCGTATTGAAACAGTAAGCAGTATTTCCTGTATGTAAAACAGTGTGATTCATTGTTCACTCGTGTGTTTAATTCGAAAGTAGAATTGAGTTATTATTTTAGAGATTCCTGCTGTATATGGGTTTCTTTCTACAGATAAACAAAAATATTTTCAATAAATAATCCATCTCAGTGAGTCCATGTTTTATAATGAGCATCTGACGCTTGAGAAACCACACACAGTGATTGTGAGTGACGGTAATAGATTATGACCCCAGTGGATGAATCAATGTCTTCTGAAGCGAAACGATTGTGTGTAAAAACAATACTCCTATTTTTAACTTTCCAGTCTACTTCATACGGATGTTGTGACGTGAATTACTCGATTTCCAAAATAATCGTTATTGACAGCCCTAGATTATAGTTAAATTATAAGTAAAAAGTACCTGTATTGTTTTGCATTTTGTGACTTTTAGATGAAGAAAAGACTATTTTCATTAATATTTTGTCATTGAAGATTTCTTAAATATAGTGTTTCTTAAAAATATCATCTCATCTCTTTCTCATTACCCCTTTGTGTATCGTCTCATGAGCTAATTGTATCGTCACACACCCCTAGAGACCAGTACTGTGTATTGAACTGAATCGTGACATGAGTGTATTGTAATACTCCTAGTAGTATAGCATGACATTTCTTAATTTCAAACATAATCAGGGACTGAGGAACAACAAACTGAATATTTGAGTCTACGAAGGAATATGCCATGGACTACAAAAAAAAAAAAAAAAAAAAAAAAAAAAAAACAGAAATCAGCGTAAACAAATGAATATGCAGTTTTAGAATCTGCGGTGTGTTGTTAAAGGGGAGGTAAAATGCCATTTTCACAAGTTTCACAAATCTGATGTCCCCAGAGAGTGTGTGTGAAGTTTTAGCACAAAATAACCCACAGATATTTTTATATAGCATGTTAAAGTTGTCACTTTTTGAGGGTTTGCAAAAACGCACCGTCATGTGCCTGGCCCTTTAATGCAAATGAGCTGCAGCAGAGGGAGGGGTTTCAAGAGCTCATGTGTGTTAGCAGCTACGATTTCCTCACGCAGACACACTAAAATGACACCTTTATTGTCAAAAGGGAGTCAGACAAAGACGGAGACTCAAGAAGTGACAACATGTAAAATACAACAGGACATCTCTGAATGGTTAGTTGATGAATTTATGTTGCTGATGTGGAGTTAACTATCTGCAATTAGCATAATCTGCCATGGTAATCTATAAATCGCTCATATAAGAACTGTTGTGAGATGCACACAGGGACTTTCTATTGCATGTGAAAAGATGGATGCTACAGTTTGAGCTGACTCCCAAATGTCCTCTTATACAACTTTTCCTCTTCTCAACATGGACTGTGTGTTCTCGGGGGCGGGGTTTATGTACATTTTAAGGGTTGGTGATGTCACTAATGAGGAATGTTGTGTAGTCCCTATACCAGCCATTTGTTGTAGTCCCTTTATTTAAAAGCAAAAATCTTCCTTTGCTTTGAACTTTTAGCCTTGTAACTTTGCAGACGTTGTTTGTGCTCAAACGGCAACATTTCACACTAACTAAAGTAAAAAAAAAAAGTGAAATCATACTTTACCACGCCTTTAAGTATTTCATGACTTTTTTTGCAATAGTCACATCTGAGGCTGCTCAGTACCATCTTGACATTTATTGTCCATTATACTTGTACCAGGCACTGAAGGGCACTAAAGGTTATCACTGTGTCTCTTGTTAAACAAAATCCTCTTTGCTGAAGAGGAGAGGGCTGGGAAACATATGGGAAACACATAATCTTCCCGAACAGCGACCTATCTCACAACCCCCCACCTCCTCAACATTTCTGCACATTCTAGATGATATTTTCAAAATAATTGTGAGTAGATGATGACAATTTATATTTCTGGGGAATAAATCCTTTACTTAAAGAACACTTTCAGTTTGACTTAATTATATGACTTTGTATAATAACATTATTTGATAATTTTACGTTGAGTAGCGTGTGTGTGTGTGTCTTCGTTTTCTTTCTTTTATTTTGGGATATGAATCTAGTTTGTCCGTCACCCAAAAGTCGAGACAAGTGAAAATAGGCAGTATCACTATTAAGCACTTTCTCTTGAATACACACATGCAGGATAAAATTTCAAAGCTCAGTCTATATTGACATTTAACAGAAGCTGCATTAATATTTGAGCTTTTATTTTCTGGTAAGCTTTTCAAAACGCTGAGAGTAAAATCATGGACCCAAGATGCTTATTGGATTATGAAATAAGAGCAATTCAGATTTCAGGCTTAAATGGCACCAGTCATAGCAGTACAAAGGAAACCCTCCAAGATTTGGGTTGTGCTTTTAATTCTTCAGTTTCCACAAGCCAGCTGAGCAAGATCAAGTTACAGTTTGTCTCTCTCTCTCTCTCTCTTCCCCATAATCTCCCTTTCTTTCTGCAGATTTGTATTAAATCCATTAATTTTATCGAGTTACACTGTGATGTGTTTCCCTAAGGTTCACATTTAGATCCACATGCCTAGTCCATTATAAAATAACCTCTAATTTTGCTCTTCCTCACAATTAATCATTTTTATTGTGTGCCAGTAGAAAATATACATTTAGCCATTTAAGATTTCCAAGCATTTCTGAATCTTTTGCAAATATTGTAATTGTCACGAACTGCTCTGACACACTGGGCACTCCAGCTGGCGGATGTACCCGCATAATCCTGTTAGAATTTTTTATTTTTTTTTCAAAATATACTGTATTTATATATAAATATAAATAAAACAGTAAAAAAAAATATAAATTCTCATCTTAAAACGAATGTTTTTTTTGGAGAATCTAACTATAAAATATCTGCAAAAAAATAAAATAAATAAGTTTTACAGTCATTGTAATTTAGCTAGCATTTTTTTCTTCACTTTATGTAAGTTCCTGTCATTTAGAATTTACAGAAATTGTGCAGTGCCCTTTTCTGAAACACTGCTGCCCTGCCCTTGGTTTGGCTTTCTACTATTGAAAATTAGTTGGCAGCTGCAGTCTTTGATTTTCTTGACATGCATACAAGTTACACAAGCACATGTCTTGTTAAGCATCGAGACATCATTGATGGACGACAGTTTCTATTCTTTGGCAAGTCTGTGGCTTTTCAGTTTTGATTTACCGAAAAGGTTTGGAGCAAACCGATGTATATTTTTGTTTATTGGAACAATGGGCTGCTTGTAAGTCTTGATTAAAGATCTTTTTTTTTCTGCATTATGACATACTGTACTCTACAAAGTGTGACAGATAAATCATGCGTTTGAACTGAATGCACCACACCATTAATAATGGTATAAAAAAAGGAAAGGAAATACTCAAGGGACAGAGTGCGAAATCGTTCAAAGTCGGTCTTAAAACAAAAACAGGACACAATTTTGACAACCGGGTAGAACGAGAGGTCATTACAGCACAATCACGCTGCTAATGAGTCTTTCAGAGACCCTATTCAAGTCAAGCTGGAGAACTTCCAGAATCAAATAACTAAATGGCGGTTTTATTAAAGATGTCTTTGTGTTTTGTGATAGCAAATTTCTTTCAGTCCAAAATGGCAGCCTGGATAAGTAACTGTATATTACTTTGGGGACTAAGTGTTTTTCAACGGTCTACATAACTTCCATGCAGATAACAAGTGCAAGACTCTTGAGATATTACGGTCAGATACACACATCATGGGAGACATGTACTGTACAGTAAGTCCCTCTAAACCGCCCGACCATCTGCAGGGCCTCATCTGTTCTCATCATCGTGTTTCTCAAGTACTGTATCTTTTACACACAAATGCCTTCAGACACACCCACAGACATAAATCCATGCCAAAACAGATGAAGTAACATCATAGACAGCTCTTTTCCGAAGCAACCTGTATGGACGATAAGAACAACACTTTTTTCACAAATTACATACTGTTACACATTTATTATTTCAGCATTGCATTTATGGTGGTTAAATCGACTTTAATACCCCATGAAAAAGTCAGTGTGTGTTAGCATTGAGGCCAGCTATGATAGTGTACTCTGTTAACTTTTTAGCAGATATATAGTGTTTCTCTACCGGGAAATTCTTAATGATTGATAACAATGTACACATTTTGGTCTTAAATGCTGTTTAGAATGAAAATGTTTGCAACTAGCAAATCATAGTTCATCATGTTTGTTTTTGGTTCCAGTAATTCTTGTTTTAGGAATGCATGATATACCGTATTGGTTATGGAGGGAAATCAGATTATTTTACAAGTATTAAATTTCATGTTGCATTATATCTGTTGAAAGTTTAAATGCACTTATAGACACGTTTTTCATATGGTGCTTTATACATTTTTTTTTTTTTTTTTTTGCATTTAAAAAATGGATTTTTACTTATAATTATTTTATTAGTTAATTAATTCATTCTTTATTTTAGTTTTAGCCAATTGTCGGTAATCAGCCTCAAAAAGAAAATAATCTGTATCAGCCAGAATTGATTTTATGTTGTAAACAGAAGATTGTTGGCTATTTAAAGGAGGGGACAAGTAATTCAATATGTCTTTCTTTGGCTTTAATCAAGTTTTTTTTAATAGCTATTTCTTTTAAAGCGTTAGTTCACACAAAAACCTGTATGAATTTCTTTCTTCTGCTCAACATGGAATATAGGCTATTTTGAAGAATATGGATAACCAAATCCAGTTTTTATTCCTCCATACTATGGGTCCCAGCTGAAGAAATACATTAATCAACAATTATCAACAACTTAAGGATGAGTAAATGTGGGATGACTATCTCTTTAAGATAGAAAAAAAAGGTAAATTAATCTTACACAAAATCTTATTTTCTTCTCAAATAAAATTGTCTTGTTTTAAGAATGTTTAGACATTTCTACTGGAAACAAGACAAATTACTGATTAAAAAAAAAAAAAAAATATATATATATATATATATATATATATATATATATATATATATATATATATATATATATATATTGTGGCATTGACAAAGTCCAGAAATCTTTGCCCGGAAGTTAAAATTAAAGCAAATGCACAATAAGTTAAAATTCGCTTCTAATTACATCAAGTAAAATCATTCTTACCCACTTCCAATCATTCATGTGAGTCATGTTTTTGTAGTATGACCACATAAGATCTCCAGTCCAAACAGTTATTTAGCTCTTGTTTATGTGGGAAAGTGGCAAGTAGTTACCCCTGGAAGTGGTCGATGCATTGCGATTTAAACCACAGGGACTGTACAGTAACTATAATTTAATTTTAGATTGCATTGTATTGTCACAATGACAGCACTTTTCTGTCACATTTCCGGTGAGTATTGTAAGCATGGTCTTAAAGAGCCCCTATCATAGCATTTGAAATGTTCCTATTTTTGTTTTGGGGGTTCCCAAAAACAGTTTAACGTGCATGCAAGGATAAAAAAACACTTTTATTTGTCTAATAATATGCATTTATTTTTACCTGATTTGCTCAATGACTCCCAAGTGATTCTTTCGACGATTCATTTTCCCGAAACACCTCCTTTGAGTGACGCGAATCTGCGGCGATTGGTCAAATGACCCAGTCAGTTGTTATTGGTAAACCGTAGGCAGAGACTGTCGGCAACGGAAAGCCCATAACCAGGATTATAGCTTGTCAAGTGTTGAAAATTGTATTTAGTGTTTGAACAAACATGTCAGAAAAAGTGCACTTTCCATACGGTCTCTTACTCAAGAGCAAGCTTTCCCAGCGAAACTCACATTACAGCGGCTTTTGAGGGGCAGTGCTTATTATATAGAGCGAAGTCATATTTAGCTAAGTCGTTTAGGAGGTAATTGCCATTTTTCAATGAATGTCTGGTGAATATCAAATACAAAACTAACTTTACCCCGCTTAGAAGCTGCGCGGAGTGTACACAACACAATATAACTATATTGCGCATGCTACAGAAAACATAACAGCAAACATTATTAATACTTACAGATTGTGATTCAGAGGAGGACGAACCTGATCCATATACACTGGATACTGAGCCCTCCTTCGGGAACAACCGGCTTGCGAATCCACATTTGAATTCATTTATGATTTTGAATGATTCGTCATTAAAATGATGAGAACACAAGGTTCGGGCTATACTGTTGTGGTATCGTTGCAAATATGAACTCTAACCACTGATTCTTCACATGCTTGTCCCTGGGCAATTAAAACAAGTGGCTGAACTGTCTTTGCAATGTAGAACACAGCGTCTTCTCGACATGACGCGATTCAGCTTAAGTTTTTGAATGTGTTCTAAACTAGACTTCAATTTTACACTCCCGTCTGCGCGCGCGGTTGTTGGGAGCGACGAAACGGCTCATGACTCGTTTCAAAAACAATTCATTTCATAGAATCAGAGTCGACTCTCACTTTTGAAAGACAATAACTTTATATACGGTGCACTTTCGGATATAAATCTTTGCAGGATGTTTTCATTCCCTTAGAGCTATATTCCACACCACATGAACAGTCATTTTCAAAAATCCATGGTAGGTGCTCTTTAAATGAGTTAAAACGTATTAAATGAATGTATGGAGTTGGTAGAAAATCGGTTGTGTATCAGATCTGCCTCAGGTCTCATACTGCGGTAGGTTTATTGGGCTGCTGTCACTTTGTCAATACTGTTAATCAAAGAATAAAAAAGTGGAAAAATCACTATTTCTTGACTGAATCACTTTAGTAGCTTGCTGCTTTAATAAGGCTCAATACACACACACACACACACACACACACACATACTGTTGCAAGTTACTTTCATAACACACTGCTAAAGAATAGTATGATAGTGCCCTTCTTTTCTCTCCAGATGCTCTCTGACACATGCTGGATGGGTCAGGTGGTTCTTTTATACAACCATGCCTTTCTGTGTATGTATTTGTATGTTAGACATTCTTGTAGCCCCTCAGGGTCCAGGGAAACTCCCCTCAGTCATGCCTGATGTTTGTGTGTGCAGTGATGCGTGAGGCAGCGAAAACACACCTGGATTCACGGTCTCACACAGAGAAACAAATCATTGCAACTCTCAGAACACTGACATTCAGGTCATTCTGTGTTTTTAGTCACTAACTCATCGATTGAGGAATGTAGACAAATAAATCTGGAAGTATCTTTTAACTTAATTTTGAATTACTTAACATCCATAGCACCCAATGTTTATGTCTAATTTATGCACATCCACACAGACAGGAATGGACATGTGGTTTCACTTAAGCGCAGCAGACATGGTCATATCTCCATAATCGGAACTTTTTAAGATAGCATTCTTTTTAGTTTCAAGGGGTGGTAACTAAATATTATTGATTGCAGACTTTTTAGATTAGATTTTTATCTGTTTTGAGATGAATTGGTGTCAGGAAAAGAGATGCCTCGCCTCACTTAATGAAGCTAAAAGCTTTTGCTGACTCGAATAGACATTATATCTGCCAAATTACCAATATGTTAAGATAGTTAATGATCACAGGTTAAAGTGTGTGTGCTAATACAACTGTATATGCCTCTTCCGCATCCAGTGTCCCAAAACCTGATGAATGTCTGTCTTCTCACAACATTCCTTGATCAGTAACTCTAACTTTTTTCTGGAATATGTAGCTTCCGAGGAAATAATTCATCTCAAAATGTATGTATTTATTATTATTATTTTTATTTAACATAAATAGCTGATGGAAAGGTTTTCTTTGAATAAAAGCCTACATTGTGATCTGTTCATGTGTGTGGTGATAAGACATGCCTTTGGATAAGACACACAGTGGATAAGACACGTGCTTTTGGTGTGAGAGATCCGGGTTCGAATCCACTGTGAGACACCAATGTGTCCCTGAGCAAGACACTTAACCCCTAGTTGCTCCTAGTTGCAACCTCTGACATATATAGCAATTGTAAGTCGCTTTGGATGAAAGCGTCAGCTAAATTAATAAATGTATGTGTGTCGCCAAAAAGTGCAAGTGTTATTTGTCACACTTGCACATAACTATAACTTGGCTTTAGTAAAAATATGGTATGCTATTCAAAAGGCACTTTCAAGGTTATTTTAATTCTAGTTTTTTGTTCCATTAGGAGCTTGAAAGCCACGCTCGCTTGTAATGGTGTTGCTTTATGGATTAAAAAAAAAAAGAGCAGTGTGAATATTTTTTAGTTTAAAGGTACAAAAAAAGTTGTGTTCTCTTTTTGAAAGCACTCTCATCTGTTTTTTTTTTTTTTATCCCAGAGGTTCGAGATGTAGTGTTTTCTCTATTAACAGATATGACAAGAAATGCCCGGGTGTGTGACTTCCCATCCCGACTATCAGGACAGGTCTAAAATATAAACTTTTTTTAATAGGTCTACCACATCGAATCAGAAAACACAATGAAACACAATTTGGAATGATTGATGATGTATTAATTTTTTTTTTGTTTTATTTTATTTATTTTTTTTACAAAAAAAGTTTCCTATAGCATACTTTTAAATAATGATTGTAGATGTATTTTTTATTGTAGTTACAGTAATAAAAATCATTTGGAAAAAAACAATGGAAAACAAACATGTATTATGGTAATGAGAATTATTAGGTAAAATATCCCCTATTGTCCTGAAAAATGTATCACGATGGATTGCCTTATGTAGGCCTACTTACATTTCTTTATACAAACCATAATTTCATTTTCAAATTTTTCGTATGATTTTAGGTGACATATGAACCAGGTTTCTTGACAGGCTTTGTGCTTGAATATTCTTAAAGTTCTCCTTTTGTGTTTCACAGAAAAATAATTCAGCAGACTCTTTAAGTGTGGCCTGGGCCCAGCCAATATCATTTATTTTTCAATTTTAATATTTGATGAAAATGGGTAAATTGCATTATGCAAGTAAAACAAATAGCAGCTAGAGATTGACCTACCGAGCATGAGACCGTTAACTTTGTTAACTTCTAAATTGTGTTATCGGGCTTCTGCATTCACCTCAATACAACTTTAATCCTATCTAATTGCATTAGTTCAGTGGGTCAGAGATCCAGAATCTTAGACTTTTGTTGGCAAGATCTCCGTGCTTTTTAAAGGGGTATGAGTCTTCTGATGGTCATCTTATCTCTTTCATGAAGCGTCGCGGTGGGTAGATATTAAAACAACAACACCACCTCCTTAATGAAAAAGTGATGAGGGTTCTATTAAAAACAGTGATACCTGATCAACTGTTTGAATCATCCAGGCATCTGTGTTGGAAGCAACTTAACAGGCTTTCTATTGAATATGGACCTACAGCTGCTGACATTTGAGAAATCACCTCAGCTGAATTGGGTTTTATGGAGAGGGTTTTTGCCGGTAATCCTCTGCTCTGCCACGGTCCTACAGAGTGAGGCTTTGTTGTGGTACTGGCTGGAAAGTTGCACTTCATTCTGTGTTAAGTGTAGCGGAGAGGCCTTTCTCTTGAGGGTCTTAAATCGCTCTGCCTGCTCGACCATGGCATTGTGATGGATACACGCTCAAAACTTTAAAGGGAATAGCCCGCTTGGTCATGGCCGATCCATTTCTCCTGGGCTCTTCATGTGTGAATTTCCATACTTCTCTCAAACAAGTGATTTTCACCATTGAAGACATTGAAAGGGCTGGAATCAAAGGTTTGCATTGATGTGTTGTCTTTGATCAGTATTTTCTTTATGTAGACTGCCATTTTGATAAATAACTGACGATAGATGCGTCATGCTGTAGCTGCATGTCATGGTGTGTAGCACATTTTTTAATAATTTAATGGTCCATTGAGTCAATTAGAGGGTTCTCGATTCTCACTAAACTTGTCAAAAAAATGTTTAGGTCACAGTTCACTTAAACAAACTTTTTTGGACCATTAAGATTTTTGATTTTGTCAACCAATCCCCATTACTGTAATGGAGAAAAAAAAAATGGGGGAAAAAAACCTATTGTTTTTATTACGTAGTAATTCTCATTACTTTAATTTAACGGAAATATTTAAATGTAAATTATTGAGACATTTTTTTTATTTTATTTTAATAAAAATTGTATTTACTTTACGGTAAAACGGATACACTTTGAAAATAATGAAAATGGTCAAAGTTAAACATCAGGATGCATTATGGAAATTAGATTTTGGGGTGTAATCTATGTTTGATTGTTTTAAAAATAATGTCACAATGCCGAAAATCTTAATTTTCCTTAATGTTGGCATTTCAATTCCTTTCATACACATTTTCATATATATAATTAGTGGAACCCGACCGATAAAGGATTTTGAAGGCCGATACGATAGAATTTTTTTTTTTTTGTTTTAAAATCCGATATTCCGATATATCGGCCAATATTTTTTATTTGTATTTTTATTTCAGAAACGTGCAACAAAACATTAACAGATTTCCCTAACATTAGTTATTTATGAGTTTTAACTAAAATAATATGATAATGCATTTTAAAAAGAAACTTGTTTCTTTTATTGTCACAACAGAACAGACTGATGATAGTGGCATTAGTTAGCTTTGTCGTTAGCTAGTCTATGATGAGTCGTAATTTAGCAATGGTTTAGCAATTTAGCAATATTTTCAATATAACAGGCCAAGGAGAGATGATAAGCATCATTGCTATAACTGTCACGAGTTATTAAATAAATATTTCAGTCACAATGTCAAAAGTTAAAAGGACAGTCAGTCAACTACACTGTAACAACGTAACGTAACTATTACTGGCTAATTCCGCTTCACTCTCGGCTTATTTAACAGAAGCAAAACTGGACATGAAAGTCACAAATTTTGTCTTGCTTATTTGAGTTAAGCGAACTGATGGGGATGTTCTTTTAATTGTTATTCAAGCAATAAATGTCTCTTGACCAACTCAACGAATGTTGCCAACAGGAACGTAGAGTTGAGTGCCCTCTGGTGGACAAACTATACAACTCCAACACTCATGGTTCAAGCATGTTTCATCCATTTTTATTTTATTTTCGAAATATTCATTTATCGGCCATTATAACTGCCGATACCGAAAAAATGGAAAATGCATAACCTCGGCCGACAATATCAGCCTGCCGATATAGCGGTCTGGCTCTAATAATTAGTGAATTATGACATTTCTTGACAAACTTTGAGATCTTCCTAAAACTTAAATTTTCCTAAAATGCTATTTATGCAGAACTTCTTTATGCTGACTTTTACTGTCTTGCTTAGAAACAGACCAAGTTGCTATAGCTCAAGTGTTCATAATGTGGCAACTCTCATGAATCTTCTTCAAAACTGTGCTAATACAGTTCATAATCAATTAGACAGTGATATAATATGAGCTATTGCATATCACTTATGTATGCATGACGTTTTATGATATTTTGTGAATGCATGCGAATAAAAGATGTGATGCACACGTGTAAGCTAGATGCAGAGCAAACTTTTCTCTAGATGAACAGAGCTTTTGTTACAGTCCACAGACTAAGCAGACTTGCACCCCTATTGAGATGGCAATCTCTCCGCCACGAGTTTTCATGACGGGGTGTGTGTTCCACCCTGACAGCACGCTCCTCCCAACCCAGTGGGATGACTAGCAGAGGATGTTTTCACAGCATTTATATGAGAGAAAATATTTTCACTGCTGTGTGAATCATGAAAGCAGTGGTTCCAGACAAGGCGAAATGAAACTAATCTTTGATATTAACACCAATTTAAACTTTCTTTTTTATGTCAAGCAACTGTGGGCTGGCAGATAGGAGGGGAGTTAAAAGGTCTGCTATGCTACTGTAACTCTCCAGGGTAACTTTATGTAAGTTTATGTGCTAGAGACACAGTCTGACCTATAGAAGAGAAAAATCACAAAAGACATTTCTCATTTGTTCCTACTAAATGGCAACAAGATTGAACGAAGACCAAAAGGTGACTTTTGGAAAGGAAAAATCGGGGCTCAGGACATGTTAAGCTCCATTAGCATCTGTTGCATAAAGTTTTTTGCTACAAAAAATATTTTTTAACTTGTCCCTTAATAACATTGTTTTCCCATTAAATGACTGACAGCTCTCCTGTCCTCATGTTGAGAGAAATCGTGAGTAAGTGCAGAGCCGCTGTGTGCACTTTGTAAACATGATGGTTATTATGGTATTGTTATATGTGAGCATACATTTAATATAGTACAATACATATAATTTAATACATATACTAAATGTGAGCAATCATTTACTCATCTCGCACAAAAACAGATTTAGAATCTCTGTAAATTCGTAATACTTCTCAAACCTGCAATAATTAAATAGCCTAACTCAAATATACTTAATGCATTTAATCTCACTTTATTAACCGATGTCTTTGCTGGTGAACTTTGAGCATCCTATTCAACCATACAAATAAAATGACTTCAGCAGAAAACAAATGTGATGTTTAACAAAAGTATTAAGTAAGAATGTTATGTTGCTTCTCAAACAGAAGGCTGTGTCTTAAGAATGTTGCATATCTCAGCTGCCACGTTATCAAGTGTCGCTGAGGATCATTGGAAGGCAGCCTTCATTTGGCTTTCTTCATTTGGCCTGTTTTGAAGGATCCATCAAGTCTATCATTCGTGCCCTTTTGTCACCCACAATTCTTTGCAAACATTCCAATTCACGAAAAATAACTGATGGGAAATTAGTCTGCACTGAGCTTGTCTCAATTCATTATGAAATGTGAGACAAAAATAATGTTTTCGAAGATTAAGGCATACAAGTTCTCTTTTGTTGATTTTTATTTTTATTTTTTTTTTTCTCTTTTGAAATTAATCTCTTAACACTAAACTGCCAATAATGTTCAATCGTTTAAAGCCCGCCCTGGCAATTTGATTGGCCCGTTCATTTTTTGCCTGATCATAATTTCTCCTCAATGGATCGGGTCCAGACCGAACTTCCCGACCAAAAAATGTTGTGGGCGGAGTTTGGGCTGGCATCCAGGCTGAGTCTGAATACCATGAACCAAATTTTCCCCTGAAATAGGGAACCAATCACAGAACGGGGAGGGAGCACAGGCGCATTTGATAGACATTCGTAGCACCCAATAATAAGGCTCTGGGCATTCGTAAACCGCGCCTCAAATACGAGAAAATTTCAACGCATTCTCATCCTTTAACGTCATATAGAACGCTATATGACAAAACGGCGCTATACTACGCACATGGCACCTGTTATCGTTAATATAACACGTCCTGTGAGGGCTAAGTTTAGGTGTGGGGTAGGGTGTGCGTGTCATATTCACGCTAAAGGATTTATAACGTCTTGGGTTCGCGTGTTATATTAACGATAAAGGGTGCCATGTGCGTAGTATAGCGCCGTTTTTGCATATAGCGTTCTATATGACGTTAAAGGGTGAGAACGGGCTGGAAAATTTACATGTGGTTTCATTCTCAACGATGCATGGTCTGGCCTTAACCAGGCTAGAGGATACCTTTTTATGTGCCAAAAAACAAACAAGTTTATTCAACAATTTCTTCTCTTCCGTATCAGTCGCTATGATGCATGTATGTGGCGATGACGCAGGAGCTTGCGTTCTGACATATGACCAGGAAACGCAGGGCTGGTTTTACAACAGGGTTCCAGACTGCGACCAAATTGGTCGCATATGCGAACGTTTTTTTTTTTTTTGAGAATGTGCAAGTTAAAATTGTATGTGGTCGCATATGTGCGAGTAGGCGCTCGCACAACAGAACGCCATTGTATCAGCTGCTGCAGTCCGTAACTTATGTTCAGAATGAATGAGTAGGCTACATTATGAGTCAATTTTTCCAAACCGTGTTTTTGACTTATCCTGAATAACTACGGTACGCCTATAATAAATGTATATATTCTGACCATTTTATCCCGGGGTCGACTCGGATGCGGAGTTGCCCAATGCCCACTGCCTGCATGACTCGCCATAGACATTAATGGAGAGAAGTAGCTCCGGCTACAGTGTTCTTCTGCAAGACACGTGCAGTTTATTTATTGTCGAACGTAGACGTCACACGCATTGCACACTGATGGTGGAACTCGCCAATTACGAATTAACGAATTAAGGCATATAAAAATGAAAATGTCTCACGAAACAGCGTGCCCCTTCCTACTTCTTTTCAGCGGTTAGATGAGAATAATCGCTCGACTGAGGAAAAGGAAATTTTTATAAAATGCAGAAGGTAAGGAGTGATTTCTGATTTTTGCTACAACTATAAACTCTGAAAACGAAAAATCTGTATTAGTTTATTATAATACTCTAATCTTTTAAAATGTAATGCATGCATTTGAATGTTTAATGATTTTTAAAAGATAGAAAGATGATGCTGATAGATAGATAGATAGATAGATAGATAGATAGATAGATAGATGATAGATAGATAGATAGATAGATAGATAGATAGATAGATAGATAGATACAAATCCATAAAAATCCTGAAATTTGGCAATGATAATTAATATGTTACAGGTATTTATGCTGCAACAAAGCCTTTGCTAGCTTTGGTCCATTAAAACAACTATTCATCAGCATGCATTGATTAATCCCATGGCATGTAGCAAAAAAAAAAAAAAAAGAAAAAGAAAAAAAAAGTGCGACCAACTGAGAAAGTTGGTAGCACCCGTTCAACCCGTGGAAAAGTTAGTCTAGAGCCCTGTACAAGCAGAGGAAGACACACGCAAGGTCACACATGCGTTGTGGTGCTCTCATAAATGCACTTCGGAGACTGATACGGAAGAGAATAAATTGTTGAATAAAGTTATTTTATTTTTTGGCACACAAAAAGTATTCTCGTCACTTCATAAAATTAAGCTTGAACCACTGTAGTCATGGACTTTTTTTAACAATGTCTTTCCTACCTTTCTGAACCTTGAAAGTGTTAATTAAAAAGGCTCCATTTTTGTTAACAGATAATATTTGTTTTATTGTTTGGATAGAGCATCATCTTGAAAAGCCTGGTGTTATATCTCTCTTAAAAATGATCATCTGAAGTGTTTACTCAATCTGAGAGCCGTAGCATTTAAATTCAGCTTTAGTGAGTTTAGGATCAGAATGATCAGATATCTGACTTCTTCAGGTAATCCAAGAGAAAGACATGTGTCCCAAGAAAATGTATGAGCAGAGATATAAAGCAATAATGTCAGTATAATAAGTGTACTGGCACAGGCTGAGTGATTTCTGTTGGCTTCTTTTGCACTGGTGCAGCTTTCTAAAGTCTTCACTCTTTATCTCTATTTGTCTCTCATTCAGCTGGAGATTGTAGGGTGACTGTTTAGTATGTCTGGTAGCTGTTATTTAAAAAAGAAAGCATGAAAGAAGGGGAAAATGACAGGTTAGGGTAATGAACAGCAGGCAGATGGAACTCTGCATATGACACACTCACTCATGCTGCGATTTCATGCCGATTGTATTCAAAAGGAACCAATTAGTCATCTTTCCAGTGCAGTCACCCTATATGAATAGTAAGATGAGTAATAATTATTCAGTGCACTGCAGTATAGAGATCCAAATAGAAAGCAACATTCCCTCTATAGTTAGCTTCAAAAGCAGGTTGTTCAGAAAGTCAAACCAAAATTTATTCAGACACGTTCAACATTTCTCACATTATCACAGTTTATTCGCTATAGTTTAGAAAATGAAAATTAAATATGATAAGAACTCATATTTTGGCCAAGTTTTGGCCATCCTTCTGTTAGACTGTCTCATAAAATATGTAATAGCTGTCAGCTGTTAAAGTTAAAGGAGTAGTTTACTTTCAAATGAAAATTAGCCCATGATTTACTCACCCTCAACTAAGCCATCCCAGGTGTATATATTACATTTATCTTTCTGATGAATTACAATCGGAGTTATATTAAAAAATATCCTAGCTCTTCCAAGTTTAAAATGGCAGTGGATTGCAACCAACAGATAGAAGCTCAAAAACGTACGTCCATCAATCGTGAGCGAACTCTAAACGGCTCCAGTGGGTTAATAAGGCCTTCTGAAGCAAAACGATGAGTTTATGTAAGAAAACATTTAACACGTTAGTTTCAAGATAAAATTCTAGGTTCCGCTCAAACGGCTATATGCGGTGTACTTGTCCCTAATGCATAACTTACGAAATTTATGAGGTCATAGGTAGCGTAGTGCATCATGGCATAGCGTACATATCAGCTAGAGCCCGACCGACAAAGGATTTTGAAGGCCGATACCGATACAAATATTTGTTGGTTTTAAAATCCGATTTTCCGATATATTGGCCGATATTATTTTTTTATTTCAGAAACGAGCAACAAAATATCAGATTTCCCTAACATAAGTTATTTGTAGTTAATTATGAGTTTTAACTAAAATAATATGATAATGCATAACTGGTTCCTTCTGCCTGACTCTGGCTGGATAAGCAGGTTGTAGGATGTGTGGTGAGTTATACACGAGTCTTGCCAACAGGGACGGTGTAGAGTGCCCTCTGGTGGACAAACTATACAACTCCAACACTCATGACATGGTTGAAGCGTGATTCGCCCGTTTTTTATTTTATTTTTGAAATATTCATTTATCGGCCATTATAACTGCCGATACCGATATTTTAGAAAATGCCTAATATCGGCCGATAATATCGGCCTGCCGATATATCGGTCTGGCTCTAATATCAGCAGTACGTCGCAATACTCGTATATATGAAAATATGTAAATATAAATATTTTTCTTACTCAAATTCCTCTTTGGGCGCTAAAACGTCTGCGGTTACTATCGTAACCTCGGTTCCCTGAGAGGTGAGAACGAGACCTTGGCTTATAGACCTTATGTATAGCCCCACCCCTTTTCAACGCTGCGCTCGTTGACTTTTGACTTCCGGTCTGTATTCTCACAACGATCTTGCATAGGTGTGAATGAACTGCTCGTAAAAAAAAAAATCCTGGTCGACATTTGTTAAGACATCTGCTTTACAATGCTTATGATAAACATTACAATGCTCATGATAACTTTAGTTAACGCTACAATACGTAAATCCACTTCACCAGCTAATTACTTCTCGGCAGCGATGCCATAGAGATATACAGAGCGCCCACAAAAACAGAAGTTCAAAGACAATATTTTAAAGATGACGGCGCCCACGTTTCTCTGCTGCCTAAGGTCTATAGCTTTATGGCGGATAATTTGTTGCTTTGGGTTGTTGGCAGCGGCTATTTCCCATTCACATGCTCCTCCCATACTCCCGTGCTACATTGACATGGCGATAGCCTTCGTCTCTGTGTGTGTGATTCATTTGGACTTGCAACCCGCTAGTTAAGGTATGTGTAACTACTGCTACTGCGCAATGTTTGTTTATAGTTATATTGTGAGTAATTTTATGTTCTAATTTTAGGAGGAATAGTCTGTGTTCTCGGATACCGTACGTTCAGTGAGGCCTGCGGGGCAACACTTTTTTTGCGCTTTCCCACTGCATGGATACGGTACGGTACGGCATGGTTCGGTACGGCACACTTTGGCGCTTTTCCACTGCATTGTACGGTATGGTACGGCTTGCTTCAGCTCGCTTTAAATGGTACTACCTCTGCTGAGGTTCCAAGCGTACCGTACCAATACTAAACTGTGACGTGAACACACTGCAGACCACTGATTCGTCAGAGTCAGACAGAATCGTCACTACCAGCGTCATTGTATTTGCGAGACATCAAACCCGCTAGATTTAAATATCATCTCAATTCTCCAGCTGCAGTCATCTTTGAAGGAAACCAGTTAAGCACTCTTTGATAACATGATGATTACGTCCTTGCAGATCACCTGTCCATCATTTTATAAAGCCCGTCCTGGCAATTTGATTGGTCCGAACTTTTCTTGTCTGATCATAATTTCTCCTCAATGGATCGAGTCCAGACCGAACTTCCCGACCAAAAAATGTTGTGAGCGGGGTTCGGGCTGGCATCCAGGCTATCTACCTATAACTATTGTTATTATTGTTAAACCTCTCACAAGAGGTTCGTCCAGCTCACACCTGAGTGACTAAGAGCATTTAATAAAAAGAGATTGACTGTGTGTATTGGTCCTGAATGCAGTAACACATTTGGTATAAACCACTTTTTTTAGGGCCTAATATGAGTTATGGTGTTTTTTTGAGTTTTGTTGCCAAGTGCTTCATGCCTAAAGATTGGAATAAACAGATTTTTAATGACTAATCACAAACTGGCATGGTTTAAATGGGAGAATGTTTTGATCACTATTTGATGGGGGGAAAAAAGGTGGTCGAGTAGAGTATTATTTACAAAGCAGTATATGATGTCACCCGATTCAACAAGCGTAACCAGAATGCCACATGCGAACATATATGAGATCATCTCAGAATTTAACAAGGATCAGCTGCCATCGGTTCACGAAATTACACGGTGAAATGCTGCTATCCAAAAGAATGGAGCATCCTCTCTTCACTTCTCAAAAAAACAGGCCAATGATGGTGACAGTCATCAAGCGTAGTGTCAGTTCTGGCAAGTCACGTTAGTCAAGCTCACATCAGCTGACTCTCAGATGATCCACGTCTACCTACAGGAATATGATGCCAAGGTGAAGGTGTAAGGATGCTCGATAACTTCCCCCGATCATACAGTCCAATGCAATAGCGAGAATTTATATTGAATTTTATACTCCATGGTTATACTAATGAAACGTTAGTCACAAAAACAGATAAAACAGACACCCCTCGTTGTGTTTATGCTTCTTTTTAAAATTATATTAAATAAACATAACTATATATAAAATTACATCTAAACGTATGTACGTTTCGTTTCAAAGATGGGAGGACAGTAAATATTGATAAATATCCCGTTTTCTCCGGTTTTCCTCCGCTTTAATCTACACAACCGGAAATGGACGAGCATCCTTGCGTCAAATGCGGAACTTATGCGTGCATATAGCCCATTAAAATGAATTAATCATATCTACAATAGGTTAATGCTGCTCTCCCTGCTCTTATCCCTGCTAGGCTGCATGATGCGCAGGGTTCTCGCCCAGAACAGAACCATATCGCCAATCCTAATTGTATGCTAATTATCAATCGTATTTGACGAAATTTTTGATTGATCCAAGTGCTGGAAGTGTGCTTATGTGCTCTTGCTACTACAGGTATATATAGTCTGAACCTTAGGGATTGAGATCATCGGTCACAGGCTGGAGAAACTCAATCAGCACAAACTAAGAGGAATGTGTAGAAGTGAGAATGACAAAGAAAATGGGCATGAAAGAGAAAAATTAAGTGCAGTTTAATGTTGCGCACAAAAATAACCGTTGGTGAACACAAAGCTGCTCTAATGAATCCAGCATTGGGTTGTGTAACCACAGGCGCGGAATCCAGCATTGGGTTGTGTAACCACAGGCGCGGATGAAAGTGATTGTTCACAGTCCACCATAGCTCAAGACCCACACTGTGATGTTTAGTAATGGTCAGAGCATGAACGCTCTTCTTTCTGGCATTAGTGTGTATAATAGTAGACAATATACACACATATAGAATATAATATAATACACAACAAGATAGAAACTGAAAGGGGAAGTGGTATCCTAATTCTTAAAGTCGGCATGTAACGTGAGTTGGTGTAGCTTTTTCTTCCTTATTGGCACATGAATTTAAAGTGAAATTTGAAGGCCAATTATGGAAAATCATACTCTGTATTTAACCCATTCAAGTTAGTGCACACACATTAGGAGTAGTGAATAGTGAACAGCGGACAGCCATTCATTGTGGCTCCCGGGGAGCAATTGGCAACCTTCAGGTTACCAGTCTGACTTTCTAATCATTATGCCACGACTGCTCCTATGTGCACTGATGAATCATAAATACTGAAATATCCCATTAAAATTATATATATATATATATATATATATATATATATATATAATTTTTTTTTTTTTTTTTTCAATTTAGTCTCATCTGCAGGGTTCTTTTTCTTACATCATGTTCTTCAGTTGATGCTTGCTTGAGGTTAACCTTGTATAAAACATACTATAAAAAAAATACAGCCTATTTTTTTCAGTTTATTTAATCGCGCTTTGCAATTTTGACAGTTTTTGTCAATGACTGAAGCAATGGGCTGGTTTAATTACTTTATTACATTTTAATGCAACATCCTTATTGTCAGGAAAGGATAAATGTGTTAGATAACAGCTTCTATATAAGAACAAGCCCCGTCTGTTTGGTCATGGTGGTGGTGGTGCTGCAATCTGTAGAGATATTATTAATATTACTCAAAAAAGGACACAGGTTTAATTAATTTGTAAGGTTGTTTTTGTCTAAATTAATACATGATATTAGCTGCATGTTTGTAATATCTTAATACAGTCATATATATATATATATATATATATATATATAATTTTTTTATTTTATTTTTTATTTTTGTTTGACATATGGGCTACATAAAGCTACATTAAAACGATATGTATTGTGAAAAGTGCTATTGCTTTCACTTGGACATGTGCAGAAATAAGTAAACCGTGTTCTGAAATATTCAGATTTTTTTTTTTTTTTTTTTTTTTTTTTTTTTTTTACAAAACAATATTCTGATCGATTAAGAAATTTGCCAGCTGTCTTAAAAAGTGACTTATTCTGATTATGGCAATTGCATTTAACCAAATTGGCAATAACCAAATTCTAATATTAATCATCATTTTCATATGCTTTTAAATATATCCTCAGAGATGATAACAGAAGTACATCATAAATAGAGGATAGCACAAGGGCGGAACCAAGAGAGTGAGAGAGTGAAAGAGAAGAGGTGGGGGTGGATGGGAGTGGAGCGGAGTGTTTGGCTGTTGTCCATATGTGCGGCAGGGGACTTGAAGTAGTCAGGAGGGAGAGAGGGCTGGCACGTGGAAGGGCAGTATTTCACAGAGCAGAGAGAGAGAGAGAGAAAAGAGGCTTCTTCTCATTAGAGGAGGAGGAGGTGGAAGCACTCCAAGATCAGCGTGCTTGATGTCTGACACACTCATACTCGCACACATAGTGCTATGAGTTAGAGGAATCCATCGGCTGTGGTAAGAGTGACAGGAACAGTCAGCCAGCATTGAGTCACAGCCTTACACTCGGTTTAGACACTTTTCTTTACACTGGAATCCACAGAAGCATCTCAAATCCACACTCACACACCCTAAACGTCAATGAAGTGAGTTTCATCACAATTCTCTCATGACAGCTTACTAGTTTTCTTCTTTAACCGACAATTCAGTCTGTCAGCGGATGGAGGCTGCTTGTGGTGGATCATAAGGAGTCAGTGTGAGACTTTTAAGAGGAGTGTGTGAGGATGGCATGGGGTGTGTGGACCTTCATGCTTTGCATGACACTATGGATCAGCTCGGCAACTCAATCGGCAAGGAGTGTGTATCCAAGATTACGACTATCTCACAAAGGTAAGGCAACAGGTGTGTGTGTGTGTTAGTGTCTGTGCAATGTTCACTTAAATTAAATCCGAAACTAATTATTGGTCATCATTTTAGACAAATGTTAATAGATGAAAATCCCAATACTACTCTTACTTTTTACAGGTTAATGCATTTTGAACGCTAATTTTACTACTTTCCTCCACAGTTATATATATACACGGATAATTGGTCATGCATTTTTGTGATTTCCATTTGTACAATCTTCTTTCATGGTTGGGTTTAGGGGTGAATCATGCTTATTGATTATTGATTATAATCGAGCAAATTCATTCCAATTTGCCACCAATTTGCCAAAATGTGATATAGTTCAACTTAAAATAATAAAGTGTTCTCTCATTTTTTTTTATGATTATTTTCTTTTATTAAGTCTAATGCACAGTGGATAATGGACATGTACTGTACTGTAGATGATTTGGATAAAGTCACTTGCACTGCCATTAATACATCTGGAGTCTATTTTATTTGTTTCCCCTCACCGTTATGGTGGTTGAGCTTCTAAAATGTGGTTTTCTGTCAGCTCAAGTGGTTTAATGCAGGAATGTCAACTGTTCTTTTTCTGGTCTTGAATTGGCATGTTTACAACGAAATCCAGAGATAAATGGGGGCATCCTTTTGTAGATGAAAACCCTAGCCCAAAGCAAATTGCCCATGCCTCTCTCAGTCTTTCTCTTTGAGGAAAATGCTGTGGAAAGTCTGTCATATAAAAATCCACACCCCAGCGTTGGTCATGGTTGAGAGTCCATGTGGAATTTCAGTTCACAGTAAATCAAACCAATACTGTCTAAGCTAACTGTAAAATCATGGACACCACACTTTTCCTTTGTGAAAGACACTGACACGGTGCGCTGGCCAAAGGTTTTAGACTGGGGTGCATCTGAGGGGGGTTTTCTTATCAGATTTGTCATAATATTGATTTTGACTGTCATATTCAGTGAGTTGTGTGCGTAGCTTCTGGCAAACTCAAGCAAATTGTGATTGACATGTGGCTAAGAAACTGGCAGGCTCCAGAGGAAATGTCCCCAGGCTAATTAAAATGTGGAATTTCTTTCCAAATCCTGTCAATGATTCTCATTCTGAATGTGCCTTGTTTTCTTTTCTTCTTCTTTTTCTTCTTTTTTTTTTTTAATTTAAATGTTGATTTGATTAAAAAAAATGGAGGAACTGTTTACATTATAGATATATTTCTGCCTGATCTGACCTGAAATTACTTGCATCATAGTCAGGTTGATATAGTTTAAAGGGATAGTTCACACCAAAATTCTGTCATCATTTACTCAACCTTAATTTGTTCTAAACCTGTATGAATTTCATTCTTCTGCTGGACCTAAAAGAAGATATTTTGAAGAATGTCATTGACTAAACAGTTGATGGGCCCATAGTATGGGAAAAAATACTATGGAAGTCAATGGTGACCACCAGCTGTTTGGTTACTGACATTCTTCAGAATATCTTTTGATAAGCAGAAGAAATAAATTCATAAAGGTTTGGAACAACTTGAGGTTGAATAAATGATGATCGTTTTTTTGGGGTTTTTTTTTTTTTTTTTTGGTGAACTACCCTTTAATATTGTGATTTTTTTTTTTTTTTTTAATTATTATTATTATTTTTTTTTACAGTAAAGTTTTGTTTTGGGATATAGGCAGTTTCCCTGAATGTCCATCTCTGTCTTTAAGGTTTTTTATTTTTTCATTCTTATGTTTTCTGTCATCATCTTGGTGTAGTCTGCATGTCTGGACTGATAAAGTTTTTCAGCTGAAGAAGCTTTTTTTCTTGTATCCTATCATTATGGAATGAAAAACATGTATAAACTTCAAAATTTGAATAGCACGAAGACCTCAGAAATATTCAAGGCATTTTTGACCTTGGAGGCATTCACAGGAGGTTGATTTGTGGTTTAATCCTGGCCTAATCTGTCAGCAATCTGTGGTCTAAGTGAGATCTTTCTGCATACCAGAAACAGTCCTTGCCCAATTTATCAGATCCTTAATTTAATAATTGCATAAAACTGAATCTGAACCACCGATTTATAGTCCGCAGAGCCTAAATAGGTAGCTGTTGGTAAATAACAATAAGAGTAACAAAGTACAGCAAACTATTTGCACTACAAACCATACTTATAAACATGACAAAATATTAAAATAATAAGTAATAAATGAAGAGTTCAGATGCAAAAGCCTCTAAGTGCCATTTGAAATTTTCTTCTAGAATGATCATTTTTATCAAGCTTGTATATTTAAGTTCAGTGATTTCACTTAAATGGCAATGATGATTACCTATTAATTGTTATTTAAATGAAATTACTGAACTTAAATATACAAGTTTGATAAAAATCATCATTCAAGAAGAAAATTTCAAATGGCATTTAGAGGCTTTTGCATCTGAACTCTTCATACTGAACCAGTTTTGCAATATCAAGCAACATAAGCTTTTTTCAGTCACTTTAAACTCTAATGTCAATGGTTGCTAATACCTCAAAGTTACCCCAATTGTACTGTTTTAATCAATAATTGTAGCTTACGATGGTAATTTGTTCAGAAGTAGTGTTTGTGGACTTGTGAATTTTTCTAGTCAGGAATTGCTTGTAGCAACCAGTGTTTGTGTGCTTGGGTAAACATATTTGACATGCTTATCAATATCACTAGAGCTTGAATTTGTCTCCTCTTCTGAATGCTCCTTTGTTTGCGGCTTGACTAGAACATGTGGTTATGGATATTACATTTGAGTTTAATGCACTGAAAAGTGCTCATTTTCTTAAATACATTTTCAGTTGTGTAGGCAGGAAAGTTTCAGTGGGATTTTCTTCAAGCTTCTAAATGTATTTTAGTAAGCATAGTAACTAGGGGTGTAACGATACCCTCTTGTCACGATTCGATACATATCACGATACTGAACTCACGATACAATATTATTACGATACTCCAAAACATATGTAAAAGGTTCAAAAAATTGTACAAAAAATGTACTGTTGATTAAAATGCTAAATTTGATATTACTTTGTAGGTTTAAATGAATAGGCTTGGACTTGGACTATGCTATCCATGATACATATTGTCACTATCCACGATACATATTGTCACTATCCACAATACGTATTTTTGCATAATACATTTTTGTATTACGATATATTGTTACACTCCTAATATTAACGCTCGTTTTGAGCTTGACACTAATAAAATGACACAATTTGAAGACTGAATTTATTATATTCCTGTGGTTTTCAGAGTTGTGTGAAGCTAACCAAGTGGAAAATACAGTCCAAATAGGAATTACAAATTGAAATTTGTTTAAGCACACAGTTTTAAACTGCTGCTCTGCATGCTATCATTTGGCCAGGCTTTGCTTAAAGAAATGAAAAATAGCTACAGCAAATGCTAATTACGTGTAAAGCAAGCTTATTTCAAAATAAACTTACATTCATCGCCTTGAAATGTTTTGGCTTCATTATCTAACAGCTGAATCATCAACACGTTCAACTGGGTTGTAGGTGTTTGGGTGGAATTGTGTAGGTGGGTGCACATATTTGATATTTATTTTTAAGTGGCTTTGATGGTTTAATGAGGGTAAAAACAACTAAAGTGAGAGTTAAGGGACTGCTGTTGAAATTTGCGTAATTAGTAGGAGCTGCAACTTAGCACCGTTGTTTGTTTATGAGGGAACATTTTCAGACATGAAAATTGCCAACCGCTTTTCTTAAGCAACATCCCAACAGTGCATTCTGAGCCTGACAGGCATCCTGATAATATGCAGGTATTTTTGAGAGTATTAAATTACGAGGCTGAATTATTTAATGGTGCGACTGTACATCCTTCACTACCACAGGGTCCAAGGGGTAACATGCTGAGCACACGATCTGCAAGAGTTGTATATTTATTCGAGAGTGAATTCAGTTTCAATCTACTCTAAACATTATTTCAAAACACTTCCAACTGGTTCTGGAGTGTCAGACCCCAGTTTGGGGTGATGTCATGCTGTTAAGACAGAGTTTGAGTTTCGTGCATTAACTTGTATAAATAAACCTTGCTGGTTTCAGAATGGTATTACTGAACCTAAATGTCATCAAGGAGCCCCCCCCCCCCAAAAGCTCTCCAGAGCTTTTAGCCCATGTCCCAGCTACTTATAAAGAGTGTCAGTTTCTTATCCTGAATCTATAGCCACTCAAACATACAAATCCTCATGGACCTCCAGTTGGTACCAGCTATCATCACATAAATGGATGTTCGTGAACATTTTATGAGGTTTGTTGAAACAATCCAAACATATAACATGGTTACCCCCTAAAGTACATCAATATGAATGTGAGAAAAGAGACATATTTTGAGCTCTCTGACACTTCAGTACAGTCAAATAGGTAGTATACTTTAGTTTCACCATGTTATAGGGTCTATAATAACAAGCTATAGTAGCTTTTCCATCGTCAGTCAGTCATCAAATGACTAATCACAGTTTGAGCACTATAAATGGTTTTTTCATCACCCTTCACTGGATAACATTATCTTTAAGTTTTGAATTCAGCCTTGGGATTTCTTTTACAGAGCTTTTGGCTCTTAGTGAGGAAGACCAAGGTCTGTGCTTAATTTTTATAGTATTATTATTATTATTATTTTTAATTGAAAGTATAACAGCCCATTAGCTAGCTCATGTTGCATTTAGGATTGGGTCATAATCACTAACGTGCTGCTCGAATCTCTGCTGTAATTTTAAACCTACCTCAGTGCAGACAACAAAGCTCATCTCTTTCAGAGAACTTTAAAAGAGTTTATCAAGGGTTATTTTCTTTTCGGCGAATAGAGGAATTTTTTTTTTTTTTTTTTTACATTTAGAGTAAAATATAATTTTCTAATTTAATATTTGGTGAATGTTGGTGATCCATTCACCAACAGATAATGATCCATTCCAACACATTCTCAACCCAAGACGTCATCTAACTGACCATACGTCAATATCCAACGTTTTAGGGTACACTTTAACGTCCTAGGGCGTCATCCAACTGACGTTTTACCTTTAGCGTCAGTTAGAAGACGAGGGTGGGTTTAGGTCTGGGGTAGGGTTAGGATTAGATAGCGTCATCTAACTGACGTTAAAGGGTACCCTAAAACGTCGGATGTTGACGTATGGTCAAAAGCGTCAGTTAGATGACGTCTTGGGATGAGAACGGGCTCTCCATTCTTGTCTATTAGTGTTTGGAGTTGATCGCAATTTGTGGAACTCTGCTTGTCCATTTGTGGATTTGAGGATTGACACGGGATCATTGGAAGACGTTGCTCTTGCAGAATATTTTGATACCATTCTTTATTCATGGTTGTGTTTTGGGGTAGAATTGTGAAGCCTACTCCCTTGGATAAATGGCAACCCCACTAATGGATGCTTCACTGTTGGCATGTCATAGAAAGCATGGTAGTCCTGACAATCATTTTTCCAGATGTCCCAAACAGTTGAAGGGGGCTTCATCAGAGAAAATAACTTTGAAGCAGTCTTTTTTCTGTCCTATCTTTGTACTTCCTGCAGAATTTTAGTCTGTCCTTGATGTTTTTCTTGGCAAGAAGTGGCTTCTTTGCTGCCCATCTTGACACCAGGCCATTGTACAAAAGTCTTAGCCTACACAGATTCAGTCACTACCACCTGCTACCGATATTGAGCAAGCTCTGCAGTGGTGAAGACACGATTCCATTGCTGACTCCTCAGAAGAAGATGGTCCTGGTGCTTGCTGCACACTCTAGAATTTCCTGAAGCCTTTCCTCACTGCAGTTTAACCTCTCTCCTTGAAGGTCTTGATCCGGTAAATGGTTAATTTTAGGTGCAATACTATTTCCTTGCATGTGATGCCATTTTGATTTAAAGCGAGGATGGCTGCATGTCTCTCTTTGAAGGAAACTATTTCTAACACAAGAACACAATGATTGGAAGCACTTATTCCCTCCTTTTATAGCAATCAATCTGCTCTTATAAAACAGTCAGAATGATTACTGATTGATAGTACTAGTTCACTCTTTGATGTGCTGATGATGACATGATTAGTGAAATGATGTTGGTCATTTTGTGCCAGGGCCAAAAACAGTGAAATATGAGTGTTTGTGATAGTTGAGCTAATGATACTCTTTGCAATTATGTAAAATGCATCTGATGACTCAATGTGAATCAATCAGCAAACCACATTTAAAGGGATCATTCCAAACCTGCATGAATTTCCATTAAGACAACATTTGGCCTTATTCAAAAACAAATGTTCAAAATATCTTCATATCCCGGCATACAAGAAAGTTATGCAGGTTTGAGACAACTTGAGGGTCGGTAAACGGTGTTAGTTTAATTTATCTCCCCAACGAGAACACTTTAAATCATTTTCTCTACTTCTAGTCTCCATTACCATTATTTTAGTGTTACCATTATTTTAGTGAAGGAATGGTAATCTATCTCTAGAAATGATGGAAAGCAGTTGAATCTTATTTTTTCTTTATTATTATATTATATTGTGGCGAGCAGGGCGAGGCCAAGGGCCGTGAGAGAACGGCGCGAGGCATATGTCATGATACCTCTCACGGAGAAGCGGAAGCATAAAAGGAGTGATGACATTGAAGAGGCCAGGTCTGGATCTTATGTTGTGTTTTGTTATGCGACACCACAGTCGTCCATGAGGGGCTGCTGTCTTTACTTTCATTTTGTATTGGTTTATTTTAGGGCTGTCAAACGATTAATCGCGATTAATCGCATCCAAAATAAAAGTCTGTGTTTACATAATATATGTGGGTGCACTGTGTATAATTATTTTATATATATAAATACACACACATGCTTGTATATATTTCAGAAATATTTTCATGTATATACTGTATATAGATTTATATATAATTTATATTATATATAAATATAAATATTTTATCTATAAATAATATTTTTTCTTAAATATACATGCATGAGTGTGTATTTGTATATATACAAAATAATTATACACAGTGCACCCACATATATTATGTAAACACAAACTTTTATTTTGGATGCGATTAATCGCGATTAATCGTTTGACAGCCCTAGTTTATTTTATTATTAAAGTTGTTGAATGTTCGCCGGTTCCCACCTCTTTCATCCCACAGCCTCTAACCTCGTTACACACATATAATAATAATATGGTAATAACGGCAAGTGCAAATTTGCCATATGTGCATTTGAGTAAGTGTGATGATCTGATTTTGGTCTGGAATGAAAGTGTAAATTCAATAGGGCTAAAAAAAGATACTATCTGAAATTATGCAATGTAAAACATATAATTGCTGGTTTAATGACCTTGTCATTCTAAAGACACAGTCCACAGCACATGAAAGGAGAAGGACTTATACAAGCAAACCTCCCGTTGCTTCATGACCGAGTCCATGTCTCCAGATAGTGCTGCATGTGATTAGCCAGCCTGCAGGCCATTGCGTAATTAATGATGTTCTTGGGAGAGTTTGTTCCTACTTTGGTCTGTTCCTCCCTTTTCCAACCTCTCAGTGTGTACTACTCAGTATTTCTCCTGACAGTCCCGAAAGGTCTGTTTACCCAATAAACCCATGATTTCCTTTGAAATAAGGCGTCTGAAGGGTCGTCATGGAGACGGGTTATTCAGAGACAGCAAGACAGGAAGGAAGAAATCCTGGTTTTTAATAAACTTCACAGTCAGTTTAATCAGCGCAGGACAGCAGACCCACAACCGGCCCCCGAAAACAAGGGTTTCCTTGACTTACAGTGGCTTCAATGAATGTACATTGTTCTCTGGTCAATGTAAGATCTCCAAGGTCAGGTAATTCACAATGTATCCATCAATCAGTCCGTTTCCCTACATCAAACAATCCAAACAACCACTTCTAATAAAACAATAGCCTGAAATGTCATCAAAGATCCCAGCATTGATGGATAGCGGTCTATGTGATGTCTTCTTTGTTATACTTGTACTCCAGTGAAGGCAGTTGATGGTTTTCTTTTAGATGTTGCATGTCCTTTACCTTTGACTAATGACCTTTGCATTCATCCATTTGCTTTGTGTCCATGTGGCATCATGCACAGACAGTTTACACAATGGATTTGTAAAGATGGTGTAATTTTCTTTCATCTTGGAGAGATTTCAAACTAACAATTGGGTCGATATGGTTTAAGACTTCTGAACTTTGGTAGGAAATAGTTTTTTTGATACCCAGTATTTCTCTACAGACTTGTCTCTTGAGGTGTTCCCAGTTCTTGTGGGAGGATGTTTGAGGAAAGCTAATCGTGTTATACTTGTAAGTGGATAATGATGTGACATTACTCTAGAGATGTAGTTATTTAATCTCGGCCTGACTGTCCAGGAATTATGATGCATACAGTAAATGTCAAGGTTTATTGTTAGTTAAATAAGTGAGTGGTAAATTGTTCTTGCACCGTGATTCTCTTTCGTACTATCCAAGGCTCCGTCAAGGTTAAATATGATAGGATTTTTTTTTTAACTCATATTTTTTCTTTTTTTTTTTCCCGTGAAGTGAGTGTGCGATAGGCCTTACTGTGTCCAACACTTGTGTTGTGTGTTTTGACTCTTTCATCTCTTAAACTTGAGCAGTTATTCCAGGTGGGAGGAAATTATAGGGAATAAAACCATGGAAATTCCCTCAGTTCGTTTTCAAAGGATACCACTTAAAATGTGTGTTTATCCCTGTACATGCCAAGACACTGAACTGAAATAATACCTTTATTCAACATTCAGATGTTTGAGGTTGAAAAGTGAAAAAGCTCATAAATAAAATATGATGAGTTGGGAGTTTCCTGTAAAATGCTGAGAGGAGGTTGTTAATCACATAAGAACCAAGTCTGATTCACCTAGTAGATTTTCTAAATGATTATTATTTGTACGTTTTTTTTTTTTTTTTTTTTGTTTCGTGTTTTTTTTTTTTTTTTTAGATTTTTAAAGGGTTAGTGAATTTAGAAATCAAATTTTCCTTCAGCTTTTGACATCTAAGAGGTCATCATATTAAAGAATATCCTGTAAGTTTCAGAACTGAAAACGTCCTTGTTTGTCCAATAAAAGCTTTTATTGACACCAGCCTCAGCAAACGACTCGTTTTTCAATGTGGGGAACTATGACGTAAAAGAGGATGAAACACCACCCCCACAGAAGAAGGTCAACGCCTACTTCAACGCAGCCGGTTTAGCCCCGCCCACCGTTTTGCGCATTACACGCATAGCTAAATATCATAGGCCTACCTTGTGATGACAAACCGGATCGAGCTATCGAGCTATACAAAATATTGTGCAGTGCCTGGTTGTGGAAGAAGACAGTCGCTGCAGATGCTTCCTCTGGATTCCAAGGACTGCATGGATAAACTTTATTTTTAATGACGTTCCAGCTGATGACGAGGCAAAACATTGTCTGTCTGTTCACTTCATTTCACTGAGGACTGTTTTGTAAACAAGACTGGATTTGCAGACCGATTAAGATGAAAGAACGGTGCTGTTCCGTCTTGGATCTGACAGGAATGGTGCAACACACGGATTCTGGGTCGAACATGTATGGGCGAGTCATTCCGGTTGCCATTTTACAGCATTGGACGTTTTCAAAACAATTTTCCCCAAGTGCATCGACGGGTGAGTTGAAACTCATTATAATATGCAAAACTATTGTCCACTCACAGCAGTGGGCGTTTACTTCCAAGTCTTCAGTACGAGACGCCCATAAAAACCGAGCGTTTTTCAGCTAGGCTCAAAACTAGGATACAAAATAGCCTATTACTTATTCATTTTGATGTTTTTGAATGCAAAAACCAAGCGAGACCTCAGACAACAATATAATAAAATTTAAAAAGCCAGTTCATGACCCCTTCAAACGTGTGTTCAAAATGTCCTCAAATTAAAACTTGTAAAAGTTTTTAAAAATAAAAGCATGCTCAATATTATTATTATTGAACATGCTTGTATTACTTGTGTACTGGACACCAAATTTTCCCTGAACACAGTTGCCCTTCAAGAAATTTCCAGTTCCAAAAAGTTGAGTTCATGTTTTATAAATTGGTTCTTTTTTCTTCTTCTTTTTTTTGCAAACTTGTATGCAGTATGAGGAATTAATTTAAACTACTGTAAGAGAATGCAATTGAAATCAATCAGTCGCCACAAAATAACACATGATGAGCAATATATAGCAACGCTTTTATGAGTCTCTTCTCAGGCCAGCCTCAGCATGTTCCATCAGGACCTGACCTCTGTCTCTTTAGCCCCACCTCCAGAATGATTGACATGCTTTTTGTGTTTGTATATTTGGTAATTTGCTATGTGTCTACACATCAAGTGTCCTAGCACATAGCTACTGTGAAATCAGCAGTAGCATGTTGTTTTAGTCAGCGCTGATGTTTGAAATCAAAATACCTTTCTGTCTCTGTTAACTTGATTGACAGGTCAGAAATACCTTGGGGGAGCAGATGGTTTTCTCATGTTTTGCCCAAGCATCACCGAGATTGTTTATGGAAATAGTCTTTATCTATGTTCTCCCCATCTCATATCTTCACCCTTAACTGAGTCTTGCATCTATATGTGGAGTCTCTTTCAAATGAATGTGCCACTGTTGCTTTAAATGTTTTGGTAAATGCTTTAATCTCGACCTGCTTGCTATAAAACGCAGACAAAACACTTCTTTGCAATGTGCTGTATCTCTAAAGACTATGGAATTATCTTGGATATTTCCCATATTTATTTAACTGATAAAAAGTCTAGATGAATTGCTATATTTGTGAACAAATAAACATTATGTAATATGATCTAAATTTGTACTTGCAGTTTTTGGTCAATATATGTTGTAGCATTGGAATGAAAAGTTATCTATAACGTTATACAGTATATAATTGTGTGTGTGTGTGTGTGTGTGTGTGTGTGTGTGTGTGCGTGTAAATGTTTCAATTTAAATAGCCTGTTATCAGTTTCATTTGTATTACTTACGGAGGGTGTACACAGGTTCAATTTTGATTTCATGTTGTCATTAAATATGGTTAGTGCCCATGAATTTGATCAGCCTAGTGCTTTAGTCTTATGATCAGAGATCTGGTGGTTTGATGCTAATGAAAATGGAGTTAGAATCTGGCTTGCTTCTATTCCTTGTGCTTCTATGTTTTCAGTCTCCTGTAGTGTTTGTTGATGGAGGATCAGGTTGATGTTAGCCAGCTTCACTTCCTCTGTACTGGTTCATTGAAGTATGACAGCTGCAATTTAGAATAGGTTGAAAGTACAAATAACATGAGTCAGAGCAAATCATACATACATACTACACAATGTGGTCAGAACCCTCTTAATGTTATTTGAGGCCCCAGGTTCCACCACCTCTACAAGGCCACACCGAAATGTGGCCCCAGATCAGGGACATCGCCCTGCCAGTCTGCCCACAAGAAGCAAACCCCTCTGGACTTCATATCTAAACCAAAAACCTTCACCATTCCAGATCAGAAAAGACGAATGTTTATCAAGCTGTCGAGTTTGTTCAGGGAGAAATATTTCAACGGTGGTGTAATGAATTATGTTCTGCCAGCAAACGTTTAGATATGTATGCTTTTGTCTCAATACAGGTCTTGTATAATACACTCTAAAAAATGCTGGGTTGTTTTAACCCAATGTTGGGTAAAATGTGGACCAACCCAGCCATTGGGTTAAAAATGTTATTTTAAAAATGTAACCCAATGGCTGAGTTTGTCCATATTTTACCCAAAATTGGGTTAAAACAACCCAGCATTTTTTAGAGTGTATATACAGTATATATATATATATATATATATATATATGGGGGGCCAAACAGGAAATAATTAAATGTAATCCTGAATATGTAGTTACAAGTCTGAATATATAAATGGAAATCCCAAAAATATAGTCAAAACTCTGAATATATAAATAGAAATCCTGAATATGTAGTTTATAATTCTGAATATATAAATGTAAATCTGAATATATAAATCTAAATCCTGAATATATAGACAAAACTCTAAATATATAAATGTAAATCCCGAATATATAGTTATAACTCTGAATAAATAAATTGAAATCTGAATATATAAATGTAAATCCTGAATAGTTATAACTCTGAATATATAAATGTAATTCTGAATATATAAATGTTAATCCCAAATATATAGTCAAAACTCTGAATATATAAGTGTAAATCCTGAATATATAGTTATAATTCTGAATATAAATTTAAATCCTGAATATATAGTCAACACTTAACAAAACTTAACATTTATATATTCAGAGTTATAGCTATTCAGGATTACATTTATATATTCAGAGTTACAAGTATATATTCAGGATTACATTTAATTATTTCCTGTTTGTCCCCCCATAAAGGCATATTATATAATATAATACAAAGTATATAATATATACTAATGTATTACATGGGTAAACACCACGGTCATTTATTTAGTTTTTTTTTTTTTTTTTTTCTGTGATAACTAAGCACATTTCCCCCTCAAGTTCATCTAATATGGATGTGCGTATATAATACATTTGTGGGGAAATGCTTAATTGTCATGAAATAATCTATCTATCTGTCTACATTATCAATTTTTTGTGTTTATATTATTTTATTTTATGTGAGCTAGGGAATTTAAACTACAGTTAAAAATCTATGGATTGATTGTAAAGGGAAGTGTTTAGATTGCTCATTGACTTTGGTTATTTATTCATTTTCATTAGTACGCTATAAATAATTTGAATACACTAATTCCGTTATACAAAGCTGTACTTGTGAAGAATATGTAGCCTAACCCAGACATGCAGTCTGTCTGGAAGAAAAGATCATATTCCCAAATACAGGATAACCCTTACGATAATTACTAGGGTTAACAGGTTAACACAGTCAATATGCTAGGACAGAGTCTCTCTTAAACAAAGTCGCTCAGTCTTCTCTGCTCAGAATTAGATCGTTTATAGTAATTAGCTTTTGGCTTACTGCCTCCTTTTAAAGTTTTGTTGATTGAAATAAAATGGACTCCTGTTCATACAAACAAGCTTGCTTTACTATTGTGAGAAAAATATGATTTATGAAAAGTTCATCCATCTGGAGTTCTACATAATGACCTTTCCTGTTAGACAAAAGATGGAGAACTCACAGTGACAGATAAAAGAAGGGAAGCTCTTTTCCTTCCCAGGATGAAAGCACTTCCCTATCTCTGATAGCCGATTGCCCCGCAGCAAATAAGGGAGGAGACGTCCATATCCGCAATCAGCCTATCAGCTCTCTTTAAATCTGGAATATTCAGCCCTCCAATGTCCTCTTTAGGGAGAACTGGCACTTCCTTAGACCTGCTCACCTCGGCTCTGGTTCAGATGCCTTATGCAGAGGAAACGGTCTTGAGTTTAGCTTACGGGGAAATGCAGCCTGTTCGGCACATGGGGATATGGATTAGAGAGGGTTTGGGTCATTTCACTTTCAATAACCGTTTTTTCAAATTTATTAGTTGACAGGTCTGAGAATGGGATTGACAATGTTTCCTGAAAGCAAAAACAGTCACTTTTTTATTAAAAGCATAGGGGTGCCTATTTAAATGTAGGGGAGAGCGGGGCAACCTAACGCATATTAGTTTTGGCTCAATTAAATAAAAAATAATTAGGTTCGATTATTATTATTATTTTTTTTTTACACAAGCAACATACACATCTCTGCTACAAATGAACACTTAAGTTTTTTTTCTAGGATCTACCATTTTCGTACAGTTGCACTGAAAGTGACAGAAGTGCAAATGTTACAATTTACCCCATATGCGGGGTTAATTGTAACAGACAGGGATTAGTTGTAACACACATAATTCAGTACTATTTTTTTTGTATATTTTAATATTGTTTGTGCATCTGTATAGACAGATATCTATACATCCATCCCTCATCCAATCATCCTTCTATTGTGGATCAATATCATGGATAGAGACATAGAAAAGGGCTGCACAGTTTTTGCAATAAATAATAATAAATAAAATTATAAATATTTTAATTGCAATTAAATTACATTTGTGTGTGGCAGCTGGATGTACAATTATTATTATTATTATTATTATTATTATTATTAATAATAATAAAAGTAATAATAATACAAATGAGCTTAAAATAAAAATTTAAAGGGTTTATTGCATTAAAAACAGGCCATATTTTTTTATAAATAAACAAGTTATCATTCATAGTACACTAAATTTTAAACATTTTAAATTCCAACATTGTTTGTGAAAGTCCAACAAAGTTAAATGTATACTCAAACCTGAAAAGTTGTGTGGCTCCTTTTTCATTTGATTATCATTGTACAATTGGCGGTTTAGTTGTAACACTCTGTTCCAACTAACCCCACTGTGTATTACATATTTTAAGCCTAGCTAACAGTTGCTAAAGGAATTGCTGACATGTTTCAAAATGGTGCCATGTTTGAGCCAACAAGACAGTGATTAAGGCAATATAAAGTTAGATTTTGGAAACGTATACACACAACTCGGAAACCGAAAATAACCTATAATGAAAAAATGTACTTGCATGGTGTCAAAACACTTTTTGTCCAGTATCTTCACGAAACATTATCAAAACTTTCCGCAAATTCGCGGGAGACCGTCTTCTGGCAGCAAGAGAAAAATAGCAGAAGACAACCTGCTTGATCCTGACTGACTACGTAAAAAGTCCGTGTTACATTTAACCCCGCGTTAGGTTGTGCCTTGCGCTCCCCTACTTTTACTTACAATCTGAATTAATAAATATGTTGCCCGTCAATAACATGTAAACCAACATTATCGTTTAACAATTAGTTATTTTATTTAAATGTGATTGGCTTATCAAGACAGATCCCTTGAACAGCCAATCAGAATCTTTTCGAGACCTCAGGCATTTAAACTGGTAGATGACATAACTACAACACGCTTTCATAATAAACATAATGTTATTGTGGACTGGTGTGGACACTAGTTAATGTTATAGTTAATTTTACTCACTCAAAAAGGACCGTCACTTGTTTTGTTCCTGAAGTAATCAGTTTTGAACTAATTGGTTGAGTGAAGGTTTCATACTTACTCATAAAGACAAAATCAATGGTCACCATCTACTGCCAAAACTCCAATCTTAAAAAAAATAAAATAAATAGTTCTCTGTAGAACCTTGATGTTTATATATGTTCATCACTTGGTAAAAAAAAGTTCTGAAAGTGATTCCAATGATATCGGTCTTCTGTTATCGTAATAGCTGTGGTGTGGTCATCACTATTCTCATAGAATTAAAATAATCATAACACTGTATGGAATTGTCCTTGGTGTGAATTGCACTAATAGGCAATATTTTTTTTTTCTAAAATGTTAAGTTATTCAGTTTCAAACCACATTTGCTCATATTGAGTATATTAGGAGTACATTACTCATGTTTTTAATTTATTATACCAGTTGAATGGTTCTCTTTTCACCTGATTTCCTCCTCTACCCCTCCACGGAAGAGTCTAATAGTACGACCCTTGCCCGGTCAAGGGCACTGAGTTAGTAATTGTGAGGGGTTAAAATTCTCATTGTCTCTGGGGGCATTCAGGATTATTATTTTTTGCCTCTGTTGGGACATTTGCTGTTTGTTCAAGATACAAGGTCTCTTTATAAACATTATGATGCCTTATGGCTTTTCATTGTGGTCCACACTAATAAATGCAATATATTAAATAAATATTTAAAAGAATGGTGGCAGCCTCCCTGTGAAACATCACATAGAGTGGCCATTAAATTATGATGCCGAATCCTATTTCATTGTGGCCTCCGCTAATAAATGCAGTATATTAAATAAATATTTAAAAGAATGGACGAACCCTCCCTGTGAAACATCACTTAGAGAGCCCAGTCAAATCATGAGCTAAGTCTGGTTTTATTTATTTCTTTTATCTTTCTCGTTTATCTTCACGAAGAAGAGGCCAAACACGTAGATTTAGAATGAGAAAGAAGCTCGTAATCAAATTGAATGAAAGAGGCCTTGTGGAATTGATTTCATACAATGAACATAAATAAAACAAAATGACAGGTCACATAAACATCAATAGGGCAGGGACCTTGAATTAATAAAAGCATATACAGTATATATAATAATGTTTTACTCTGCTCTTTTGCAGATACAATGGAGTTTAAAAGTCAGGAATAATTTTCAGTTTCTTATCCTGACTTTTAGACCTGTATCTGCAAAACCACATCAGGGTGAAGTATGAGATTGACTTCCAAATGAACTTGAAAACGGTGGGTGTTGCTTGTGTATATGCATATCTCTATATATCCCAAGGCAGTTCTATTAACCGAAAGACTCATAAACCTAATTAAAGACACATTGAACGTCTTTCAGAAGAGCTGTTCTCAGACACAAAAATTTGATCAAAGTCTGCCACTATAAAAGTCTGTTTTTGACCTTGTCTGTCTCTTTCCACTTTCTTCATGTCTGTTTATCTCTCTCGCTATCATTTTAGTAATCCCGTTTTATCCCCTATCTGTCTGTCTGGTTCCTTTATCTTCTTTTCATAAATACTTTTGCCTTCTAACATTCTAAGCGGCTCTATTAAAGAATTAGTATATGCAAAATTGACAATTGGACTCTGTGGAACACAAAAGGATACATTTTGGTCTCTGTTTTCCATGTAACTGCAATGGGGCTGAAGATTTTAAGCTTCTAAAATTATACAAAAAGCAGTGCATATGACTAAAACTACTGTATATCCTCTTCTGAAGTGATATTATAGCTTTGTGTGATGAAAACGGTCAAATTTAAATCATCATTCAATGGTGGTCTTCCCTTCCAGTGAGCTACAATATTAACTACAATTACATAATGGCTTTTTGATTCTATTGTAGTGCTTTTTGGAGATGACAGCTTTAGTCCTTTACCGGTTTTTACCGTTTTCGAATGTATTCAATGGATTTTCTTGATATTTAGAAGAATATCAGTAACCAGAAAGTTTCTGGTCTCATTGACTTCCATAGTATATATTTTTTTCCTACTATGGAAGTCAACGAGACCAGAAACTGCCTGGTAACTGATATTCTTCTAAATATCAGAAAATCGGCTGAATGGATTTGAAAACGTTAAAACTCAACTGTTTAACTCTGGGGGGACTGGTAAAATGAACCCATTTCCAAAAAAAAGTGGAGTATCCCTTTAACGATTTCATTATATGAAAAAGAGTGGGATATTCCTGAAAAATACACATTTAATGAAGCAAAAATGTTATAGGGGTTTGGAAATTACATTTAAAACAAGTCAACAATAGTAGAATGAATAATTTTCTGCTGAATTGTTCCTTTTAATATATTCCTCTTTAAAAAAAAAAGATGTATTTATTTATTTATGTATTTATTGGCAATGTGTCATTATACTCAACCAGCATCCAATGGTATATGCGTGTGTATCCACGATGAATCTGCCTGCATCTGCATGTGGGTTGGGAGGCTGCCATTTTGCAGTCTAAAGCAACCAGAGAGGTTTTAAAATGAAAAACACATTTTGTCATTGGGTGTGTAGGACTGGAGGGCCAACTCACACACGCTGAATAAATCAGAAGGTCAAGACCATTACGAGGGCAACTCCCCATGGAGCAACCCAACACACACGTAAACGCACTCAGGAAATCTGTCATAAGTCATTGACACTGCATACTTTGATTAATCATATAATCCAATTTCTCTCATATCACGATTCACTGAATCAGTGCATCTTTGTCTGATTTTGGTCCTATATGTGGTGGACTGTTTAATCCCGTTCCAGCTGCCTGACTTCACTCTGTGGTGGAAATAAATGCATCATAGTAGCTGAGAGATTGGAGTCATGCGCTGTAGATCAAAATTAAGGGGCAGAAAGTGCTTTAATTTTTACTAAATAAATAAATAAAAATTAAAGCTGCATGATTCTGGATACATTGAGAATCATGATTTTTTTTTTTTTCATTAAAAATTGGGATTACGATTCTCCCATGAATAGACAACTAAACAAAATAATATGTAACGCTATTGAAAACCCTCAAATCGTTCAGGCTGGTTTGTGAACTGGATCAACCAATTCATTGAAAATTATTAATTCACAAAATGGCCTGTGGACTGGGGCAAGTGTCTCGACCTTTTTCTCTCACAAAACAATCTGATTTTTAGAAGTCTTGGATTCTTGTGCACAAAATGGTGCTTTTATTTTGCTTTTTTGTCCATTTTGAGGAAATGATGGCAGAACTAAATCATCTTCACCAATAAATTCCAAAGTATTTAAGTTTGGTGCACAATTCATCTTGCACAGTTTGTGTTTTGGATATGAATGGTGTGTCAAATCATGTGGACTTTCTAATTGTTTATGTGTTTTTAGATTTATGGGAGTTGAACAGGACGTGGCTGTTCCAGGCCGGAGAGGGGCGTCTGCCGCACTACAGTATGTTACTGGATGAGACCCAGGAAAGGCTCATCGTCGGTGGAAAAGACATCCTGTACTCTCTCAATCTGGAGCGCATCACTGCCCCTCACAAAGAGGTACATCCATTTACAGTGTTTTTAGAATTTGGACATGTCTGTTCAGCATTGTTATCTCTGTGTGTGTTGTGGTACAGTTTATTAGCTCATTTGCCTCTTGAGTGAACATTGTGCAAGTCATTTTACGTCTGTTGCTAAAAAAGTCACAGCTTAACTACACATAAATAAATAAAATCAGAAACTCATGCAAGTAGAACCCAGAGATGGATTGCAGCCATCTGCTCCCCTTCTATTCATGGGCATTCACAAATCATTTTGCTCATTGGTGCACTGAAACTGTTAATTATAGTTTTTTTTTTTTTTTTTTTTGCACTTATTGCCGTAAATGCTGCATCATGTTAAAAGCAGACATTGTTGGTGTTAAAGTTCATTGTAGAAATACCAACTCGGGTGTATGTATAAATTCATTCCAAGCTAAAGTGTCTGATCGCATATTAATTTCACATTTTAGCCCCTAGTGGCATTTGCATGGATCTTTCAAAATGGTTGTGAAGCAACTGTTACCCTTCATGGTAAATTTAAAGGGATACTCCACTTTTTTTTTTTGGAAATAGGCTCATTTTACAACTCCCCCAGAGTTAAACAGTTGGGGTTTATCGTTTTCAAATCCATTCAGCTGATTTTCTGATATTTAGAAGAATATTAGTAACCAGATAGTTTCTGGTCTCATTGACTTCCATAGTAGAAATGAATATACTAGTCATGGAAGTCAATGAGACCAGAAACTGTCTGGTTACCGATATTCTTCTAAAATCGGCTGAATGGATTTGAAAATGGTAAAACTCAACAGTTTAACTCTGGGGGAGTTGTAAAATGAGCCAATATCCAGAAAAAGTGGAGTATCCCTTTAATGAATAAACTGTGTCCACACAAACCAAATGACCACTGATTTGTTTAAAAGAGAAGAAGAGTAGGTTTTCTAGGACTAACCAACATGAATAATTATGTAAAAATTATAAAACAATCATTACAGGCTTAAGTATTCGTAACCGCACATTTTACAGAAATAATGTTTAAAATTATTTAGTGCAAAAATCTTCACGCTCATAGTTTTAATAAGAAAACATCATGTCAGTCAGGCAGTTCCATACAATCTAGTCACAGAAGTTATAAAATTTTAACCAAAAATCAGATCTGAAAATACTACTCCCTTACTACTTTCAATTGCAATTGAATGACTTCCGATATGTCATTTGCCAAAAACTAAAGTCAGATTTACTGTGATAAAGTAAATATAGCTGATAATTTGATCTCAGTATGGTGACCATCTTGAGGTTTGACCATACGCAATATATTTTTTATAATTTAAGTAGACAAATATTTAGTGGACTTGGAAAATCTGCTTTATAATTATTATAATAAAGCCAGGATTATAATTAGCCGGTTGCAACGAGTAATAATTCAACTGTAGTGTACTTGGAATTTATGAAATTTATCCAAAATGGCATTTTATCAGTTGATGCATTCCCTGGGAATCAAACCCAAGACCCTGGAATACAGGAATAAAGAAAGTTTAAACTTGTCTTTTTCATGCAACCACAGGTCAAACATAAATGTGACAGTATTTAGCCAAGTAGAGCAAGAGCATTTCTGTGCCAGAACATTACACACAACCAAACTGCCTTTCTCTCTGTTTTAGATTCACTGGGCGAGCTCTGAGGAGCAGGTGGGGGACTGTTTAATGCAAGGCAGAGAGAAGGTAAATAACTTATACATCCTGTATATGCGACACAGTGGTATCCTGTTACATGACTACAATGTTTGATGAAATGTGTTTAAAAAAACACATTTCATCTTCAGTCTTAACTTCTTTTCTTCTCTTTATATGTATCTTTCTTTTTGTCCCTCTCTCTTAGCCGGAGTGTGCAAATTACATTAAGCTGGTGCAGCATTATAACAGCACCCACCTGTTAGCATGTGGAACTGGAGCCTTCAGCCCGGTGTGTGCCTATATCAGAGTGGGTCAGGGAACACAGGTACAGTAAATCTTATATACTTTGCGGTAGAAAAAAAAAATCTTGTTTTCAAGTATCTAAACATCTTGGAAATATCAATTAGCAATAAGATAATCGAGTCAATTTAACACATTCATCTAGTGTAATTAATTAAAACAAATTACAATAATGAATTTGAATCATCTTAAAAAATATTGAAATGTGATTAATTGCAATAAATTAAATTAATTGACACTTTGTGTAATTCATTTAGAATTTTTAAATAATTTTTTTTTTTTTTTTTTAGCCTTTTAGCCACAATCCAAATACATGCAGCATATGTGAATTGGAGATGCTAAATTGTCTGTAGGTGTGAATGCATGTGTGTGTGAGTCCCAAGTCATGTAATGGGGACCTGGCGACCTTGCCAAGACAATTCATGGAGAAGGCCCATAGAATCACCAAGAGTTGAAAATGCTTAATGAATGTTAGTAAATCTTCATAGTTTAGATATTTTTATTGGAAAACATGAAAGTGACACAATTGCCTCTTTTATCATTGAAACATTGTTTTTCAAAGACAGAAGTTGAACAAACACAATGCCATTTGCATGTTTTAAAACCATAATATGAGTCACAGATTGTTGACAACAAAGTTTCAGAGATGCCTCAGTGACCACAGCGTCTTTAAAGGATTTTATTGTATCGGAAGCAGACTGAGGTCGCTGAAAATGCCCCGGTGTCGTTTTGTCATTCTGTCCACTTTCTGACTTATATTCCAGAAAACATGCTTTGAGGAGTTCCTGTTTATCTTCTGAGGAATGTGTTTTATTGAACCACAGATTGAGTGTGTCCAGTGTTGTGCTGTTGTTTGTCACCAGAGACATAGTCCTGGAAACTACCCTTGTAGTCTGCGACTGTCACTCTCACTCTTTTCTACACATGGTGTGGTGCAAAGACTCCTGCCATAATTGAAACCAGTCAGAGTGGCAACAAGTTAAAGCATTTAACATCTCAAGACACTAAAACATTGGTCTTGTTTGGATCTGAAATCTTTGATTGTAAAAAGATCCAGATGCTGTGTGTCACCGTGAAGTATTAGGAGCACATTTCAGGAAGGAGGGCTGTTTGATAACATGATGGCTGGTTTTCAGCTTGCTTGAAATTCACAGTTTGCAGGTGGAAGGAAATAAATGCTTAAAAGCATATGGAATTGTATCATCATTAAAGGAATGTTAAAAATCTGGTGGTTTAGAGTTACAGATTAAAGAATATGACCTAAATTTTTACTGCTATGTGTATAACAGAGGCCAGCTAGTATACTGTGAACCTCACTCCCCTGATCTCAAGAGACACACTAGCGACTGACTGAGACTGAGGTCATTAGCGTCTTTGTTAGTGCCCCCCCTTCCCGGCCCAGAGACGCCGGTTCGAGTCTCGCTCGGAGTGGGGTAAATAGGAACAAAGGGGTTTTATCAATGCCGTGACCCAGATAGGAGTAAGGTTTAGGGGGTTGAGTGTTACAGAGTACAAGTAAACCTCACTCCCCTGATCTCAAGAAGCGCACTAGTGTCTGACACTAGAGACTACGGTCTTTAACGTCCTTGTTGGCGCACCCGCCTCCTATGCTGGAAGGCGAGTAGGGGCTGCATGCCGAAAAGTTCAATGTGAAGCTTTGTTCATTTGTACTTTGTTTGACTTTTTAACAACATTCAACCCCAAACTAAATTACGTGAACTCTTAGACGTGCAGTTCAACCAGAGAGGTTCATGGCTACTTGCATGCCAAAAAAATCAAGCGCAGCGTCAGCTCTGGCAGGTCACGTTAGTCAAGCTCGCATCTGCTGACTCTCAGATGATACACGTCTACCTATAGGAATACGGCGCCCATCACTGTATACATATATAAGCACCCTCAGTATTATCAGCAGCTATCGCGTTTCTCAGGAGCTAATTACCCTCCTATATCCCTAGCTCCTCCTCTTGTTAGTCAGCATTTGGCATTCTGATTCAGAATCAGAATAATTTAAATTCCTGAATTTTGTTGTATTCTAAAATCTTGAATTAATGATATTTGCAATACATTCATGTTGGTTCTGTTCGGTTTACCGTAAGGGGGGTAATGCTGCTCTCCCTGCTCTTATCCATGCTAGGCTGCATGATGCACAGGGAGTTCTCGCCCAGATCGGAATCATACCACCATTCCAAACTGTATGCTCATTGTCTATCGTATTTGACGATAGTGGTCCTGGCAGAACTGGGGGCTATTGTAAGCAACTACTATTCCTCAATCGCAACACAGAATGTCCACAAGAAGCGGTACCAAAGGTGACGCATGCATCCCAAACAAATGAACCACCCTTTTTTTAATATATATTCCTAAAACGGGTACTTATAGGTTCACTTATTTCCATGACGCTGGCCGATCGCAACGGGAGTTAAGCCTCACCCTGCTACATTCATAAATACTATAAAAGTAATACTAAAACAACACTGATCCAAAGATCCTTAATTAAAAAAAATATATATCTTATTCACATTTTCAACTTTAAGGCAATAAAATATTTTCATTAGCATTGACATTTTGCTGATGTTTAAATTTGCTGATGGCAGTTAAACTTTGTCATTGCGAAAATAGTGCATCTAGTCTTTCTATTGGCTGTATATTAAATCAACGCTTCTTTGTATTGGCAATACACTATACAAAACACTTTTTATATCCTATTTTTGTATGCTAGACTTTCACATTTTGACATTCTCTCTCTTCCCAACAATTTCCTGTCATTATCTCCACTGTCTCTCTAATGAGGAGGCAAAATCCTATCAATGATGTAAAATATAAAGGTGACAGAAAGTAGTTCTGGCAGTGCTTTGTTTCTGAAGCGACTTTAACACTCTTCAACAGCCTGGTCTCCAGAGAGACAGACAGAGTTTGTTTTAGTGTGTGTGATGGGGAGATTTATCATTCTCACTCTGTTAAAATCTCCAACCAAACATCCAGACAAGCGAAAACAAACATCTCCATCCTCCCAGGAGAGCCTCAAGTCAAATTACAGAGCGGCTAATCACAGTGAAGTGAGGTTTATTTGAAGGAACAGGCTAAAGAAAAGAGCAAAAGGAGACGTTTATTTGAAGGAAACTGAGAATCTGGATTCTTTCCTGTGCCACATTGTGGCAGTCAGCCTTCAGACTTTCTTTCCCTCTACTTCTTAATCTTTGGAAGGTTATATATATAATCTATATATATATATATATACTGTATATCAGATCTCATTAAACGATCAAACACAATGTACTATTGTATACTATGTAACATGTCACACTCTGCGTGAGTGGTATTTACGACAGTAACGTTAAATACAAGTACTTCACAGCGACTCTAGGGATCACTGTTTGACAAAAACGGAATTCCTGCATAGTGCCCCTTTAAGTGACTTTCAAAGCAACTCTAGAGATGTCAATTATCCTCATATATAAAGATTTTTAACTATATATATATATATATATATATATATATATATATATATATATATATATATATATAGTCTTTTTTGGTTTAATATTCACAGACTATAGTCTATATCACAATTTGACTAGATGTACAACCCTACATTTGATTTATTCATCCATGACATTTATAATGACTGGATTTAGATCTGTCCGCGTTTTCCACATCACGGAAATCATAGGTCCCTAGAATTCCTGTTTTTTATCCCAACCAGGTTCAGAGATCAGAATAGTAAGTAGTTCTGGCTCCCTGACCCTCCGGCAGAGGTGAAGGAGAGAGCCACGGGCGTTGTGGGAGCCACGGGCTGGAGATCAGAGAAGGTTTAATTAGAGGAGACAGTCTTCAGCGGGGTGCCTGATAACTCCAGTGTTGAGCTGCAGGCTGCTAGCACACGCCTCAGTCTGGAACATCTACACCCTAAACACTTAATGAGATGCATACGAGGCACATATGCATGTGTGCACATACAAGTTGGTCTTTGCATTCATTCACGACAAAGATGGATACAGATACCTGCACAATTATACACACACTCAGCTCTGGAGCGCTGGGATGACATGATGCAGATGTAGCTGATGACAAGAAAGACTGATAAAGCAAGAGAGACACAGACCAGAAGCGCCGAGAGAGGGGAGCATACACACATACATGCAGGAGAACGCCCCTGCACACATTCCTTCCCAAGCATCAGGATTATAAGCCCCGTTTCGGCCCTTTGCGCCCATACGCACATCACCTGACACATCACAGCACACCATTCCATCTCACTGTCTTCTCTTTCACCAAACCCTGCGTTTTCTCATGGGCTTTACACATACTTACTTACTGTATACTAATGCACCCACATCATACCTCAATATACCTGGCCTATATTTCAAAACATGTTGAGTGTCCTAATAAAATATAATATAGGCTAATATAATATAATAAATGTTTTTCATGTTAATCACATTTAAATGGAAAATATATTATAGCAAAGCAACGTACTGTAGATTGCATTCAATTTTATCAGTTCTTTAGCCTGGCATGCCAGACCTACATCAAGATGTTAGGTCTGGGAACTCATCATTGACAGGGCTCAATCCGAGGGGCGGGATAAACGGTTGTCTATCAAATTCTCTCTGCACGCAATTGGGTAGCGCTACAACCAATCAAGCAACGAAGAAGGTGACGACTGAGTCCCATGCGTTTTCCCACCAGCGGAGCAAGTTGATATATTAAACTTTTACCGTATCCAATCGGCAAAACTCCGAACACATCTTTAAAAAAAAAAATGACTCAAGTGCCTTTCTTTGTTCTGGTTTCAAAGAAAAGCTTAAGTTTAAATCATCCAGAGTAGCGGTCAAAGCCGAATCGAAAGACAACTGTTCGCCAGCAGCAGCCATTCTTTGTTTTCAAGTAGCAGTGAACCGTCGCAACTCTGTCGTCATTATGTTTAGCCCGCCCGCCGACTCTATACACGATGTGATTGGCCTGACCAGAGTTTGGTTTTTCCAGCTAACTCGTCTATGGAGAGTTGCTAGACCACACTGATATAATTTTACAAAATAAATTTTGCTGCCACTAGGGTGCATCTAAATTTCTACGCTATCAGTTCTTGGTGTCCCTGGGGAAAAAAAAAAAACCCAAAAGACATGGCTTTAAATATTTTTTTTTTTTAGTTCTTCTTTGATATATTGTAGTACCATATATAATTTCAGAATAACTTCTATTGTCTTTTAAATATGGTGAATGTTTACTGCTGAATGTACCGACAAGCATTTGTGGTAAATTAAAATATGCTTGAAACATGTATTTAAATACTGTATATTTGTAAGGGAAATTTAGGGGGCGTAATTTGTGTGGTTTGTGTTACTGAAGTCGAACACTGTGAAAACTGTTATAAATGGTGTATTATGTAGTAGTTGACGATGTCACTTTGTAAAGAAAAACTAGGCGCCTATAGACTGAACACGTAAAACACGTTTTCCCAAATTCGCGTTTTTGTAGTTTACACAGAGACAAAAAGGGGTATCGGTTTCCAAAACTTGCATTTTGAGCCCCTTTTTTAAAAGTTTGCATTTTAAGTCCCCCACATGTCATTGTCGTGAATGGCTAGAGCACATCTGCTTGAGTTGAAAATGGTGTAGTGTAAACTCCCCCTCAATGTCTAGGGAGGATACAGTCATGCTTAAAAGATATAGGCAGCTCACTTGATTTTGGACCAGACCTTGTTGACATACTAGTAATTCCACCATCACTCAAGTTTGGGTATTCTGTATTTGTCAGTTTAGGTCATCTCTCACCTAACATTTCAACCCCCCTAACTATACGCAACACGATCGCTCAACCTCATTCAAATCTGAACCATGTGTCCACCCACAAGGTGTGCATGTGAGTTTGTGTGTGCATGACTTAATCAGCCTTAAGGTGTGCTGATTATCATGTGAATCTCAAACTATTTCATCTCATCTATGCCACGGATGTTACTTCAGGCACATCATCTGCTTAAACAAGCAGATATGCTCACGTACAACCACATGTGTTGGCCACAAGGGCTGATGCTATTGGACTGGTGATCACAAGATAAGTTAAGTAAGATTTGTACATTTACAAAGGACCTTACTCTGCAACTGTAAAAAATAAAAACACAATTTTTTTTTTACGGTAAAAAAACGGCAGCTGTGGTGGTTGCCAGAAGTTTATTGTCAAAAATACAGTAGCAATGTTATTGGTTTTACAGTCTGAACTTTTTTACAGTAATACAGTAATAAACCGTATTTCATTATCTGATATAATGTTAATTATATAATGACATAATGTTAATTTACCAACTTTTTGAAGAATTGATATTTGTTTTGTACTTTGTAAGACATTGATAACCACAAGAAAACAATGAGGAAACAAAACAAAAATACATGAAATGTGAAGTATCACACAGGGAATTGTGGGAATGTAAATTTATAGTTTTTCACTGTAAATTACAGTGAGTTGTTGTTTTTACTTTCAAAAACTGTATTTACCATATATAGTACAGAAACTTTCTGTAAATTAATTAACAGTTTTGCACTATAACCTTTTTACAGTCTTTTACCATTAAAAACATAACTATTTTGAGAGTCCACAGCCAACCTTTATAATTTATACCCATAACAGTAACGCTTCATTAAAGGAACATGAAGTTATGGGTTTGGCTTAGGATTTATTTCCATTCCAGTTTTGTATGAAGTTCGAGGAGCGAATGATCGGGAAAAGGTCTTCCTGTTGAAAGAGTAGAAGAATGATGTAAAGAAGGGAAATGATGGATGGACTGGTATTACATGTGTGGTGTTTGTTTCTCCAGGATCACACGGTGTGAGAACATAAATCAAGTTTGTGAACGCCTGTTCTGCGACACATGTTGCACAGCTAATACCGTCACCTTCTGGTTAAAGTGAGCTTTGCAGTAACGGTAGAGACAAAGTGATTCTTCAAAGGGCTTTTCATGTGAGGAAGGACTTAGATGTGTGCTTTCAAATCTCATTTTACCCTCCATTGCTTCACCTGGATGGAATATTTCCCCTGAGATTGCAGGATATGCATTGAAGGCCTGTGTGCTTTATGATGAGAAGCCACTGTAATATACAACGATACTGATGTGTTAATAGATTATATTCAGTGATACAAGTCGCCTGAAGGCTGACTGGTAGTTTGCAGTGTTGTTTTCTTCTTCTTGCTGCAATGCTAAGAACTGTTGTGTCAGGTTTCTGCTGTCTACCCTTCCGAAGATGCTAGCTTAGACCAACATGTCTGTCCTTGATCTTTCTGTTGAAGCTAATTTACCATTTCTTGCTGGTTATGTTATTAGAACAGGGCTGTGCAAAAACCAATTGCGATTAATCGGATCCAAAATAAAAGTCTATATTATATAGTCTATAGTCTATGTATATATTTAAGAATTATTTGCGCTTAAATTCTGTATATATATATATATATATATATAGTAGATATATACTGTGTATATATATATATATATATATATATATATATACATGATCTAAATTATATAAATATAAATATTTTATATATGAATAACACATTTTCTTAAATATATACATGCATGTGTGTGTATTTATATACACAAAATAATTATATACACCACACACAAATATATTATGTAAACACAGACTTTTATTTTGGATGCGATTAATCGCAATTAGTTTTTGCACAGCCCTAATATATATATATATATATATATATATATATATATATATTAGTATATATACTAATAATATACAATATACAACTTTAATATATATATATATATATATATATATATATATATATATATATATGCTGGTAACCAGAGGGTATTTTAAGTGGGGTTTATTATTATTATTATTTTTTAAATACTTAAAATTAAGTATCCCCTCTAGATATTACAAACATAACCAGCAAGAGTTGGTAAACCAGCTTCGTTAAATGATTATTATATATTTTAATAACAATTATTATGTAATATTTTGGAAGCATATACGCTAAGATTCAAAGGTTTTGGGTCAGTACGTTTATTTATTTATTTTTATTAATATGTTTATAAAGCAAAAATGCATTACATTGATACATTTTTGATAAAATAAAAAAAAATCTATTTTGATAAATAAATAACGTTTTCAACATTGATAATAATACGAAATGTTTCTTAATCACCAAATTAGCATATCATAATGATTTCTGATGGATCATATGACACTGGCAACTGGAGTAATGGCTGATGAAAATTCAGCTTTGCCATCACAGAAATAAAATACATTTTAAAATATATTACAATAAAATATGCACAAGATTTTCTTTTTTATTTTTTGACTTCCTTCAAAAGCAAACAAATCTTACTGACCCCAGACTTTTGAACAATAGTGTGTATATAACCTTTACATATGCCTTTATATTATATTTATATTTAGCATTTTGTTAAAATTAAAACTAGTCCACATAAGTTGGTAAACGTGTGTTTGTGTTCCAGCAGGAGCAAGAGTTCAAGCTGGAGTCTGATCACATAGAGAGTGGCAAAGGAAGATGCCCATTCCATCCCAACAGCCCTTCGGCATCCACTGTGCATCGTAAGAATGCAGTTTTAGTCTCCTTCAGTCCTCCAACTTTAATATTCCCTGTCTTTGCCCTCCTTTCATTTACAGCCATGTCTTTATTTATCTGTATTCTGTAGCTTCCCTCTTCTCCTTTTCAGCGTGCTGTTCAGACTTCAGATTGTGTATTCTTGAGTTTTGAAAGGAAAGGGAGTGCATTTTGAGCCAGGGGCCACTGAGCACAAAAGCTCTTCATAACACACTCCAGCTCGATTCCTTTAAAGCCCTCAATCACAGGGCGACAGGGATCTGATTTAGAGATGAATTTGATGACTTCCTTTCTCACAGCAGCTGCAGACTTTATTCAGCTGAGCTTTTAATTTAGTCTCTCCCAGTCGGCCCCAGAATCAGGATCGTTCTTTATAAAGAATATGTAATGCTAAATTGATAATGCCCTTTAGATCATGACTTCTTGCAGGATTTATGACTCACACTGGCAGTTATTTACCATTGTCTGCAGTGCCACCTAGTGGTATTTTAATGTATGACAAACAGAATCCCAAAACTATTGTGCATTAGCATTCAGGGATGTAACCATTGTCAGTAAATGTTGAAGTATAGGGCTTCTGTTGTAAAATGTCATGTGAAATCATAGCATCACTGAACTGATTTAAGACTCTCCTCTTTTAAGTGATATTTAATTTTTATACATCGAAACTGTTAAATAACTGCTTAAGTAATAATAATAAACAAACACTTCAGCTTAACATATTAAATTCTACAAGACTTTCTTGATTTCATTCTATAATACTGATTATTTTTTCTCTCTTTTAATTCACGTTTGATTGACAGGAGGGGAGTTGTTTGTGGGCCTGTACACTGATTATTGGGAGAATGATGCCGCTCTCTATCGTCTTGGCAACCACAGCTTCATTAGGACTGAAGTGGGTGACAAACAGCAGCTGAATGGTGAGAGAAAACCCAAACTTAACTTCTAAATCCCTGTTGAAAATACAAGCTTGGATGATGGTGGCCTGGTGTCATCAAGATTTTTATTTTATAACTAGCTTCACCAGCAAGACTTCTTTGGTCAACCAGCATCACCAGATATGCCGGTTGACAAGCTTTGAAACTTGCCAACATACACGAGCCACATATTATTTACGATATGTAATATTTTTTTCCATTAAAATATCCAAAAACCACTAGGTCAGTGTTATATATTTTGTTAACTTGTGTACTTGCATTATCCCAAATGTTTCCAACAATTTTTAAATGTTTAAAGCTACAACATAACTCTTTTAATTTATTCTTACCTAAAAACACTTATTTCTTTCAAAAATATATGTGCTCATTAATGTATATTTACTTCGTTCAAGTAATAAAGTATTCTCGTGAGTGTGTAATATGCCATTGAAAATACACACGGGTAAGGGTTTCTAATGTCGGTCGCCATGTTGCCCCTCCATCTTGAAAGTACATTAGCCAAAGAGGGACAGACCCGTTAATTCAAGCTTCGCCTTTCGCGTTTATGTTTGAGTTAACACTCATGGACGAGGTCGAACTGGAAGCCATGTTAATCTTGGACTACATTAGCCACCGTAGGAGTTAAAACGAAATCAGAATTGAGAGGAACACAAACTAATATTCACTGGATGGTCATATACCTTTTCACCGCTAGATGGGGGTAAAAATCACACAGTGTAGCTTTAAAATTACAATGTGCGAAATTACACGTGTCAAGGGTATCATGTCCGTGTTATCTTCGGTTTCTGCTTTTACTGCCATAGAAACCATTGCAGTCTCATGAAAAAAAGAATGTGCTAGTGGCAGTTGTCACATCCAGTATGTTGTTTCGCACAGTTGTCATTGACCACGTTTATTTGTTATCGTTTGCAGCAGGTCCTGTCACCAAAGATAACTCCAAAAAACGTAAACATACGGGTGAATTAAATGGCACAATAAGAGTTTGGGACAAGAGGAGGAATAAAACAAAGTGTAGAAGTGGTGTGGATTGTCTTAGATGGAGAGAACTTGGGTAATTTAACGAGTCTAGTTAACAAGTCTATGGCAGTGTAATTAAATACAGTATGAGTTTGTGAATCCCGTTGGATCGATTTCCATTGGCACTGGAGGTTAAGATGACAACTACTGTACCATCACTCCATGCTCCTTCACAGCGTCATCAAGCTATGCCTTTGTTATTGTTTTGAATATGCACCCACTAGTGGTAAAATGTGCATACTGTGCCTTTAATAGCTACATACACCAGGGGTTTTCATCCTTTTATTCCCGGATTTTGGACTGTCCCAGACGAAATATGACCAGTCGTGGTGATTTCTGTGGTCGTGGCTCATAAACGGTGGTCCTAAATCGTACAGTGAGAGAGGTTCAGTGACGGCAGTAGTCACAGGCTTGCGACCAAAACAGTGTCAGAACTTTAGCATCATCACGTCACAGTCTGTTTGCTTCGACCTAGGCCTACTGACCAGCCTATAAAAGTGCAACAGTAAATGGAGTATTGATCAATGCGATATAGCAAACCTCCTTACCTCAAGCTCCATTTACAAAATTGGCATCCCTAGCCATGAGCGTGTCCATTTTCTCTCCTTTCACTTCCTCCTCTTTTTTAACGCACATAAAATCCACAATTGTCAAAGTGTGATCTAGCTCTATTTGTTTACCACTAGGGCATGCTGATGATGATTTATTAATCTATTCTATACTAACTTGCGTCGTAGCATACGATTCAGTAGGTGTCATCATCGTACAGTCTACAAACATGTCATGCCCAAGTTTATTAGATCTATGTCGTACTGTGTGATTTGTTATGATCTTATAGGATTGCAGAAATCATACAGTATGTAGCTGGCATTAGCTTTTTGGATCCCTAAATATAATCATGTTAAAATTTCGATTGCACATATTCTTCTTTCTGTAGTGATGTGCTGTTCGATTTATATACTCAATTTTTTTTATTTTTTATTATTTATTTAAATATAGGCTATTATGTATTTTTGTTTATTTGATTTTTTTTATAAATTGATTAATCCAACCAACATTTCTAAAGAATGCTTTCAGTACCTTGTTAAATCAATGGCACGTAGAATTAAGGCAGTTCTGCAAGTGAAAGGGGGTCAAACACAGTATTATTATGGTATGGTGTTGACAGCACTTTTAATTTAATGTTTAATTATTGTACTATTTAATACAAACATCACTACAAAAAAAAAAAAAAAAAGCTATATTAAAGCTACAGTGCTTAGCATAAGTGAATACACCCATGCACAGTTGACTAAAAGAGGAATAAAATGTCATCTTTTGGAAATTTATCTTAATGCCTTAATTAAAACCTAGAGGTTGGCATGGGGTACTTTCCATAAGGAGAAATACATCATTTTCTGGGGGATGAATTTGTTCTTATGCCATCAGGTCGGGATTACTTGCAGCCCCCTAAAAAGACTAATCGATATGGAAGATCATTTATTCTCTCAGGAATCAGTCTGTTAAATATTGAGCTGAGGAAATAATCATGATGGACTGATCTGTATTTGGCACTATGCACTTTAGGAGCTACGGATTCGGAACTTTTGATGTTTCTTTTTTATATATATATAAACTGTCCTTGGACTCTGACCCTATCATGTTACCCTTGTTATACACTACATGCTATGGCTGTGTGAATGGTGTGTGAATGGTTGCATGTACTGTAGAAACTGAATCTATATCATAAGATCATCTCTCAATGAAAATCAAACCAGCTATTAGGCTAACTGAAATAAAACCATGCCGATCTCTAGGTATGGGGGAAGGGTGTGTGATGATGTGGGAAATTTTAATTCCAAAGGCCAAGGGAACTTTATCAGGATGTATAATATCCTGGATTCATTAAATAACTGGCCTTTAAAAAAAAAAAAAAAATCATATGGGAATTTAACATAGGGGTGTCCTGACTTATGCCCCCTGTATTTTCAGAAAGAACATGTACAGGTATTTATTTACAATACATTATTCATTCACAAAGAAAATTTGTGTCCTTAAAGGTTGGATTTTTGATTAAGGTATTAAAATCAATTTTGATTTTATCAAAGATGATTTTTTTATTCCTCTTTTTAGTCAACTTTAGAATTGGCGACTTACTGTATGCTAAGCACTGTATTTAACCTGGTAATGCATTTTTTATTGTAAATCTGTTAAGTTTAAACAAAACAACATTTTTTACTGCAACAAAACAATGGAAACTAATTTATAGCTACTGGATGCATAAATAACGAAGAGTGATGTACAGGCTGCCCTGCGTGTGGTTCCTAGAGGCCTGTGGCATCCTGCTGTGAGCTAGTTTTATGTTTCTCCTCTTTGCTGTATATCTCCTCCTGCAGCCGTTCAGGAGCTCTGGCCTTCAGCCCAGAACGCTACCACTGAGCTCAATGAAGGTGATGCTTTTACCACGCGTATCACAAAACTTGTGCCCTCATCGTGGGTGCAGTTAGCACATCAGCTCCATGTCAAAATATTGGAGTACCACATACTGCTACGATGACTATTTATTACTTTTTTTTAATGTATACTGTTCTGTATAGATGGCATACATGGTTTATCTTCAACAATTGCCAGAATGCGCATTTAAGTACAGATAGTTTCATCTTTAAAATTGTAAATGGATGATGCATGAATGAAGCTTTTGTACAATGCAGATACATGCATAATTGAGATGGCACTTTGGACTTGCAATGCACAAACAGCCTACGTCAACGTACTATAGTGATTTTACCATATACTATATAGTATTATAAAGTTTTTTCTAGAGCCCGATCGATAAATGATTTTGAAGACCGATACCGATACAAAAATCTGTTGGTTTTAAAATCCGATATTCCGATATATCGGCCGATATTTTTATTTTATTTTTTTTATTTCAGGAACGCGCAACAAAACATTAACAGATTTCCCTAACATCCCCATCAGTTTTTATAATTGTTATTCAAGCAATGTATGTATCGTGACCAACTCAACGAGTGTTGCCAACAGGGACGGTGTAGAGTGCCGTCTGGTGGACAAACTATACAACTCCAACACTCATGACATGGTTGAAGCGTGGTTCATCCATTTAAAAAAAAAAATAATAATAATAATTTATCAGCCATTATAAGTGCCGATACCGATAGTTTGGAAAATACCTAATATCGGCCGATAATAGCGGCCTGCCGATAAAACGGTCTGGCTCTAGTTTTTTCTTTACTCTTTCTTTATTTATCCCTATATTATAACTCATTCAGCAATAATAATAGTAAAGGTTAAAAAAGGATAAAAGAGATAAGTAAATAACGACTCTTTTATTTTTAAAATATTTGATAAAATGCAAAATGTTCAATGCAATAACTGGATGACACTTGCTGAATTGAACATGCAATGCACTATGAAACATATTTTTGCTTACAATTCTGTTTCACATTCTATGTTTGTACAGTATGCTGAAATAAGTATGCTAGAATTAATTCTGAAGATTGTGCATTCTTGTGTGCAAACTCACAGATGATGAGTCTGTGCTAAGAATACAGTGTCGTCTCACACTTCTCACAGGTGATTCAGACCCCGTGCTGTGATGCATTAATCATACAGACAGATCGAGACGAGAGCAAGGTGTTTGACATATACCATCCATCTCTGTGAGACCTATTCACATCCATTCAGACATTATTAAACCCGGTCAAACACCATCACATCCTGAGGTCATCTGCTCGATAACGTACAAGTGCTTAATGCAGAGCATAGAGCACAAAACCATGGAGACTTTTACGTTTCCTGTGTGCACTTGATAGTCTGAGGTTGAGGTCTGTTCATGTTTTGAATGGTGTTAACTGGAGTTGAGTGTTCTCGCTTCTGACACACAGAGCGCTGAAGATCTAATCCCACTCACACCTGCTGCACAATGCCAACATGCAGATCACACTGCATAATACGATAGTGGATTTATTCATATTGGAATACATAGGACAAACAAATGCATTAATTTGTTTAGAGCAAAAATACAGTAAGATTGTGGAATATTATAACAATTTAAAGTTAGACCTACTGTTTTCTCTATTAAAATATATTTTGTTCATGATGTCAAAGCTGAGTTTTCAGCATCATTACTCCAGTCTTCAGTGTCACATGATCCTTCAGAAATCATTCTAATATGCTGTTTTGCTGCTAAAAATATATATATTTCTTATTATTATCAGTGGAAAACATTTTTTTTTAATGCTTAAAGGGATAGTTCACTTTGAAATTAATTTTTGATATGTTTTAGCTTACCTCAAGGGCATCCAAGATGTGGGTGTCTTTGTTTTCACAGTATTTTCAATTTTGAAAAAATAAATACTTTTGTTGTCTATCAGTCATATAATGCAGGTTTAGGGGGTCCTCCCTCGGTTCACCTCAAAGAGCATGCAGAGAGAAGTGAAAATTAAACATGATTTAATGACTCATAAATGTAAGTACACACTGATGGCCTAAGACACGAAACAAGCGGTTTGTGTGGGAAAAAGAAACAGTATTTATATCGTTTTTACCTCGTGTAATCATAGCCATGTACAACTGATCTGACGGCACGGGCGATACAGTCTGTGCATGCGCCGGAAGTGATCGCTTGCGCGTCTACGTCACTCATTTTTTAAACAGAGATTTCGGAAGTTTTACCTTTCACTAAACATATTTAGATATACAGGAAATCGCAATGGAAGATGATTTCGATATACATAAAATATGTTTAGATCTTCACAGTGAAAGGTAAAAGTTCGGAACGGGGCGCGGTTCGCATGAAAAATCGCTAATGTGAACGCGGTCATGGGACCCGGGTGCGCACTAGGGTACCGAACCCGAGACTACCTGGAGCTGGAGGAGATGGTCTGAGTTTGGTTACTTTTTGTGAAATATTCTTACAATTTATACTTTGTTTTTATGTTTTTACTGTATTTTTTAATTAAATAAATTACTTACAAAAACATTAAAAAAAACTTCAAACTTTTGATTGGCTGTGTACTGTATGTTTCTGTGTAGTTCTAACTATATATTTTTGTACTTGTTTTTTTCACGTATAGAACCCAAGTTCGTGGGTTCAGCAGTGATCCCTGACAATGACGATCCTGCTGACGATAAGGTCTACTACTTCTTCACGGAACGAGTGGCCAACATGGAGGGTGGAAACAAAGCCGTCTACACCAGAGTGGGAAGAGTCTGTGCGGTACGGCATGTGGATGCCAAAAAAAAAACTTGCTTGCTCATCTCTTTCAGACAAGCTTGTTCAGCATTCATTAATAGTTACAGAAAGCTTTCTTTTAGCATTCTCAATAGCCCCTGGCCAGACTCCCTTTACTCATGACGTCAAATACAACAGAGAGGGAAAATAGAAGCAACTTTCTCTGGCAAAACATTATTATGTAATAAAAGGCTTGCAAATATTTGAGTAAATTCTTTTTTTAATGGCCGTCAGTGGAGAAAAAATGCTTTTTACGATTATAATGGGGCAATATTTTACCAGCAGCATACATTTCTGAAGCTATCCAACCAAGCATTGACCATTTACTTTTGTGTTTATCAAAAGGTTATGCTGCAAGATAGCACCACTCACAGGACAGGTGAAATGAAGTGTATTTTTATCTCTTCCCCTCTGTCAGAATGACCAGGGTGGTCAGAGAATGCTGGTAAACAGATGGAGCTCTTTCCTGAAGACTCGTTTGATCTGCTCAGTGGCTGGACCCAATGGCATCGACACACACTTTGATGAGCTCGGTAGGGGACATTCTTCTTTCTGTTTTCCTCTCTGGTGGTCTTTTTCATGCCTGTCTTAAAACATGGATGTATTCACCTTGTACCTCATCATGGAATTTTGGCCAGTTATTCTAAACATATGCCTGAAACTTAATTTGTCCACTTTCACTCCACATGAACACTAGCTTGTGTATGATGCAAAGGAAATATTACACTGGTATGCCAATGCTAGGACACACTACAATTTTGTTTTTGATGTAAGCATTTGTACATATAGCTTTACCGTTTAAAGTGTCATTCCACCTCTTTAAAGATAAATGTGTATTTAAAATGGGTCATTTATGTAGAAGAAATGTAAAATTATTATTTTTTTTAATTTAGAGCTTTCTAGTCTGAGAAAAGCCAGAAAATGTATTTTTGGCTTTTGTGGATGAAAGACAACAACTCCCAGAATGCACTTGCTTCGCTGCCCTAGGAGGCCACGCCTACCGGTAACAGCGCAGTAGTTAAACAAGTCTAGGCTAGTCTAGTGAGTCTCCGTGATGAGTCTGCCCGAAAATGTGTTTCGAGATCGCCCAAAATGTCCGGGATTCGGATATTGCGTTCTACAGTCGCCATTCATCATGTTTACTGTGGCGAGCAGGACGAGTGAGGGCCGTGTGGAGAACGAAGCGAGGCCGGTGGCATGATTAAGATGAGCGACACCTGTGAGGTGTAAGTTACCGGTCTCCGTCTGCAGTCTCGTATCTCTCACGGAGGAGCGGGAATTTTCTTAGCAATGTTAAAACGCACATTAACTGATCACTTGTTTAGCACTCATGTAAACGCTACATTTAGATTCACCAATCGGAATGAATTCAGTTAGATTGAAACAAAAGCTGTGCATGTTAATAATGAATGGCGACTGCAGAAAGCAAAAGCTGAATCCCGGACATCGACGGATGGACATGTCTGGGAAAAAGAGGACGGTTACCCCTAAAGTTACAACTCAGTTTTCTCCACAGAACAAGAGCCTGTTAGCTTAGCTTCCAAAAAAGATGGCTGACGCTATGTGTAATCCCAATCCTCCATAATGCATCCGTCTGCGTATTCGGTACCTTCGTCCATATTTTCAAAAAGGTTCTGCCGGTGAAATTAAACGCACTGGCACTGAACTGTGATAGGTCTGTTAGCGCATTAGGTCCAACCCCTAATCTAGTGCTTAGTGCTCTCCCCTCTCACACTTCCTCGTACAATGACGTAAAATGGCGATTTTTGCGTCATTGTAGGAGGAAGTAAAAAAGGTAAATAGCAGAATTCTTTCGTCTCAGGGGAAAATGATAGAGTGTTGCACGGCAATTCAAAAGTATAACTGGGTTTCTAATAATGGAAAGCTTTATGCAAATGAGTGGAGTGTCCCTTTAAGCTAAGTAGATAAAAAAAATCTAATGTATTTAAAAACTTTGTCTTTGCATTCCTTAGTGTATTTATACAGCTGAAAAATGAGAATTTCTCAAACTTGTCTTATTCTGTTGTACAGGAACTTATTTGTAATGTTAGCCCATAAAGCTTGCATTTATGCTTACATAAAATCACACAAAAACATGTCATCTAGTTAACTTTTACATATTTGGACACAATACCCTAATATTGAATATTAGATAGACTGCAGCTTTTTATTTAGCTTTTGTCTTGGTAATATACAGAGGAAGTCAATGTCATGCTCTGAGCAGTAGCCCATCTTTAAAGCATCGAATCCTGATACATCAAGATGAGCCGCTTGAACAAAACACAATAGCACTGAAAGATGAAATAAAAAAAGAACTGCACTTTTAGCTTCAGTGATGAGCTGTTTCTTCCAGCTCAGTGATTCTTTTTATCAAATGCCTCGAAGCAAAGCTGCTGATAAATCAGTTTTTTGCTTTTTCACATTTTGCCTTCTGCTATAGAGATTTCATCAAGTATCCATCTGTCCACCCGGATCAATTTACAATAGATCTCCATGTCTTCAAAGTGTTTATCACATTGAGTATTGAGTATAAGCCAGATTGAGTATAAGCCAGCTGTGAAAATTCAAATCTGTTTCACCAGCTGTGTTGCTTAACTATCACCAAATTTGTAATCTCAAGAGGGATCTCACTGATGATCGCTTTGACTTTCAGATTATAACTAATTTGTTTCTTCACTGATGTCCTATTAATCACTAATCTGTTGCAAAGATCATCAGAGATGTAAAGTACAAGTTTTCATTATGTTTATTATTTAAAGCTTCAGTCCGTAGCTTTTTCTTTTTTGGAATAAAAATGATCCAAAATACATATTTGAGAAAATACATAACCAGTGTTCAAACCTATCTGCCTGCTTTAGCTTTAGCTAGATTCAAAGTGGTAAGCTTGTATGTTTTTAATTCCAGTGGTACTGGTGGATTTCCACAGGAGATTCGAGCATGTCTTTGCGTCATTACGTCACATTTGTACACATAAAGAAGGAGTCTCGGCTAGTGTAAGCTATATTGTGTGTGAGGATGTTGGAGGTGGAGATTTATAGCCTTTTCTCACAGCACTTGATATAATTAAACTTATCAATTTGATGGTGGATCCAGAAAGGTTCAAACGATAATCATCAGTTACAACAGATTCACCCGCTGTAAAATGCAAAAGACTTTGTTCGGACTTCGGAGTGGCTACAGAAAAAAAAGAGACCGGACCCATGCGAAAACAAGAATACATATCGGAATGAAAAAACATGTAGTCATGCAAAGCTTGCTTACAGTGTTAACATTAACAATTTGAGAACAAAGTATAATTTGCACACTTTTGCGTGATATGATAACTTATAAGCGATTGATTACATAAGTGTAAATTCTCTAATCATCATCTCACCTTATTGTTTTAGCATATGTTATAATTTAGTTTGTTCCATCCTTTTAAAGTTTAAAAATCAATATTTTGATGGCTGACAGCTTCTTCACCAGATCCATCAAGTGAGAGTGACACTAATATCTGATTGTGTCAGTTTTGCTGATGATGCTTCCTATTCTTTTGTTTTAGAGGATGTGTTTGTGCTGCAGAAGAAAGATGAGAAAAATCCAGAGATCTTTGGACTTTTCAGCACCACCAGGTGGGTGAGGTCACATATATCCTTCTTATGTTCTGTTTATTTGAATGAACAGCAGTCTGGACACTCATATGCGTCTGTTTTTTTTTTCTTCTCTCAGTGCTGTGTTTAAAGGATATGCAGTGTGCATGTATAACATGGAAGACATCCGGGCAGTATTTAATGGGCCTTTTGCACACCGGGAACGGTCTGACCACCACTGGAAGGTGTACGATGGCAGTGTCCCTTACCCGCGACCTGGATCGGTGAGTTTTATTAGCTTGTATATTAGGTCCGTCAGTCACTTTGTGTCACATCAGAAATCCCCATGTACAAAATGTCACGATGTGTTGCGTTTACACCTCTGACATGCACTGCCATTTGGGTAAATGTTGAATTTTGGATCTTATTTCTTCAGACACACAGGATCTCTCATGGCAGATAAGTCTATTTTCAGCATGACTGTGCTCATCACTGTTCTCCTCAAGCGTGTCATGCCAGTTCTTTAATGTTAATGCCCGTGCATTCCCGTGGTCTGAATTCTAATTATATCCGATACGTGCTGATTAATGTCCTTCTCTGGCTATTATCTCTTGCCGATAAAACAGTCAGGTTGGTCTTCAATAGTTAGTAATGGCCTGTAATTCAGTCATTTTCTCTGGTGTATTGAAGGATCGGGGGTTTTTTTCCGTTGTTCACATCTAAAAATTAGTCTAAATTCTTATGTTTCCATGTGCAGATATTCTTGGAAAAAGCATATCGGGAAAAAAAAAGTATGTCTCTGACAGCTGACCTTTTAAAAGGCAATTTAGTGGTTTGAGTCATGCACTGCTGGGTTTCTGATTAGACTCTTGTTCTAAAAGGTTATAGCAGTGAGAAGCAGGGCAGCTATTCTCAAATCAGGAGAAACAAAATGAAAGACCCAAATGGCTTTCGTGACTCTGCGAACTGTGTTTATGAGCATATTCATATTCACAGCCTTTTTGTGTCTCACAGTGTGCCAGTAAGATAAATGGAGGCCAGTTTTCCAGTTCTAAGGCATACCCGGACGAGGTTCTTCGTTTTGCACGTTCCCATCCCCTCATGTTCCAGGCAGTGCAGCCCTTTCACAGGCGACCCATTCTGCTGGACACCGATGGAGGACGTAAACTCACACAGCTGGCGGTGGACCGGGTGGAAGCTGAGGATGGACACTACAATGTTCTCTTCATAGGGACTGGTACTCCATTTTAGTACCCATTTTATCTACTCATAGACCAGCACTGTCATACAGACTTTATGCAATGATTGTTGCTTGTGTCATACTAAATATTTGCTTGCCTTGTAGAGGAACATCACAGTATACTGTACCTTTACTTAACTTGATCTAGTCTACAGATCCATAGAAATCAAAATTGTAGTTTTGTGAATTTAAGGCCAACTATGTTATATATTGCTAATAAGTTGACAAATATCTTTTAGCAGATGTACACTACAATTAAAAAGTTTGTGGGCATATATATATATATATATATATATATATATATATATATATATATATATATATATATATTTTTTTTTTTTTTTCAGCAAGAAATTCTGCATTTGATTCAAAAGTGACAGTAAAGATTTTGTTAATGTTCCAAAATGTTTTTTTGTTTGTTGTTTTTTTCAATATTCCAAAAGATATAAATTTCACTTCATACATGCTGTTCTTTTGTACTTTCTATTCATGAAAGAATCCTGAAAAAAAATGATAATAATCAAAAATGTTTCTTAAACATTAAATCAGGATATTATGATTTCTGAAGGATCATGTAAAACTGTAGACTGGAGTAATTATGCCTAAAATTCAGCTTTGTTATCACAGAAATACATTTTTAATGAATATTTCAATAGAAGACAATTGTTTGAAATTGTAATAGTTTGCAATATTACTTTTTTACTGTGTTTTTGATCAAATAAATGTAGCCTTGGTGAGCATACAAGACTACAAACATTACAAAAATGTCTCTAATAAACATATCCAGGGCTTATAGCGCAATAATATAAAAATATTACATAAAATGCATTTTTTTGTCAGTAAATATCCTAATTCAAGTTCTCTTTCTCTCTGGAACTCAGATAATTCTGTAGTATTAAAAATGATCACAATCTACAACAAAGAAGCCGGCACAGTTGAAGAGGTTCTTCTGGAGGAATTGCAGGTTTTCAAGGTCATCAAAATTCCCTTTTATCTTTATATTAAAACCATTTCATTTCACTAAGAAACAATCTTCACACTAAATGCTTTTTCTCATTCTAGGTCCCTGTTCCTATTACAGAGATCCTTGTCTCTACCAAAAGGGTAAGATTCACATACACTGTAGTTTTCCACCTGGAGATGGTGGTATTGAGTAAACTTTTCATGCATGACTGATCACCACAGTCTTGATACCTGTAGCAAATTCAACATTCATAACAAGACAGGTGCTTTGTTTGTTATTGTAATACTGACAATCGTTACTATCACATGAGATTCTTTTGGTGTTTGTTATTGTTACTGTAATATATTAAATTATTTAGAATACAGATGCCTAGGAGAATGATTTGATCTTCATCATTATGCTAATGTCGTGATTTGGACATAATGGCTTTCATCACACGTAACAAAGCTGTTGACAGCAGTGTGTTTGCATCTCCATAGCAACAGCTGTACGTGGGCTCTGAGCTGGGTGTAACACAGATTCGTGTGCACCAGTGCGGGCTTTACGGATCCGCCTGTGCAGACTGCTGCCTGGCCAGAGACCCCTACTGTGCCTGGGACGGGTTCACATGTTCACGCTACTACCCTGCAGGCCTGTATACTAAAAGGTACCATTTAGTCAAGTCAGATTTGTTAGTATAGTACTTTTCACAGTACGTATTGTCCCAAAGCTGCTTTACAGAACATTAATACCCATAGGATGAACAGCCTGAGGCAAGGAAAAACTCCATAAGATATTTCTGTAGGATGTGAAGAAAACCAAGCAGGCACATAGAATGGACCCAGAAAGTATGTATATATTTATGTTGCCCTCAAAATTAGATAGATATAAAAAAAATAAAACCAAAAATGACACTAGAACTTTTCTCAGAACTAAATTCACTTATCTGAGGCATTATTTGCAGTCCAACTGGTCTCAAAAGTCAATGTCAGTGGATATATGGTGCAGGTTCTCAAGTTCACCCAGTTGTCCATCATATTAATTATGCACTGCCAGAAAGTCTCCATTCTGAATAGTGTATATATATATATATATATATATATATATATATATATATATATATATATATATATATTATAACTGGATACCTAACAAACCTAAAACCTAACTTTTTTCTTTAAAAAAATGTTGTTAGTAATACAATGACAATCAGACATTAATATCATTATTTTGAAAAAATTTAATGATTGAATCTAATGTTGTTCATGGTGGAATTAACTATAAGTCTATGCAAATGTAATGGAATAATATAAAAACATAAATATAATGTAAAATGAATTAAGTCACACTTAAATCTCCCAATTTCATTCTATCTAAACCAAAAAAAAAAAAAAAATATTCTAGTTTCCCAGAACTAAATTCCCTTTTCTGGGACATTTGTATCAATGACTTTTAACCAACCGGTTTACAAGTCATTGTTAGTGGATAAATGGCGCCAATTCTCCTCAAATGCACCCTATTAAACTTCACACTAACTATGGAAATTTTCTGGCTGTGCAAAATGAATGGAAAATTTTCACACGCAGGACCTCATTTTTAACACGACATCTTTTTATTATTATTTGAAACCTAATATTTTGTCACAAGTTTATTCAATAGTGTTATCACATTTAAGATAAATACTGCTTGGTTTGATGTTTTGTCATGTAATGCAATGACATTCAGACATTTTTTTAAGTGTGGATGTAAGTGTTCAAATACTTTTTGGTGCCATTGAATTCAAATGATTAATTTATAGTAATTTACACCATACTATACTAATACTAATTTATTTGCTACTCATTTTTAATTATATTTACATGTTATTTTACACTGTAATTGCATAAATAATGTGTTAGGTGTATGTAGTTTTTTAAGGGTTAAGTTTTCTTGTAGCAGGAGTCATTACATCTTATGCTTAACATTTAATCTCTTAGCCTTAAACACACTCAAATAACTCTGACACATTTGACAGGGCTGATATTTGGGTGATTTTAAATATCAGCCTCGGACTGGCAGTGCATACTGTAAGTATTGAGCCTGTAGATTGCTTTTATATTAAGAAAATGTTAAAGACATGAGATGCGTTGACATTCCGAAAGGAGTTTATGTTTTATTTCCATGAACTGTGCATTGCAAAATTTGGATATTAATGCATTTCTTGATTAAGTTGTACAGTATTAGTGTGTGAAAATGTGCATACTGTAGGCCTACACCAAAATCTTGTTCGAATTCCATCCCAGTGTTTCCATTAGTGAACTCACTGAGTGTGTGCTTTTGTGAGAGCTCTTTTGATGTTTCACTCAGCCGCAGGGTAGCGTGTGTGTGCTTGTGTATTGAGCGTATCGGGGCAAAGGGTGAGTGGGAGGGTTTGGTTAATCCCGACTCAAAAGCCTGTCAGCTGTCTCAGTTCGGTCATCAGTTTGAGCTTGTTAGCGATTGATGCTAACACCTATCGCCCATATTAATACCCATCACACGCTCACTTTGTATGCAAAGCCAGACAAGTCGCACACAATCAGCACCAAATGCCTGTCAGAGTCATTACTCACAGAGTTCCCAATAAAAACCGGAGCGAGTCTGATTGAATTTCTGTCACCTCCCTGTGCTGTTACAAACCTTGGGCGGTAGGATGATATTATGACAATTGCAGACAGACAGACAGGCAGGCTGTGTCTGGGTTATGTCAATGTCTCATTTTTCTCTTTCATTCTTTAGGCGCTTCAGACGGCAAGATGTCCGCCATGGCAACGCGGTTCAGCAGTGCAATGGGCTTCAGCTTAGTGGTATGTTCTGGCCATAGCCTGATCAATGGAGGATATTAGAGTCTTAGGAGCTTTATAAGAAAAAATGTGGTGGATGAGATCTGTAAAAGATGAAGAGGTCACAGTACAGTTGATGGGAATCTCTTAATGCACAGATGGTGCTTTTACTTTAGGAGACAGACGTCAGTATATAGAGTGTGACTTATTCCGGATGTAATTTCCGCACTCTTTTTTTCTACATGGCAATTTCAGCTTGAATCAAACTAACGTCTAATATAAGCTCTGATGTTAAACATTACAATATTCAAATGGAAGCTAAAAATATATGTTGAAAATGTGAAATTAACTATATGGTCTAAAATGATAATGGAAATGCAATGGAATCCAATCAAGACAAATATAATGACTATATATAATAACATTTTAAATTATAAGCACAATATGTTTTATAATTTTTGGTAGCAAAATATTCAGATAAACACAACCGGGGTCAACATTTTGGGTCAGTACCATTTTTCTTTTTCTTTTTTTTTTCTTTTTTTTTTTTTAAGAAAGTAACACTTTTATTCTGCAAGGACACATTGGATCAAATGTGACAGTCAGACTTCTGTTCACAAGATGCTTAAATATTCATATTGTGTCCTACAGGAGTCATGCAACAGCCATGAGCACAATAAATGGATGGTCACAATTACCTTTTTTTATTATTCTGTGACAGAAGGCTTCCATGGTTTACAGAGAAAAATCAAGAATTTGAGTTGCAAGATGTTGAATGTGTTCAGTGGTGAAAAGATCCTCATATAATGAATTTATTGGAATTGGCTGTTCACGTGGGTGTGTGTGTTTCAGAAGAACAAAGCATCTCAGAAAAGCTGGTATACGGTGTGGAGAACAACAGTACCCTGCTGGAATGCAGACCACGATCACTGCAGGCATCTGTAATGTGGTACATTCAACATGGCGTGGACATGGAGGAGGTAAAAACACACATCTAAGAGGACCTACTATAGACTTGTATTATTCTTATGTAAAACCTAATATATTAACATGACATAATACTATCACAATCCCTAGCCCTAAAATAGAATGTATTTCATATTATAAATATATCTATATAATTTATTTATTCAAATTATGAACAAATATTAGCATACACATCTGTCTCCAACACATGTAAACAACTTCTGAATGCAATAATTCAGATTTGACTTCACACATGCAGTCTACATTTAAACATGATATTGAGGTAGAGCTCACATGGTCAGGCTCAGAAATTATTTCATCACAAAGGAATGGTCTGAACCCCTGGTGAGAGATGGCTGTTAAATATAGATTAAAGCTTCATTGTACCATTCTTATCACAGAGAGGCTGGGTAATATAGCCCCCAGTGATTCATCTTAGATGGAAAAGAATAATGACATCGTCTATGTCACTGACCATCTCTCTGCAGAAACAAGGTAAATTAGACTTTCAATAACGCCACTTGTATTCATCGTATTTGCTAAAGTGAGCATCACTATTACTATTGCTCTCACTCAGAACAGACAAATGAAAGTATTATATTTGGTTAATAATTATACCTCAAATCATGAGCTTTGTCCAAGACGTGGAAGTCGGCCCACCCTAAACATCCTAGCAACCAGCCAATATACCCTAGTCAATTCACTTTTTAACTGGTCATAAATTCGATAGTGTCCTTTATACTAGTGTCTTTCCCCCTCCTTTTCTCAGGTGAAAGGTGATGATCGTGTGATTCACACCCCCCATGGCTTGTTGCTCCTTAAAATAGCGAAGGGAGACGCAGGAGTCTATGTGTGCCAGTCCACGGAGCATGGCTTTGTCCAAATGGTGGTTCGTGTCACTTTGGAGGTGCTGGAGGAGAGCAAAGTTGAGGGTCTATTGCATAAAGGAGAAGAGGAGGAGGAAGGTGATTCTCTGCACAGACCTCCGCCCTGCCCTTTTCCCAACCTACCCTCTGCCTCCTCAAAGCACTGGTACAAGGATTTCATGCAGCTGATCGGCTACAGCAACTTCCAGCGGGTGGAGCAGTATTGTGAGAAGGTGTGGTGCGTATCGGACAGGAAGAGGAAGAAACTGAAGGGAATGGCACCCAAATGGCGGTACACACCTGGGGTAGAGCAGCGGGCGAGAGCACGGGCACCTCGACACACACAGTAAAGACTGTTAGATGAGACAACTAACCATTTAAACGCATGCTCCGTGCAGATGATCAAATCTAGACATTTATTAATATTATTATTATATAAAAAAGAATGAATGACTTGTCTTACTGTTGAATCATTCGATCTGATAACCATTACTACAGTCAAATATGCCAGAGAGTTAAAGGTACACTACGTAATTTTCTCATAGACTAATGGTGTGTTCACACCGAATGTGAATAGAGCTTCAAATACGCGTCTATCGCGTCTAGTTAGACGCTTGAACATTCACTCGAGTTCAAATTTTTCAACTTTCAAGCACGGAAGATATTCGCGGCAAACGCGCCGCCCAATTCGCGTCATTCGTGACGCCCGGCGCGAATGATGCGTCTATTCGCGTCTTTGCATTGACTTTGTATGTAATCTACTCTCGCAAATATTTAAATCTGTGTTCGATGTGAACACACCATAAGGTATAATAGAGGGTGACACGGGAGTGGATTTTCAAACCTCTCCCGTCCCACTCCCACAAAAAAAAATCCTGTCCCGTCCCACTCCATCAAAAAAAAAATCCCGTCCCGTCCCAATCCCAGAAGAATGACTCCTATTCCCTCCCACTCCCGTATTGTGTTATTTTTTTTACCGGAATCTGTCAGTTACAGAAAAATAACTAAAACTGGGTGGTTTAGATGACACGCGCATTCGCAAGGTCTCTCACTCGCTTTCTCTATCTGATTGAAGGCAGATTGAAGCACAATCTCTGTCTCGCGTGCACGCTCGCTCTAGATTCCAGGAGAATTTAACTAATTTGCGGCATAACTACTCGATCATGAGTGGCTCAACAAATAGATATATAGGTAGATATATAGAAAAACTCATCTTCCAGGCATTTGACCTGCCAGGTTGACACTTCAGTGTGAGAAATCAGCAGTGTGGCGTGTGAGCGTGTGAAACCAATCAAATGCGGGTGTCTCATGGCCAATATGCATGAGAGTTGGCAGCTATATTACAGCCACCAACTGGTACGGGTGTGTGGAGCACGTCATTCACTTTACCAGCCACACCAAAGCAAACAGGAGAGCATAAAGAGACGTAGCAAATATAATTTAGTTAAAAATGTATTTATAAAAACTGTATAATTGTGTATAAAGTTGGGTATCATAGTGTTATTACGATTCCCGGTCCCGCCCACTCCCGCTGACATTTTGTCTCTCCCGTCCCAATCCCGTGATGCATAGTGATTTTGTTTCTCATCTCGCGGGATTCCCGTGACCCGCGGGATTCCTGAAAAAATGTCAGCCTCTAAGGTATAACACTTACATTATGTAATACTTTTGTATGCTACATTGTTGTCTCATTACTTTTTTTTTTCTAATGATTTACACTGCTGTGCAAAAGTTTGGGGGTCAGTATTTTTTATTTATTTAAGAAATTGTTTTTTCAGCATTGAAGCATTAAACGATCAAAAAGTGACATGATAAAAAGATTTGAAGAGTTCAGATGCAAAAGCCTCTAAATGCCATTTGAAATTTTCTTCTTTAATGATGATTTTTGTCAAACTTGTATATTTAAGTTCAGTAATTTCACTTAAATAACAATTAATAGGTAATTATCATTGCCATTTAAGTAAAATTACTGAACTTAAATGTACAAGCTTGATAAAAATGATCATTCTTGAAGAAAATTTCAAATGGCACTTAGAGGCTTTTGCATCTGAACTCTTCATTTATACATATATATATATATATATATATATATATATATATATATATATATATATATATACTGTACATATATATATATATATATATATATATATATATATTATTTTTTTAATAATGCTGTTCTTTTGGACGTTCTATTCATCAAAGAATCCTTGAAAAAAAAATGTTTTCCATAAAAGTGCTGAGCAGCATAATAATACTTTCAACATTGATAATAATAAGAAATAAGAGCACCAAATCAGCATATTAGAAGGATTTCTGAAGGAACTGTTATTTTAAACTGTAATAAAATTGAGTTTTTGATCAAGTAAATGCAACTTTGGTGAGCATAAGAGACTCCTTTAAAAAAAATTAAAAAAATAAATAAATAAAACATCAACAAAAATCTTAGCAACCCTAAACTTTTAAACGGTAGTGTATTTATTTGTTTAAATTCAGTGAATGCAATACTGTTATTGAAAATTAAATATTTGCATACATTTTTATTTCAGTTTAATGTTAACATACAGTAAGTTGACAGTTTGGTCGAATCATTATTAAACAATACATAATAATACTAACAAAATCTTGATTTGTGACACTAGAAATAATAATAATTAAAAAAAAAAAACGTTTGAAGTATTGAATTATGGGAAATAGAGTGTTTTAAAGTGTACATTTTAGAACGTTTAATAGGTCATCTGGCTTTTCCAAGCATATAGACAATGAGTAAAAGATACATACTGCATGCATATAAGTAGTATGGTAGCATGCTATTGCAAACATAGCCATGTCATTACTTGGTGTAACTTTTTTAATAGAAAGAGGAAGATAAAGTGTAATTGATTTGAATATTTGTACATGGCTGTTGTGTTCAAACATTCCAGTTTTAAAGAAAATACCAAGGTTGCTTCTCTGGGAACATGCAATGCTACCTGACTGACTGGGCTGTTAAAAGACAAGAGTTTGAAAGACTTTCAGGATTTGACAACTGACATTTCCTCTTGGACTGCTCTGAACAATGATAAATGTCGGAGACCAGTTGACCTCTGGTCAATGATGTGAGATTTCCTATGAAGATTTCTTGCAATGACTTTTCCACTGTTGACAATCTAAATTCAACAGTTCACGAGTGTCAACCTTGCGCACATACTATTTATCTGTATTTTCATTATTTTATAAATTATTCTAGTTGGAGTAAGATTTGGTAGTGTTTTTCTAGTGGTTTAAGATGTTGTTTTTAGTTTTAACTGGACATGTATTACTGCATTCCAATTTTGTGTATATGTTCTCTTTCATCATCTCGTGTTCGAGATCCACCTATGGGAAGGGCATCCGTACCTGACCTCTGCAGAAGCATCCAATTGCACCAAGTCTGGCTAGACAGACAGAAGCGCGCGGCCAGTGCCCGATGAGGCCACACCCCTCACCCACGGGCATATAACATCTGGGCGCGCTTCTATTCCTCAGTTGACATTCGCTTCTCGCGACCTCTGCACTGACACAGTTCGGTTGGATTAACGTTACGCTGTCCACTTTCGAGTCTACAGGAGGACATATCGCCAGATCAGCCTCCGCCAGACGTGAGTGACAGTCGTTTTTCTTCAGCCTATCCGCTGTGTTTTTTGCATCCGGAGCCGCCGAGCTCTCACTGTCCTTCACCTGCTCCTCCTTACATGGCTGCCCGCCACGTATTTTCCGAGTTCTTCACCGCTGGCCCACCCATGGCTATGTGACCGTCTAACAGCCGCTTCCCCTGGGGAACAGTCCATCACGACGAGTCTGCCCGGCCGCGTGTGGTGCTCTCATCGCCGCTAAGGACCCTCTCGCTTGGGCTTAGCACGCTCAAGAAGCTTTGGAGAACCCGGAGAATTGCGGTCATTGTAATTGCTGCCCATGTAGCTTTTTACAAAGCCGGCTTTAGTTGCACTATCCAGCGCACCGTGCTTGGCATTTCTTTCTCGGATGGGGGACACGGTGATGATGACGCGCTACCGGGGGACTCCCGGAGCGCCACAGATAAAATATTTGAGCGGTATTCAGCCCAATCCGCATTCCCTGAAGAGGACATCTTCGCGGGAAAACCTCACTCTCGTTGACGAACCGGTCGGTTCCGGCGACGAGGATGACGCGGTCTTTCTAACGTTACCCTAAGCTAGCGCTCACGCGGTTTTGCCTCAGTCGATCCTCCTGGAAGTTTGTGAGCGAGCGGCCGTTCGTCTCAACATTGTGTGGCCAGCTCCATAGAGCGCCACCGACCAGGATAGAAATATTTACGACGGGTAACGCGGGTACCACCGCCCAGCCTGAGGAAACAACTCTTCAACGTTTTTTCCAGTGTTCGCGAAGCTCTCAAGCGCGCCTAGAGCCTCCCGCTAGACTGTTAACACTGTCTCACGGGCCTTGATGAGTAGGAAGGCGGCCCTGAACGCCAGCAGCCCGCCTGGGAGTTCCACCATGGAAGCCTCCAGCCCGCGTTCACGGGCCACGAGCCCTCCGTATTCTCCCGGTCCCGGAACCCTTGTCCGAAAGACACGGGGTCTCCCTCGGACGGTCGGGTAATCCCGTCTCGTGGCTACCAAGCCACAGGGGGGCTGTTGTGAGGGAAAGTACATAAGCAGTGTTACCACACCGCACACACTTGGTTCCCTCACCCAGTTATTAAAGGCTTGCCCCAGTGTTTCCCAACACAAAACACAAACTATTATTAAACGAATCAAATGAATTCGTGCAGATTTTTATATCTGTGTCAACATAGAGAGCAAATCTCTCTGATCCCTTGCATGTCGCCCCGAGTCCACCCTCAAGATGGCGCCATTGCCTCACAAATCAACCAGCTGGGCTCGCACAGCTCAGTTGCGGCTGCAAGCCATGTGTTTCTAGTGCACGTTGTGTGTGTGGAAGGCTTGGTCATTGTGTTTCCCAACACATAACTAAATACACGTTTAAACAAACTATTCTTATATATCCTTAAAAATGGATAGTATTTTCTGCCTGCACTTGAGACTGCCCAGTTCATGTGTTCAGGAGATGTGTGTTTCCCCCCAATTTCTGGGGGCTCCTTGTGGGTAAAGTTTAGCACAGTGTACACCACACTATGTTTGCCCAGTTCACGCAGTGTTTGCCCAACACAAAACACACAAAACACAAATAATAACGAATCTAACAAATTCGTTTCGGAGGGAAAACCTCTTTCCGCAGAGAGAACCTTTCTCACTGCAGAGAGAGGAAACCCCTCCGAACCCCCGCATGTCGCCTCTAGTGTGCCCACGAGATGGCGCCATTGCATCACAAATAATTCTGTTGGTCTCAAGACACAGCTCTGCTCTGTCCCGAGCGGGGACACTCGCGAGTCACGAAGCGGCTTGGCGAACCGTTTCGGCTCCCGAGTGGGTTATGCGTACAATAATGCAGGGTTACAGATTGCAATTCGCAGTATAACCCCCTCATTTCAACGGCATTCTCTTTTCTCACACGGAAGAGAAAGCTTCTCACATTCTGGAAGAGGAAAATTCATCTCTCTTAAACAAGGGAGCGATTCAGGTGGTACCCCCCAATCTGATGAACCAGGGTTTTCATTCCCGGTATTTTCTGGTTCCAAAGAAAGGCGGCTCTCTCCGCCCTATCTTGGACCTTCGAGTGTTAAACAAACATTTGAGGAAATACACCTTCAGAATGCTGACACAGGGCGCACTCGCCCGTGCCATAAAACAGAACGACTGGTTCACATCAGTCGATCTGAAAGATGCTTTCTTTCACATAAGCATTTATCCTCCGCACAGGAATTTTCTTCGTTTTGCCTACCAGGGCATATGTTGCGAATTCACAGTTCTTCCGTTGGACTCAGTTTGAGTCCCCGGTCTTTCTGTCTGTGCGCGGAGGCGGGCTTAACGCCTCTGAGAATAACAGGTCTGAGAATCCTGACTTACATAGACGATTGGCTCATCATAGCCGAATCGAAGGAGAAGGTGTTGCAGGACACCGGCCGTGTGCTCGCGCACATCACATCGCTCGGGTTCCAAGTGAACGTGGGCAAGAGCAATCTCACGCCCAGTCAGAATGTCAATTTCCTGGGTTTGGAGTTGAACTCGGTTGCCATGCGAGCGCGTCTCTCTCTAGAGCGCGTTCGCTCTCTATGAGCTGTCTGTCACAGTTCAGAGAAGGGGCGAAAATGCAATATCGCACATGTCTCAGGATGCAGGGTCTCATGGCTTCATCCACCCAAGTTGTGCCATTAGGACTCCTTAAGATGAGGGCGTTCATGAAATGGGTTTTTTTAGCTACATTTCAGCCCTATTCGCGACCTTTGCCGCTCGGTTACAGTGACGCGCGCGCGTGCACTGCAGCCCTGCGCCATTGGAAGAACGCAGACTTTTACGCACGGGGAACCCCTCTCGGGGCGGTTACGATGCGGAAAGTGGTGACGACAGATGCATCCTTAACAGGCTGGGGTGCCACCCAGGAGGGCAAAACGGTGAACGGTCTGTGGCCAAACAGACTACGTTCAGCACATATAAATTATTTAGAGCTTTTTACCAATTGTAAAGCTCTGAATCATTTTCTGCCTCGCCTGCAGGGACATCATGTGCTGGTACGGTGCGACAATACCACGGCTGTGGCATATATCAACCGTCAGGACAGCTTGCGCTCGTCGAAACTTCATCTCCTAGCTCACAAGCTCTTGGTGTGGAGCAGACGGGTTTTCTTGTCGCTACGCGCGACTCACGTCCCAGGCATTCTGAACGTCGGCGCATATCTACTGTCAAGGGGAAACCCAATCTACGGGATTGGCGTCTTCATCCGCAGATAGTGGAAATGCTATGGATGAGATTCGGACGGGCGAGCGTAGATCTATTCGCCTCGCGCGGAAACTGCCATTGTCCTATGTTCTTCTCTCTAAGGGACACGGACGCGCCCCTCGGGGTAGACGCACTGGCCCACCCATGGCCGAGAGTGCTCCTGTATGCTTTTCCTCCCCTGTGCCTGATATTCCCACATTGGCCAGGGTGAGAGAGCAGGGCCTGTCTCTCATTCTGATAGCACCCAGATGGCCCAAGCACCGTGGCTGGCGGAGATATCCCTCTGTTATACGCCGAGCCATTGTGCCTTCCCGTTCGCACGGATCTATTATCCCAAGCCAACGGTGAGATTTACCACCCCCACCCGGACAGGTTGGCTCTCTGGGCCTGGCCCGTGAGAGGACGAACCTGAACGCACTTGGGCTTTCGCCGCGTGTGGTTACCACTATTCAGAATGCCAGGGCCGTCTCTACACGGTCCTTATATGGCTGTAAGTGGCAGTGTTCGAGGGGTGGTGTGATGGGCGCGGTATCACATCTTATCAGTGTTCAGTTCCTGATATTTTGTGTTTCCTTCAAGACCTCATGGATAAAGGCAGGTCCTTTTCCACCATTAAGGTCCACTTGGCTGCTATTTCAGCCTGTCATGTGGGTTTTGAGGGCTCGACCGTCGGTCAGCACCCTCTAATCCGCAGATTTATGAAGGATGCACGCCGCTCTTTGCCAGTCGTCAGGAGAACTGTCCCGGAGTGGGACCTCTCCATGGTGCTGGAAGCTCTGTCTCAACACCCTTTTGAGCCTTTGGATAGTATATCCCTTAAGCTGCTGTCTCTCAAGACAGCTTTGCTTTTGGCCTCGGCATCTGCTAAACGTGTCAGTGAGCTACATGCACTCTCGGTTCATCCCTCGTGCTCTAAGTTCTCTCTTAGTGGAGATAAGGTCTTCCTTAAGCCTAACCCGGCCTTCATGCCGAAGTGCTTCCCTCACTTCGGAGGTGTTGGAGCTGTCCGCTTTTCACCCTCCACCTTTTACCTCTCTAGAGGATCAGAGGCTGAACGCTCTGTGTCCAGTCTGTGCCTTACAGGCATATATGACCAGGACGAATGCTTTCCGGAAGAGCGACCAGCTCTTTGTTTCATGGGCTCCCCCTCACCTAGGGAGTCCAATTTCGAAGCAATGCCTCTCACATTGGGTTGTGGATGCTATTACCATGGCTTACAAAGCAAAGGGAGTGCAGCCCCCTAGGGGCATCAGAGCTCATTCCACAAGAGGTTTAGCCACCTCTTGGGCTCTGTTTAGGGGAGTGTCACTGCAGGACATCTGCTCCGCTGCCAGTTGGGCTTCTCCTCATACCTTCGTGCGCTACTACCGGCTGGATGTCACCAGTACCTCGGTAGCACATTCGGTTCTAGGGGTCGGGTCGTCTTAGCCCCTCCCTGCTGTAACCCTGTTGGGATATATATACCATTAAGAGTGAATGGGCTGACTGGCCATGTTCATTCCTGTCACCTATCATTTCTTCCCCTTTCGGGTATAGATTATGTCTTGGTGGGTTGGGGTTACTATCTCGCATGTGTCCCATGCGTATTTCATGTCCTGCTTGTCCACATTAGTTAGGTGTGGTTTCACCATCGCAGGCTCATGATTAAGGGACGTGTCAGGCACCGCCTCCCTGAGGTGACCGTCCTTCTCTGGCTTCAGAACCTCACTGTGAGTGTATTGGGCAATCGGGGAGCTGTCCATGTCTCTCCCATAGGTGGATCTCGAACACGAGATGATGAAAGAGAACAATAGGTTACTGTCGTAACCCCGGTTCTCTGAAACATCGAGTGGAGAGATCCACCAGCTTTGCCCCGCTTGCCGCACGAGAAGCGAATATACTTACTGAGGAATAGAAGCGCGCCCAGATGTTATATGCCCGTGGGTGAGGGGTGTGGCCTCATCGGGCACTGGCCGCGCGCTTCTGTCTGTCTAGCCAGACTTGGTGCAATTGGATGCTTCTGCAGAGGTCAGGTACGGATGCCCTTCCCATAGGTGGATCTCTCCACTCGATGTTTCAGAGAACCGGGGTTACGACAGTAACCTATTGTTTTCACATCATTAATCATAATGCATTTCTAGTGATCAAAAAACATCATCTTCCTTGGTTAGTATTTTAAGACATGCAACAATACTTTTGCTGTGAACTGCTAGTTAGAACCAAAGTATCATGATATTCCAATGAGTTCAACCATTTTGCTGTGTATTGTGATGTTTCAAAGTATGTAAAATATTTGAATTGTTATGTGTCGTGTAATAAATACTCTAAATCCACACAGGGTTGAGGTATAGCTGGTTAGCATGTCACTGTTAACCCTGTAACTACACCACTGACCAGCTGCTGTTGGGATGAATGGGAATACCAACGGACACTTTTCTACAGGTATCATTGACCTTCTCAGTATGACGCACATTGCATGATATACGCTACTGTTGAAAAGTTTGGGGTTGGTAAACTACAGTAAAAACAGTAATTTTCTATTTTTAATAATTAAAATGTAATAAATTCCTGTAAAATTAATTCCTTTTCACCAATCTTGACCCCTAAACTTTTGAATAATACTGTATATCTGTCATGACAACTCTCTGAGAGATTGGCATGGTAATGGATATGGCAGTGTTAATGTAATTGTTCTTGGTGGAATAGATTTGCTACACTACTGCTGTTGCAGAGCAAGTATGGAGACTTGCTACTGCAAGACATTGTGAGCAAGACAGACTTGTTGCTTCTGCACATATAGGATAATAACCCCTATAGCAGATCAGGTGGAGCTGGGGAAGGAGGAGGGTTTCTGAAATCGTGCTGCAGACTGCTATCAGCAAACAATGTCACATATTTGAGCAGCAAGCTAATTGGCTGCTGATACACTAGCAAACAATCAGCTGAGCTATGTAGTAACAATGTGATCGCTAACACATTGAGTTACCTATCAGTCTGCACAATCTAGAGATTCATGACAGAATTTCTATGTGTTAGGTAAATGAATTTTTACAACTTTTCTTGAAATGTGAAGTATATCCTATATGTCTTGATCAAACTCCGCTTTGGAGCTAAGGGTATAATAGGAAGAACCATGTTTTTGACATGATGGATGGATGCAGTTTGTGTTCATTGAGGTCCATCACATGCAGTATTAATATTCAGAGTCGGGTTCACCAGACCTTGCTGTCTGTCTTTAGCCTTGTCGCTTTCCACCACAGCAGTTCTCCTGCTCGTTCTTCTCATCTCTGCTTATTTCAGATGGACCTCCTAATTAGCAATATGTATGCCAGTCTGCAATGGAAATAATGTATTTCATTTATGAGTGAGAGTCACCCGAGTGTGTCGCTGATAATGCCTCACTATAAACATGCTGCATACATTATAATGAAGATTGCTTCCTCAGTCCTCCGTTTTGCTCACATTTAGAACATTTCAACATAACATGGAGTACAGGAACCGTTTTCTCATGTAGAATTGCATTGTTTTTGTTTCTTGGGTCGTGACCCACCAGTTGAGAAGCAATCTATAATCGTCACATATTGCAGCCGAGTGGCTCTGCATTTACTGTGGGAGTTGTTGAGCGGGAACAGAATGTAACACTTCTGCAGTATCCACCATGTTCACCACAGTCCACCACCGTCATGGCCACCACACCAGAGTCCTCTATCATTATGGCTACCACACCATTGTCTTTGGACAACATGCCAGTGGTTCCAGTGCTTCTAAGTTTGGTGATCTCAAGTCCAGCTCTTCCTAGTCATGTGGTCCCTGAGGTTATCCCACTGTCCAAGGTGGTTTCGGTAATGGTCACAGCTATTCTGTGTGTTTGGGCCACACGCACTTCTCTCAAGTTGGTAGCAAGCGCCACAGCGCATCCTAGTGTGACGGTGTCTGCTAAAGTTCTCAACGGGTCGGGTCGGGTCGGCCCGACAAACCCGACGGGACCCACGGGTTCGGGTCGAAAATATAAGCAAATGAGTCGGGTCGGACCTCGGACTTAATGTTTTCCGCCCAGTAAAAAAAAAAAAAAAAAAAAAAAATATTAATCATCGCTGCTCTTCACCGTAAAGAAAGTCTGGCTGCTGCGTGCAAAGTGCATCGCGGGTGGCTGGCCGAGAGGAGAACATGCCTCAGTCCATCCACTGTGGACGCACTGATCTTTCTCCACGATCCCTATTATAAGCATATGATTATGTTTGTAGGCTAGGCCTATTTTGTTTCAGAACTCGTAGCCTGCCCGCTGGTTGGCTGTTTGAGTTCTTTTTATTTATTATTGTGTGAAGATTTTTATTTAAACAGGTGTAACGGGCTTGGTCAGGCGATGTAAAGGACGACTCAGGATATGATGACTTTCACAATTTATTGACTCCTGTAGAGTACAAATGCACATTAATTGCCTTCTGGCTTCCTTTCTCAGTAGTGCAAAACGAGACTGAGGGAGACGGTACGCTACGGAAGCTTAGGAGGAACAGAAAGGATAGTGTGCAGGAAGGGTCATTTCCGCAGGTAACATTCACAAAAATAAAAATACATGAAAATAACTCAATGTGATAAAATTCACAAATACTCAAAACCATTAAATGATAAATAAAAACAAAGATGCTAATTTGAAAATATGAATTACTAAAAGTGCATTTTTAACTCCAGTTACACAAGCATGGCGTTGGCTACTTTCCGTTGAAAATAGTTGTCAACACTGCACTTGCGCGCATTTCAGACGTGATACTAGACGATGTAAAAAGCAAAGAAAACGTGGTCGGAAGGAAAAGAGAATCTGACCGCGTGAGAAACCTGACAAGAGTCCCACTCGGTCGGGATTTTCACTTATTGGCGCGAGCTAAAAAGCAGCACGGTGATGCTGACCAGGCGCTCTTGTTGATGGACTAGTAAGTCAATCTTTCTAAGTTTGTGTGCATTTTATTTTGTGATTTCACCAGAATGAATAGACGCCGCAACGGCAATAGATTGTAGAGCGCGTCGGAGTCGGGCCGCGGGAGTCGGGTTCGGACAGATATTTCATGTTGATGTTTCGGGTTACATCGGGTCCGGGCTTATAATTTTCCGGTAATAATTTTCAGGCCCATTGAGAACTCTACCGTGGGCCTCCTTTTCCTGGCCTCTTCTTAAAAAAAAAATTAAAAAAAACTTATCCTGGTTGTGGCAGTTTTATAAAAACTGATGGTTTATTATGTTTTTCATTCCTTTTAACACAATGAATTGCAAGAAACTTATGACCTGATGGTCAGTTTTTATTTGAGTCTTTTAACAGACCCAGAATTTGAAAATATAAAGGAGGTGCCAAATCTGAAAGTTATCTATGAATCATTTCCTGAAGATACGCATGTTCTTCTTTTCTTACGGAGCACTTCTTTTCATTCTGTTGGTGTAGATTTAGGTTAATTTTAGTCTCTTGAAAGGAAAACTAGTCACACACTCATAATCTGGGATGTATGCTCAAATTCATTCAAAGCAAGGTTTATTGAACTCATTCGTCTCATGAGAAGAACACCTCTCACAGCCGGCTTCCTGTCTTTAGCTTTACTCACCTCGCCCACAGACTTCTTTTTATAAAAGATTCCCGAAAAAGTGTGTGAATGTGGTGTGCTTGTAGATGAAAGGCATCCGTTGACAGTGCAGCAGCATTTTGTGGAGGTGTCTTATCTCTTCTTAACACACAGATATCCTCCTAACATTTAGCATGGTCACCAAAAACCTTTAATGTTTGCATGTGACCCTCCAGCACACTCAGCTTTGATTGTAAAGAGCGATGAAGCCCTTTTAACGTGAATTTTGCTTTCAATTCATCTTGCTTCTATAATTTAATATATTTTTAAGAATATTCTGATACCTTGATTTTAAACATCAGGAATTGATTGCAACGTGAATAGTTGGCACGGCATACATTCATAGAGCAAGAAATAATGTTAGTTTGGTAAAGCGATGCTATGTAGCACTGATCAATCTGCAGCAACATGCGTGCATTATAAAAATAAAGTCCATTATTAATGAATGAATGAGGCATTTATATAGCACATTCATATGTACTACTGTGCACTCAAAGCACTTTACAATCAAATCTGGGGATCTTAACATAAAAAAATTAAACTCCGTCATTATTTACTCACCATCGAGAGTAAACTGTGATTTTATGACTGCGAGTTGTAAACAAAAAAGGCACCATAAAAGTAACCCATTTAACTATTGTACTGCAAGTCTTTTGAAGTCAAATTGCATACAATAAAAATGGTTCTCACAAAAAAAATATTGCCTTCAAATTTAGCTCTTAAGAACCAGTGAAGTTTGGTGTGACACATTGTAAAGGTCAGTAAATGATGACTGAATTTATGTTTGGGTGAACTAATCCTTTAAAATATATCCCATCTCCCTAGTGGTGAAATTGTATTTTGCATTTACACGAATAGTGCTCGCCCCCAGCACCTAACTGTTTCAAATGCATGTTGAAGGTGCTCCAAGTGATGTTGGGTGATGTCACTTCTTGTTGACTTTCAAAGTATTTTCAAACAAAATGGAGGCTAGCTAGACCCTCCTTCCTCCTCATCCGCACACTAAGCCCCCAAACCCCACCCCCAAATCCTTCTTGTCAGTTATTGGCTGGAACCCTGTTTGTTGGTGCGGGATGGCCCAGTTTGTTTTTTGTTGCCGTTTGTGGAACCTGGTTTGTCTACTGAGACCACGCTTTTTAAAAGTGTGTTCAGAGGACAGGCACCTAGCGTGTATGTGACAAAATGATGTTGTATGTGTATGATGCTGTATGTGACAAAAAAATGTTTTGGCCTAAAAAAAAACCGTGTGAAATTCGTTTCGACATTTGAAAACGTTCGCTAACAAGGATAAGTTAGATCATTGGCAGAGGTAATTTTACACCAATGAGGACATATTTATGTAAGTAAATACTTAACTACACAGTGTAGCATTTTTAAAGATAAAAGAGAGCTGACTGCAGTTTTAATTCCAATTACTCTACCTGGAGTTACCATTTTAATAATCTATCAAACACATTGTAAGTACTAATAATTATTTGTAATCTTTGCTGACATTCTCTTTCAGCTTTACTCTCACGCTCTCAGACAAGTTAAATCCTTTGAAAGGCTTTCATGTGATGCTCCGGTGCTGATATCATCACAGAGCACGGCTTAGTCCCACTGTTCTTTATCAAAGTTCATCAGCTCTCAAATAAACACTTGTCTCTGACTTCAGAATGATGCCAAAGGAGGCTGAGCAAACATGTTATCTAAAACCCCAGGCTGATTTTACCAGAATCCATTAAAAAGATGATTTTTCCAAATATTGCAAGGATATAGCAGGATAAATCCCAAATCATTTCTCTCAAATTTAACAGCAATAATTACTTTTTGCCAGAATAGATCTGCTGCTGCTGCTATTGCTACTGTGAGAAACTAAGACATGCTGCTGCTGTACAATATAGCATACATAATTTACCCATAGCAAATCTAAACAGGTCGAGCTTGGGAAGGTGGAGGGTTTGCACACTGCAACTCCCATAGCAAATGCTGACCAGCTATTGAAGTTTGAGCAGCAAGCTGATACAGCCGGAAACGATCAGCTGTGCCCTATAGAGAATGATATGATTGCAGACAGATAGAGTTAAGCACCTCCCAGCCTGCGCCATCATCTAGAGTTTCATGACATAACTTTGTTTTTTTGTTTTTTTATCAAATAAATGCAGCCTTGATGAGCGTAGGAGACTTTAAAAAAAAAAATGAAATCTTATAACAACGTTCAGGGAAAAAAGAGGCGGAAACCGGCGTTTAACATCTATCTATCTATACATTACAGGAACGTCTGTCTGTGTGTGTGTGTGTGTGTGTGTCTGTCTGTTAATCGCATATCTCTCGAACCGTTAGTCCGATGGATCTCAAACTTGACAAGTGTCTTGCTACGGGCACGAGTAAGTGCAGTGCCGAGTTTGACGTATGGTATTGGTAAATATATCTGTAATAGAAGCACACATTGAAGTTGTGGTTAAAAAATAAACATTCTAACATTACAGAGGTTTGTGGTTTAAAAATTGTGGTTTAAAAATAAACATTCTTATTCATTTGTTAACTGAATCTGTAAGTCAGCTACGCTGTTTAGCGTACGCAGTCTCTTTCACAGCCATCATTTGTAGTAAATGCAATTGCAATTGTTTTGCACAAATGCAGAAGCACCAAACCAACAATTGCTAAAAACACACACAACAAATATTTTGCACTAGTACCCTTTAATGATAAAGTAAAGAAACACTAAAAAACGAAGGTAAAGCGACAGCACCTCATGGATGACTGTCGCACAAACCCACAACGTAAGAACAGGCCTGGTCCTCTCTCCTCTGTGGTGCTTGTGTCAGGTGTGACGCTCATCATAACTCTCGGCACCAGCCTCATTCTGTTCCCAGGGCTCTCGGCCCCGCCCTGTTTGCCACACCTACCGAACCCAAACCTTTAAATGGTGGTGTATAATGAAATTGTCATTAAAAATGTACATGCCCTTTAGATAGACCTGTTAACTGAAGACAGACAATTGCTTTTGGATAACCCTGAACATTTTGTATTTTTCAAGACAGCAGTAGCTGCTTCTGATGATGTTAAGAACAGAGGTCACATAGGATAGCCATCAGTCCCCTGCTCTGCAGAGCACAGTAATAGATCATATACAGTCACGCAAACACACTCAACACTCATACACTAAAGGCTCCACTTTACTCACACAGCCTGGAGCACAGTTATGAAGGAGGACAGCGAGGGAGTGGAAGTAATACCCACAATTCATCTGCCTGTGTGACACTTCACCCACTACAACTCAGCGTGAGCACGCAGACACTGACTCAGAGAGATGGAGAAGAGAGGTAGTGGCACCAAAAGAGGCAGAAGAGATAGAAATGTAAAGCAGAGGACTAGTTTGAGTATTCATCAGCCCTGAAAAAAAGAGGACTGAAATGTATTATGGACACACATATTATACTAATATGTATACCAAACCTTAATGTGCCAAAAAGGAGACACTGCGTCATCGTTATGACACTTTGGGGAACGCCCCCAGCCTCGCGCGTCTGAAACATGAATGAAATCTGTTCAGTCCTGATTGGTGCTGCGTCATGGCATAGTAGATGACGGCATAACCGGAAGCTACAAAGGGACGCCCAGAGAACACACACATTAGCTTTATTTTGCGATGAAGCAAGCGCTCTGCCTGTGATAGGTGAGGCGACGAGGCACAGTGTCTCGTTCCCTTCTCGGGGAACAAGGGTTACAGTCGTAACCCGAGACGTTCCCCTTCGGGGGAATCGCACTGCGTCATCGTCATGACACTTTGGGGAACGAAATGCCCACTATGCCACACCGAAATCACGCCTGTCCAAGTGTGAAGCTTGGAGAACCAGGCACACTTAGGACGCGAGCACTCTGGCGCCAGGCGTCACGAGGAGTTGCAGACTCTAGAAATGTATGAAGGTGTGCGGGGTGGCCCACCTGGCCGCCTCGCAGATGTCTTGAAGCGAGACGCCAGAAAGGAGGGCCACCGAGGAGGCCATAATCATTTTTATCAAGCTTGTATATTTATGTTCAGTAATTTCACTTAAATGACAATTCATAGGTAATCTTCATTGCCATTTAAGTAAAATTACTGAACTTAAATAGACAAGCTTGATAAAAATGATCATTCTAGAAGAGAATTTCAAATGGCACTTAGAGGCTTTTGCATCTGAACTCTTCATATATATCATAGATGTCATGTAGACAGACTGACCTCATATAAAACTGGTTTATTTGAATACATTTGCATGCTGTCAGCACATCACATACAAAATAAATGCATGCATTTGTAAGAACGAAGTAATTTGGTGGAAAGAATATAAAGGGGCCGAAAACAGATTCCTGTGGGACATTCATTGATAAATTGTAATGCCAATGTGTTTAGTGAGTCATGCACTGCAGTGTTGCCAAGTCTGAGGATTTCCCACAGAATTATAGGCTACTTTTAAAGGATGTCATGGCCTGAATTTTCTCAAAGGTTGAACGTTTGACATAATATACTTGGCAATGATGATGGCTTATTAGGGTCGATTTTTATTAATGCTTTCTAAGACTGCTACTAAGAGCTTTGTAAGCAGTATTTTGAGTTTTAGTTTTGGACTAGTTTTGATTTGATGATCTTTGTCCTGGTGAGAACACTGTGACATACCGTCCTTCAGATCAGACATTAAACTGAAGTAATGACTCTCTGTGGTCCCATGGCATTTCTCATAAAAACAATAGGGGTGTAACCTTGGTGTCCTGGCCATATTCCCTCCAATGGCCCTTGCCAATCATGGCCTCCTAATAATCCCCATCCACTGAAATGGCTCTATCACTCTCTCTCCACCTATAGGCCCCTTTTCAGTTGGTAAACACTGTGACGTTTTTTTTTTTTTTGTGGGCGGAGCTTAGGTGGAGGCAGAACGATCCCTCTGGCTGCTTCACTAATGCTAGTTAGCAAGTATTGTTAGCTTGTTTTTTAACAATGACTGGAGAAAATCCGATTTTATCTTAATGTGTAAGGTCACTCAGTGTCCAGGACTGTGATTGTTATTTTTAACGGACAGAACCAGATTTGCCGACCTGTAGCCACCTACACGCTCACTCAATGCATGGACGATCTGACAGGATTAACGATACGCTACCTCGGATACGTTACCTGAGTGGCCTGACTTCTACACCTACCTTATAGAAAAACCGTTCGTAAAGAGAAACTGAGGGTATATAAATCTTTAGATGCCTATATGGTCCTGTACAAGACTTGCATGTACGATCCGCAGTTCTGCCGAGCCAGCGCCGGGACGACGACAATGTAAAGAGTGACATTACGGTGTGATTTTAATGATGTGAATATTTTCTAGAAATAAAAATTCCAGATATAGCATATTAATTTTTCATCAATTCTTGCACCAAACAACACAACAAGACATTTGACATTTAGTAATAGTAACAATAATTTAAGCTCCTTATTATGTAGCCGAATCTGTGCTGGTTTGTATTTTCCGCCTCCAGTTTTCACTTTGTTTTGCCTCCAGCTAGCGCCGTGACACAACTGTGACGTCAGCGCAAAAGGGGTCTATAACTGGTGTGTTGTGAGCACACTGGCGTTGTTGTACTGTGGCATCGTCCAAGTGGACGCTGCACACTGGTGGTGGTTGAGGAGAGACCTCGACATAATTGTAAAGCGCTTTGGGTGTACAGTAGTACATATATGAAAAGAGCTATATAAATGCCTCCATTAATTCATTCATTGACTGATATGAGTTCAGAGCATTCCATGGCATTAATGGAGAAAAATGGAGAAAGAACAATTGTAGGCCATTTTTGACATCAGTCAGTCCTGAAATGTTGATATTAAAATATAATGAGAAAAATCCAGTGGTGTTCAAAATAGAAGGACAAGCACATTTGCCCTTGCTGGATTAAATGGCATCCCCTAGAATATCAAAATCGATGTGTCTCAACTGACCCCTGTTCTGTTTCACTCTATAAAATAGGAACAGCTTATCTAACCACTGTCAGGATGGAATGTGTTTAATCTGAGAGTTATAGCCCTCCATTTGGGTATCCACGTCTTCATATCCGCTCTGTAATCTCACATACTCGTGTACACACATTACATAATCAAGACAATTCCTCTGTAAAAAGATAACATCTGTTACTCAGGCAGCAAACACATGCTGACAGCTCAAAATATACAAGAAGAGACACCGCAGGAAATATTTATTTTTAAATCTATATAATTGACGTTTAGATCTGCATGGCATGTACACCTCGACACACCATATCATAAATCACAATTACAGTTGAAATTGGACAATGTCACCAAGACATTGGGTCTCATTCTCTAATAATGTTGATAAGTATCCTTAGGTATGCTGATTTTTTTTCTTTTGTGTGTGTGTGTGCACGTGTATAAAAAATCATACATATATGATATGAAATACTATATATATATATAAATGTATATATATATACACTCACCTGAAGGATTATTAGGAAAACCTGTTCAATTTCTCATTAATGTTATTCTCATACGGAGTATTTCACAATCTCAGTCACTAGGATTTTCATGCACACCAATTGGAGGGTTTACAAAGAATGGTGTGAAAAGGGAAAAAAACATCCAGTATTCGGCAGTCATATGGGCGAAAATGCTTTGTTGATTCTAGAGATCAGAGGAGAATGGGCCGACTTATTCAAGCTGATAAAAAGCAACTTTGACTGAAATAACCACTCGTTACAACTGAGGTAGCAAAGCATTTGTGAAGCCACAACACAACCTTGAGTTGGATGGGCTACAACAGCAGACGACCCCACCGGGTACCACTCATCTCCACTACAAGTAGGAAAAAGAGGCTGCAATTTGCAAGATCTCGCCAAAATTGGACAGTTGAAGGCTGGAAAAATGTTGCCTGGTCTAATGAGTGTCGATTTCTGTTGAGACAGTCAGATGGTAGAGTCAGAATTTGGCGTAAACAGAATGAAAACATGGATCCATCATGCCTTGTTACCACTGTGCAGGCTGGTGGTGGTGTAACGGTGTGGGGGATGTTTTCTTGGCACACTTTAGGCCCCTTAGTGCCAATTGGGCATCAAATGCCACGGCCTACCTGAGCATTGTTTCTGACCATGTCCATCCCTTTATCGCCACCATGTACCCATCCTCTGATGGCTACATCCAGCAGGATAATGCATCATGTCACAAAGCTAGAATCATTTCAAATTGGTTTCTTGAACATGACAATGAGTTCACTGTACTAAAATGGTCCCCACAGTCACCAGATCTCAACCCAATAGAGAATCTTTGGGATGTGGTGGAACGGAAGCTTCGTTCCCTGGATGTGCATCCCACAAATCTCCATCAACTGCAAGATGCCATCCTATAAATATGGGCCAACATTTCCAAAGAATGCTTTCAGCACCTTGTTGATTCAATGCCACCTAGAATTAAGGCAGTTCTAAAGGCGAAAGGGGGTCAAACACAGTATTAGTATGGTGTTCCTAATAATCCTTTAGGTGAGAGTGTATATATGTATATTGTTTTACATTATACTTTATATATTTAAATTAGCTCTAAAAAATGTTGTTAATGTAGAACAATTTAAAGGATGACTCTGCATGGAAATAATCGCACAGGTTAATCTATGCTCACGGTTAGAGAACAAGACCTACAGTGTTTTTACAATCTCTTACAGTCGTCCAGTTGGTCAGCTCAAGCTCTAAAGCTTTAATCTGTGAGCGTCGGATATCAAGTGATACAAGTGATGAAAAGCGTTTGGCTAAGATGTGTGCTCCCTGAGCAAATCGAGTTTGTGCAAGGGACAGAGTGTCTCATTACTTCAGCTTCAGTCATCTAACATGAGAGGTTGTATTCCGTGTTAGAATATATGGTTCATTGCAGTCTTACATCACAACATCTGACAGCTGAATCATAGAAGTCAATGGCACTATTCTCATTGCATTTATTTCCTTTCTAACAGGTGCCCATATAAATTCAGCTAACCCAACACGTCTCATTTATACAGACCTTGTCCCTCGGAAAGCTGCTGAAGTGACGAATGTAATGTATATATTTTTTTGCTATATTATGAGAGAGCATCAGTTTGGTGAGTGACAGGCACGTTCACATTGACCACGGGCCAGCTAGCGTGTGTTTGGACAGTAGCAGCGGCAACAGCTGTGTGGCAGTGATGGCCCATAAATATTTGAGAAGAGACTCGATCTCTCAGTGTAGCACTGGATTACAGTAACCTCCCTAACTTTACACCCCTCGGGGCATGCAGAGCCAGTGAAGGTGATATTGAAGTATAACTTCTCTCCCGGTCATGAAAGTTACACCTGAAAAGTGATGCTATTTTTCTTCTGTGTTCTCTTCCACAACAACCGGGACATGACACTCAAGGTCATCGAGTTCAGTTGTTTTGAGATGTGACGAGAAGGCCAAGGACATTCATTAGCAACCATTGGGAAAATGTGCCTCTGTGTGCATTTACTGCAGTGAACTGCACTCTGTACCAGCAAATTGTATTAATTTCACAATTTTGATTACAGGGGCAGATTATCAATTAAGAAAGACTTAATTTTGTATGGTTCCTTGCACAATACTATGTCCTGAGCTAAAAATGCTTTTGCCATTAGAACATTATTTGAGCGCCATGTATGGCTTTTCTTTCTTGACAGCGTAAACTTACTCAGAACCTCACCTGATACAGCATTGCATTTATGATACAAATCACTCAGATATGAGTCTTGTGACCCATAAGTCAAAAAGCTGGATGCTTTAGCAAATGCATTTTTATCTTGTGTTTGCTTTTGTTAACTCTATCGGTTAGATTTAGAGTAGGTGGTACAATTAGTTTTACGCACCGGACATTTCACTTTGAAAGTGTCGCAAAACCATCCCAAGGCGTCATATAGGTGATGCTATTGAAATTGCGTCTTCATCCGACGTACATGGCACCCTTTAGCGTCAATATGAAATGCAGATATATATGCGCCTCCTAGTGGTCTAACCCTAACACTACCCCAGACCTAAACCCACCCAGAACCGAAGCGCGTAAAGGCCTCATTATGCTTCTGCGTCAACTCCACGGCGTAGCTACGTCGTCACCACTACGGCGTCGTGGCCGTTTTATGCTTCTCCGTGAGGTTGTGGTGCATCGCGGTGCATTTCGCCGCCAGAACGCTAGGGGGGTTCGCGAGTCTCTTTGGTTCCGTGCGCCGCGAGCCAAAGAGAGAGAATGTTGTTTTTGCAGCTGCCAGCTGGAGCTAATCGACGTTGAATAACGAGACGACACAAACTTTATCCCCACAGAATCAACACGGATGTCCAGGGCCCGTTCCATCCATAGACAGTAAAATAAAGGTTCCACCCGAGCTGCCATAACGATACCTGTTCGGAATGACTTGAAGGATTTTTTCAGTCTCCACATGGAACTGTGCTATGGCAGGATAATGTGTCCCGTGGCAGACTTGGTTAGTACTGTATTATCAATGATGTAACCGTGAACATTGAAAATAAACAACAAACTGTGTTTCAAAACAAACGTCGATTTATTGATTGATTGAAGTTTATTGCGAGCAAAAAAGAAAGAAAAGAATATAGACATATATATATTAACAATCAAATAAAAAACAGTTTATTTTTCGTTTAATTCTTTATTTACTTTCTTTATAAGAGTATTATAATTATCAGAACGAGGGTGCAAATGTTAAAAATAGCGCTAATAGCGGGAGGGGGAAATCGGAAAAGCTACACTCCTGAATTGATGTATAATCTGAACAATCAAAGTCCTTGCTGTCTGCGTCGCCTCGACGCGTAGTTACAAATTTTTGGAGGTGCACGTCGAGCTACGGCGGAGGGGTCGGAGAGGGGTTCGCGTCGATGGATAGGGGTCTGCGGGGGTACGCCGTCGATTCGACGCAGAAGCATAAAACAGGCTTTATATTGATGCGAAAGGGTGCCTTGTGTGTTGGATTTAGACGCAATTTCAAAAGCGTCACCTATATGACGCCCTGGGATGAGAATGCGTTGCAGCCTGTTGTGCAAAACTTGCAAAAAATACATAATATCATTTTGAAGAGATGGAGGTATCATATCAAGGCACATATTTCCAAATGAGCCTGTGTTGTTAGTGTATCATCAAACAGTCTGATGGTATGTTGTTTTAGTCAAATTAAAATATGTTTGTGCTAACACTGCTTGTTTTGGTATTTTTTATTAATAGTTTAATCATAGTTGTATTACAGTTAAAATATGTCAGAACACTAATGTTAAAGTGATACTCCACTTTTTTTTTTTGGAAATAGGCTCATTTTACAACTCCCCCGGAGTTAAAAAGTTGAGTTTCACCGTTTTCAAATGCATTCTGCCGATTTTCTGATATTTAGAAGAATATCAACAACCAGACAGTATCTGGTCTCATCGACTTCCATAGTAGGAAAAAATATATACTATGGAAGTCAGTGAGACCAGAAACTGTCTGGTTCCTGATATCCTTCTAAATATCAGAAAATCGGCTGAATGGATTCAAAAACGGCAAAACTGTTTAACTCTGGGGGAGCTGTAAAATGAGCCTATTTCCAAAAAGAGTGGAGTATCCCTTTAACTGCTAACCAAGGAACTGGAAAACCAAGTGTAAAACAACTATTTTGATTCATTTTGGCAATGCTGCTCTTTGAAGAGGGAAATATGTGTTTCTGATGGTTTTGAAGTTGAATAGGTAACTCTGAATCCAGCAGTATTGTTCACTAATTTGTTCTTTGTGATGGCTGCAGTTGTCAGCCCTGTCACATAAAAGCATTCAGCAGTGCAGATGTTAACATTGCACTCCATATGCTGGGAACAGTGTCATTACGCACCTGCCTTTGTTATTCCAAATCATAGAGAGGGAACAATTATGAACCTCTAAGCAACTTCTCAGTGCTGCACCACTAGAAAATGCTTTGCATTTTAATTTGAACATTGTATGTGCAGTTTGAAGTCCCCTAAAATATTCGAAATAATAGCATGCTGTGAAATTCCCCTCCAGTTCAAAACAGAGACTAAGCTGCAAAGCGAATGTCATTGTGAATACATAAACATTTGATCAAGCATCAACACCCATATTTAAGCATCAACAAAGCCTTTGCAGTGCTTCATAAATGTCTGAAGTTTTGATTGAGATTATTATTATTATCATTAAATGATGGCAAGTCCTTGATAATTTCAGTCTGGCCTAAAATGTTTTTTTTTTTTTTTTTTTTTTTTTTTTTTTCACGTTTCAAGTCAGATTGATTTGATGCAGACTTTTCAAAAAGAATGTAAGACGGCTACACTGGACTCAACAGCAAATCCACAACCTGTACAGCAAGAATGCACTACAAGTTATTTCACATGCAAAGAGAGTACATAGTCTTAAAGGAACCGTAGGGGGAAACAAAATCTCATTTTAATGGTCAGCAGCAGGAGCCACGAGAGTTCATTTAGTTGCATAAAAGCTATAACTCACTTCCCCATCATTCTATTATATATATATGATATAAAGCAATACTGAAATCCCAATAACTTTTGATTTGTAACCAAATCTTTCAAATGTCAAGCGCACAGTGCGGCAGATGGTCTCTGATTGTTTGCTTTCAGCTTGAAGATTGTTCCCAAAAGCAAACATTTACTAAATGATATGCCTGAGGTCTGGAGAGAGTGTGACTCATTAAAACAACATTGAGAGTCGAGGGCAAGACTTTTGAGGTAGGTTTTATCCCCATCTTGTTTTACACTTCGTCAATTATACAGTGCTTAGTGTCTAGACCTTGCTATTGCATTACTCCATCAAGGACAGCATGTGGCAGGAAAATGCAGCTTCAGTAAGCACTTCACCTAAAAACTCATCAACAAGCCTCATCGGTCAAGCCTTCGTGGTTTAAACATCCTCTCACTCTTAGATTTATCTCATTCATTTATTCAGAGAATGTCAATGGAGAATCTATCTATCTATCTATCTATCTATCTATCTATCTATCTATCTATCTATCTATCTATCTATCTATCTATCTATCTATCTATCTATCTATCTATCTAATTTGTGGGCGTCAGGGAGCTGCTATCAATTCTAGACATTCTGGAAAAGGAAGGTTGTCTGTATAATATAATAATGTCTTGAATAATTGACGAAGGACTGAAACATGAAAATAATTCATCGTTTTTATTCTATTGTTATCTATATTTACTTGCTTGGTCAGTGTCGTTGTGGGTTTTGGTTCTTTTGCTGTTGTAGGCTGTGAGGACCTTTTGAAATAAATTAAATAATTTGCCGATGTGATATGAACATGTAATACGGTCAAGACCAACCAATCAGATTGAAGCATTCAACTGCCCTCTAGTAGGTATACAAAACAATATATAAAACTGCATTATATAGTTCTTTTTGTGACATAAGCTGAACCAGTAATGGTAAAAACCCACCCACGCCATTCTCAAAACCTCCATAAACCAGTCAGGATCTTTTAAGTACATAATCCCCTGCTGATTCTTGTCTATGCTCCCTCTATATCTATTATCCACAGCTGCCTATCTCACTCACTCGCTCTCTCTCTCTCTCTCTCTCGCTCTCTCTCTACACATCACTACTGACTTCCTGCCTGCCCCTGATTGGTCTGTATGAGCAGGAGGAGATTAGGGCAGTCCCTAGTCAGCTGGAAGGGTGTCCAAAGAATGCCAGGATACAGAGAGAGATGCTGTTGCTTTAAGAGTATTTTTAGGTTGATAGTTGATAATGGTCAGTGGTGGGGAAAATCAGAGTTAGTGGCGGCAGTGCAGTAGCTGCCTGTGAATATGGATGACAAGGGGAGACGCTGATGTACTGTGGATTTAACAGCTTTTTAACGCCATTAAACACACGGGATTTGGGTTATTTGTATGCGTTCAACATTAATTTGTTGTGGCTAAAATTAGGTAAGTAGTTGCAATTGTGTATTTTCATTATTGATATAGAAAAGTGTTTTTTTTCTAGACTTTGTATTTGGACTTCAATATATTCATCGGTGTAACAGTACACTTTCCTGCATGCAAGCTTTACATCATGCACGCTTGGCCTGCAGATATGATGGAGGATGGGGGTTGGTTGACCACTGTGAACTAGCTGTCAGGCTATTTGTTTTTCTAGCTGGACAACCCAGTCCATCTTCTTCCTCTGTGAGGTAGATATTTAAATTTAATGAAACTGGCAAACAGTGTGTGATCAAGTTACAGTATTGATTACAGCCTGACCCTCTGCTGTACTCCACATGCAGAGAGGTTTGTGTGCATGTTTTCCTTTGGTTGTGTGTACGTGTGTGTGTAGATCATAGTAGATTATAACATCCAGTTAATAATACCAGCATGTGAGCTTCAAATATATTCATATTGCAAGACCTTGTTTGATGAGTGCACGTGTGAATGTGTATATGTCAACTTTTAGCTTGTCCATTTGTTTGTGTACTCATGGGTTTGTACATGTATATTTTTTGCAGTGATGAGCTTGCATCCTTTTCTATATAACTATATTTGTTTTCACATGAGAAGCTGAGACACCTAAAGAGGCTAGAAGAGAGAACGTTTGTTTAAGGACATGAAAAATGTCAAAAGGTTTAGGCATGCTTGATGGAATAACATGTCAGGACCAGTGAAGCAGCAGAGCTTATCAAAAGCAGGAGCAAAGACTTGCTCCAACATCCCCAGACATAATCAAACAAACACACACATATAAACAAACAAACAAAAAAAGAGCTATACATTGTCCAGAGTCAAGCTTCATTAAACCATTTTATTTATTTTTTTAAAGGAAATCCTAATGGTCTTTTTACAACCTAAATACAAGGAAAGCAATATTATAGTGTGTGACAAAAACATGAAGTGTAATAAAGCCGTTTAAATGAAACGATTGGCTTTTATATTGCCATTTTACTGAAGCAAATAAATGAAATATTATCTGGAAAATACTGCAAATGTGTACATGTATGCAGTGGTGTAAAGTGATTGAGAAAATGCACACTAAATAGTTGCTGTAGCCTAATCATCTTTTTGCCTAATTGCTCTTTGACTGAGTATAAATATATTAGCAACTCTCTAATAGACTACATTTTTGAATAAGCATATGCACTCTTTACTCCAAATACATATCTTGTGCGTTTTGCCTCTAGTCACCCAAACCTGTCAAAAAGGCTACTTTACGTGAATGGCTGTGCTTAAAGGCCCACGCCTATGATCCGCTCTATCGTGTCTCTGGACCGGATAGTGTGCACGCTGTGGCGGTTCGTGTGATATTAACGTGAAACCAGACTTCTTTCGCCCCAGTGGAAAGCATATTTACACTTTCGAAATCATTCCCTGTCTCCTATATAATACATTATATGCTTTTCGCCATGTAGAAAATGGTAATAGTGTGAAAAGTGACCGATTTTAGCCGCAGCATGTCTGTTTATGATGTAAATAAGTCCCCGTTAATATGTGGTTAGTGGTTCTCATCTATTGCTTTAATATTGCACAACTAATGTTATGGAATTATGTAATAATAATTTATTCTAGATAGAGAACATTGATTGGACAGAAAATCTAATGAGAGGATGAAGTGCTTGTCCTCAATTTTTGATCCATATTGGCAGATGTGAATGACTGTAGGTTTCGAACGTTTATATCTTCTAAATGCAAATGATGTCATTGTTTTGGAGCACACTAGCTTATAGATAACCTTATGGCTCACATATCCTAAAAGCAATTTTTTTCATGGGGACTTTAAAGAGTTAGTTCACCCCAAAATGAAAATTCTCTCATTAATGACTCACCCTCATGTCGTTCCCATTAGGGATTAAACACAGTCCATTTAACCACAGTGGTTTAAATTTAATGTTATGAAGTGACGAGAATACTTTTTTGCGCAAAAAAACAAACAAAACTAAAATAAAAATAACGACTTCATTAAAAAATGTCGTCTGTTCCGTGTCAGTCTCTGACACTGTTCACATTGTAAACACAGTGCAGCTCTTCTGGGTTCTACGAAAGAACGCCTGCGTCAGCACCACACGCATGCGTCGAGAAGTTATTGAATAAAGTACTTATGCTTGTTTTGGGTTTTTTTGCGCTCAAAAATCTCTTTATAACATTATGGTTGAACTGTTCAGGAGTGCGTTTCCCGAAAGCTTCGTTAGCCAACTATGGTCGCAAGTTCCGTCGTTATCAGCATAGTTCAACGAGTTGGTGTTCCCTGAAACAATCGTTCCAACGAACATTCGCAAACAGCATCGCAAAGTTGTGGGGTTTGAATGACGGCTCTCGACCTGTGGTTAGAGGCATAAATTCTACATTACATCACATTTGGACGTAATAAATCCTTATCTTGAGCAAAATAAGCAAGCTAACATTCCAACGCATTCTCATCCTTTCGCGTCATATAGAACGCTATATGACAAAACGGCGCTATACTACGCACATGGCACCCGTTATTGTTAATATAACACGCGCTGTGATGGGTAAGTTTAGGTGTGGGGTGCCTTTTATTTATAATACATCAAACGTAATTTACGTCTTTTACTTTTTAAAAAAAAACAAACAAAAAAAAAACAATTTTGAAGACTGCGCATGTGCGAACATGCTCTACTAAGAACAAGCCAAATATTGAGTCTGGTACTGAAGCAAAATAACTGAGAACAATTAGAAATAGTCCTCAGATGACATGTTTGTAATTTATATAAAAAATCTAGCGTTTATTGGATCTCAAATAGTTTCATTAAAAAAGTAGTTATTACTCCACCACATGCGAAACCAACATGGTTGAAAGATACTTTGCGACAATGGGTTTCGGGAAACAGTTGTGACTTGCTAGTTGATTTCTCCAACAATGCATCATACTATGGAAGTTAAGCAGCGAACTACATACTGTAGTTGTACGGGAAACACACCCCAGTGCGTATGGTAGAACATCTACATGATGCAGCGGAGAAAGCGACGTGTGTCACTAGGCTTTTGGAGGTGCGACAACATATGACAACATGTTCCGAAACAATGTCAGTGGCACATGACAAATTTTAGTGGCACATGCCACTATCCACTGGCACATGCCAATCAGAACCGGATGTGCCACCGAATATGCTGCTAAGCATAGCAGCATGTGCCAATGTATTCTGTGCATAAGATGCCATGCTTCTTAATCTTAATACTGCGTCTCTCATTTTCATTCATTTCATATTTGATTTTGATATTTTGTTCATGAAACATAAATGAAAAAGCCTTTCCGTCTTCCGAGCTTTGAAAGAACGACGTCTGAGCAATCAGAAGGGTGAGAATGGTGCTGTAACAATGTCTAGAGGAATATTCAGCCCAATTTGGCCATGTGTACCCACACAGACACCCACCTGCCCACCCTCACACCGACAAATGGTGGGAGAGGAAAAATGTTTCCAGCTTCCTAGTGTTTATGCTTCCCCACGCATGACGCAACACATAATCATCACAACACACACACACACACACACGTCCATGCTCCCTCCCCCAACACATGACGCGCAGGCCGAAGTGGGAGAGTGATGCAAGGGGGACTGAAGACATGCACGACTCACCGTACACACGCCCACTCAGGCTCTGGGGAAATGTGACTCTCTCTCTCTGGCTGTCTTGATCTGTGTGTTTCAATGGCAGAATTCTGTCTGCCTAGTGGCAGAATAAATAAATGGGGGGAATTTCTTGTTTACGTTAACATTACTGCATCAGAGCCAAATTAATTTTGGCAACATATGTTTTCAGACGATTCCTGGCTCTCACCTACCTAATTCAAAACAGTTGTATATGCTTTAAAACATTTTATCTCAACACAAACCATTAACTTCATGGTAATGTAGGAAATCATATTGTATTAAAGGAATACTTTAGGCAAAAATATTAATGCTGTTTCTATCTTTCTATCTATCGTTCTATCCTTCTATTCAAGGGCGTAACTTTGGTTTGAGAAGTGGGGGGACCAACCCGATCTCACGACCAAGTCGTACGAATTCGACGAATGATTAAAAACATATTTCGCCTGTTCTTGGTTCGCTTCTCTGGTTGCCAGTCGAATACCGTGTCAAGTTCAAGGTATTATTATATGTGTTTAAGGGGTTAAATGGTCAGGCGCCCCAATACATTGTGGACCTTCTCCACAGGAAGTGTTCTAGACCTTTAAGGTCCTCGAACAAGTTGATGCTTACTATGCCACGATCTAGACTGAAATGAAAAGGGATCGTGCTTTTTCGGTCGCTGCTCCACGTTTGTGGAATGATTTGCCGGATCATGTAAGGCTGTCTCCCACTGTTGATAGTTTTAAATCATCACTAAAGACTTATTTTTTCTCTTTGGCGTTTGGTCAAATGTAATTTTATGATGCGCTTTATGATGTGCTTATGTTATGTTTATGTTGGTTGGAGTATTTATGTATTTTTTATATTTTTTGAACTGACTGTACAGCACTTTGGTCAGCAGTGGCTGTTTTAAACGTGCTTTATAAATAAAAGTGCCTTGCCTTGCCTTGCCTAAAAAGTGGCTAATTCGTAACAATTCATACGACCTCACTCGTACGAATTAATACGATTTTGCTAAATCGTACATATTTTACGAATTGGCCAATTCATATGAATTCGTACGAATGACCTACCCCTTACCCCGCCCCTAAACCTAACCATCACGTGGGTTTAGACAAATCGTACGAATTAGTACGAGTGAGGTCGTACGAATTAGTACGAATTAGACACTTTTTAATCATGCGTCGAATTCGTACGAATTGGTCGTGAGATAGTGTTGGGGACACACACACTGGGGGAAATTGTTTTCGATTTGAATCCCATTTCCTGGATGCATACATTTAAGGACTATGGTGATTGAAATAATTTGATTATAATGATGAATTCTGCCAAAAAGAATAGTTTATTTATAATAAAAATGTCTAACTTTCTTTATTGTTTATAGAGGCTGATCGTCAAGACTTTAGAGAATGATTTAATTCAAATTTTTTATATAAGTATGATTATGATTTTATATAAGTCAAAATGTTAGCCATTAATGTTTTGTGTGTAAATAAATATGTAAATAATGTGAGCCTCAATTTCCACTATTGTAGAAACAAAGACAGTATATTTTAAGGGATAGTTCACCCCAAAATGAAAATTACTGTCAGTAATTACTGATTCAACCCCTAATTATTGTTCAACCCCGTAAGACTTTCATTCATCTTCAGAACACAAATTAAGATATTTTTGATGAAATCTGAGAGCAAGATCACTCCTCCATAGGCTTCCAAGGGATTGAAACTTGCCGGCAGACAACGTTAAAATAGTTCAAGTAACTGTAGTCGCATATAGTTCCGTTTTGTATTAATTGTATCTTAATTTTAATAAATGTTTCATCAACAAATTGCCTGGATTTGATAAATAAGAAGTATAGCGTATAGGGCCTATATCACGAGTCACAACATGGAAGCGCCTCGCCTTGTTAAAGTTTTAAAAGTCTCGATGTTTAAAAAAATAGTTAAATAAAATAAACTGAAAATTCAAAGATGTTTTTCTTCTTCCTTAAATTTCAATTTGAATTGCATTTCTGCATCCTGTTTTCTACTGTAATTTTAATTCAAATCAAATGCATTAATTAGATTGCAATTTATAATGCATTCTCAGTCCAAGAGTGAACTATTCCTTTTTCTCCTGACCAATTTTATATCCTTAAACTTGGGCTACCAGGTGAAAACCATTAATGATATGGTTTCTAGACTTGCTGAATTTGCTGGAATAGACATTTCTCCTAATTGCATCTGACCCTGCATCATACAGTGAGCTGATGTATGAATATTCCATAAACCATTTCTAGACCATTGCTCAGAATGATTGAGGGGTTATTCTAAAGTGATGAGAATTCATTTACATTGGAAGGGAGTAAATGGCAGTTTTTGAGCTTAATCCCCAGAGATATGCTGGAGAGATGCAATCTGTGATGTAGCTTCTTGGCAGATTGTTTAGACTGCTCTTGTTCAGCGCATTGCAGGGTGACAGACTTGGTCTACTGTCTTGAATGAAATGCTTCTTGTAGAAAACTCGCCTGGGCTGTAAGCCAAGCACCTGATTTATGTGACCTCAGTCCAACATGGTTTCCAGACAGGCTTCTGAATGAGCAGGTTTCCACTAGAGCAACTAAACATTTTAGAGAAATTTTGGATGAAAGAAAAGAAGAGAGAGATCGAATAAAGAGTCAATAAAATGATTTGATTTGATCAGGCTTGAAGCCTGATTAAAGGCACACTGCGGAGCTTTTGGCCACTAGTGGCGCTCGACCTGGCCACAAGCTCTGCAGCAATGTCGCAAAAGTCAACCAGTCAGCCTCCCGTGTCTTTAGATTGTGTGTGCTTGGAGTGTTTGAGGTGGGGGGCGCGCCGATCGCGACGAATTGCCTAACCTCGCTCGATTCCCTTAGCGGGGCAAGATGTCTGTGAGTGAATGTGGGTGCGGGACAGTGGCCACATTCACTGCACTGAAAACACTGCCGGCCTGAGCTGACTTTATGCGTGTTGGTTTCGTTTTTTACGAAACCGTGGGACATGTCGTGTGTAGTGTTTGTCCTAGGCACTGAGTTGTCGGCACATTCACTAAAGTTACATTTAATGCACCATTGACATCGATTTTATTTGTGCGAGCCCTGCACTGGCGGGTTGTGTTTGTCTGCAGAAATTAACACTGGGCTGTGGGCATTTTTATTACAGTCATATCACCCTCGACTGTGCCCGAAATACCAGAAAATACACTGCTTATGTGATTTATCTGGGTCACCGTGGAAACGGCATTTGTGTGCAGGCAAGCATCAGCATCGGTACCCTCCACCTCCTTTAGCTCATGCCAGCGAGCGAATGCTGGACCTCGTCCTGGCTTTTAATTTTTCACTCTCCCTTTTTCTTTACGGCAATCAAACACGAGTTGAGCTCTCACGTCAGAATCTGAGGAAGTTGGAGGTGATGGGGGAAGTGACGTACTGTATGCCGTAAAGCGGTCGAATTTTGTAGTTCTTTTTGTGCTCTGGTTCCTAACCGAAACCCGAAGTTACATAGTGCTAGTAAAAGCAATACAGACACAGTCAGGCTATGGCAGACCTGTCATTCAACCTATTGTAAGTCGATGTACCATCACAATGGGTTTTGGTAATATTAAAGGTTGAGAAGTTCCACAGTGTGCCTTTAAAAGTAAAAGATGAACACTTAATGTCTGGCCTTTAACAGTGTCTATGTGGTTATAGACACTTATGATCTGCGAACATTGAAGGCTGTTAATTTTTATTTACCAGCCTTTTTTAATGTAATGTTTCGAAAATTAAAATCAAATGCTGACACATATGAAAAAAAAAAAAAAAACACCATTGCCCATCAAAGAACAGATTGACACATCATTTGATGTTTATTGATCTTTGCTTCTTTTGTGGTTTAAGATAAAGTCCAAAAGGGCTTTTTGGAAGTTAAAGGGATAGTTCACTTTGAAATTAATTTTTGATATGTTTTAGCTTACCTCAAGGGCATCCAAGATGTAGTTGTCTTTGTTTCCACAGTATTTTCAATTTAGACATTTTTCGGTCAAACCGGTGGTAGGGGGTCCACCTCAAAGAGTATGCACAGAGAAGTCAAAAGTAAACATGATTTAATGACTCGTGAATGTAAGTACTCATTGATGGCATAGGACACGAAACGAGCGGTTTGTGTGAGAAACCGAACAGTATTTATATAGTTTTTTACCTCTTGTTAACAGATATGTCGAACTGATCTGAATCAGATGTCCAACTGAACCGAACTGAACCGTTTCCAACGTTACGCCAGAAGTGATCTTTTCGCGCGTCTACGTCACGCATTGTTTACACGGAGATTTCGGAAGTTTTACCTTTCACTAAACATAATTGTACCATATTTTACCCTAATTGTACATATTTTTGTAGCACAATATTTGTTTATTGCACAAAAATAAACTTAAAAAAATGGCAAAAAGGCATTGGCCTTAAAATAATTCTTAAAATTACAAGGTGAGAGGAAACATGACAATTTTGTTAAAGCATTAACAAGAATTGCCGCGAATGATAGGTGAATTTGTGTCAAAATACAGTAAACTTTGATTGAACACACAACCGTTGACAGAAACAAGAACATATATGTTACATTTTTTCTCCTCTCCTTTAATAGTTGATTAACTTAATTGTTGTGACATTCTACAATTACATACTACAGTCAGTATTTTTTATTGTATTATTATTATTATTATTATTATTATTATTATTTTTATTTTTTGCATCCCCAGCGGTTGTGAACCACTCCTTTAGAGACAGTAAGAAAGTAGAGATCTTATATTGGCCATGTTACTGAAATATTTGAAGTCTGTGGATTGCTGAGAGCTCTATTCTGAAGAGGGATGGGGCAGCAAGACTCAGGTCTTGGTACTGGCATGCCAGCACTGATGTTTTTTTATGGATTGATCATTAGCAAGAGTGGAGCACATTAGATTCTCTCAGGACCATGACTGATTCTTCCAGGCCAAAACCTATAATGCAGAAAGAGAAAAGCAGGCTTCTCTCACTGCCTGAGAACAGAGAGATGATGGATGTGAGTGAGTATGCACAGATAAATAAAGAGAGAGAGAGAGAGAGAGAGAGAGAGAGAGAGAGAGAGAGAGAGAGAGAGAGAGAGAGAGAGAGAGAGAGAGAGAGAGAGAGAGAGAGAGAGGAGGAGGAGGAGGATTGTCATACCCCATCAATGTTTACTGTGAATTTGAAGGTGAACTGATTTAGGCCATTGCCACAGGCTCAGTGTTTCTGTTGACCTTCTATATTAATAAATATAAACCATTGCATTTTGTAGCCTGTTCAGAGTTCTTTTTGGTTATTTATTTTATTTGGTAACACTTTATTTTACAGTGTTCTTGTTACTTATTTACCATAGTAATAATAGTAAATTATGCATAATTACATGAAACTAACCTACAACCAAATCCTAATTTGACTCGAACCCCTAAATACATGTAGTTGCTTACTATTACTCAGTACTTAAAAATATAATATATTTAAAATTGTATATACAAATATATTATATTACACTGTAAAAATAACACATTAAAAAAAGCGTGTAATTTTTTTTCACCTTTATTTTAAGGTTCATTTGTACTTACTCAAATAAGTACTGAGGAATATTAAACAACTACAGTACATGTACTAGAGAGTAACGGTTGTCATATTCGATAATGCACTGTTATTACTATAGTAAGTACATGTAGTAACATAACATACATGGTAACACACCTTAAAATAAAGTGTTACCTTGTTATTTGTTTTTCCTCTTTTGCACCATCTTAGTAACATTTATTTAATTAAAAAAAAAGTTATTCTTTCTGGGACCATGATTATGAATAAATGCCGAAATATGTTTGTTGCCTAGAAGCATAATTATATATTGGATATGTTTTTTTTTCTTTCCTTATTTATTAGAAAGATCCACTTTTCCCAGTATTCAGCTACTTCAAACTTCAGATTCAGATAGAATGTTAACTAGGAGACACTAATATTAATCAATAATAGCCTATCATCATAATATTGAAACAGGGAAAATAAATATATATATTATAACATGTATTCACATTTCAATACAATTGTCTGCCATTATTGGACAGACTCTCAGCCATTATTGGACAAACCGATTAATCCAGGTGTGCCTCACCTCAGTAGTCGCAACAACAATAATCAGACACACCTGGATTAATCAGTTTGTCAATAATGGCAGACAGGAAACAAAGGAGCTGGCTGAAGTTCAGGAAGTAGTGCAGCTATAAAGCCAATTAGCCTACATTATAGAATTTTAAATAAAAATGTTTTTAATAAAAGTAACCTTATGGTTGCTATTATGCACTGTCAACATTCTTATCTGTTCAAACGATATCAAACCCCTTACAGATGCCCCAATAAAACGTTAGCCGATGATTAGCGGATAGTTCTGTCAAAGACGAATGATTATGTCGCTTTAAATTCAATTTTCGCGAGGCGATGTATGCTGATCACCTGTCATGTGTGGCGCATGCGCAGAGGGGATGATTGTGAAAGCGGCTATGTCCTCAGTTCCTCGTAACCTCCATCCTAGACGCTGAGCAGCGAAGTCCGACTACCAAACAGCACTAGAGAGACAGAAATGGGAGAATAAATATAGGGATGCTCTCACGCTGCAGGTAGGATGCTGTTTGTACGACTTCAGCTGCCCGTTCAGATGAAAATAATCGTGTTTTTCCATGTGACCACGGTGGCAGTTTTGATGAAAGATGATTGTGAAGTGTGGTAGTAGTGTATTAGGCTACTTCTGGTCTGGAAATGCTTTCGGCTTAGATGCTCTGCAAGAAAGCGGTTTTAATGATGAGGCTGGGAAATCCTCCCATCCTTGATCAAACTGCAGGGCTAGATCAAGGGCGAATGCATCATAATCAGGACAGTGAGGGAACCCTCCATTTCTCACCGTTTGGTCTTTTATTTCCTGTTTGAATGCATGTTATGAGGCGAGATCAGTGTGATTACTATACAGATCGTGACCGTCTGAGATTGATCATCTACCATCTACAATCTCATATTGAATTACCAACCTATTCTACACCATAATATGTTTTGTCTATTGATGAAAAAAAAGAAAAAAAAAGAGGGAAAACATATACTTTTTTTAAATTTTATTTTTTAAATAAAAAACATCCAATCATCTAAATTTTGAAACATTAAGTTTTCTTTCACATAAGATTGCAAAACACCAATTTGTGTTTTACATATGCAGCGAAGGTTTTCCAACCCGGATATGCCGACGTATTATTTCTGTAGATGGGCTATAGATGTTGATTTTGAAGGAGCAGAAGCAGAGCAGAAAATGTCAATATATATTTGTAGGCTGTCTGAAGAGCACAATTTGACTACATAACATTAATATCAGGTTATCGATGTGATTGAACGTTGACGGCGCGCTCTTTACTGAAAAACAAATATGCGTTTGACAAACAAAATACAGACAGAAAGCCCACTCTTTGACTATTTAAAGTTTCTCATCATCATGAATGTGTTCGCATCGAGTTACTGCTGTTGTGAATGGTATACCGTGTTGTATTTCACGCTAAAAGGCAGAGCAATGTGATGCACGCGCTGAGCGTAGAACGCGCTGTCCAAGGTGCTGAAGGGAAACGTCCAAACACCCAGTCAACTGCAGGGGAATGCAGTCTCACGCTTAACACGAAAAATCATAGATTTATTACCGTTACTCATATTAATGCTACATTTTAAGCTGTAATACACATGTGGATGAACAACAGATGTAGTAAAATTGCCATTGCCAAATTGTCTTTAGAATTGTCACTGTAACTGCACTCGTAATTTGTATGGGTTGTAATTCAACTTTAAATCAACGTATTCAACCTATTATTATTTGTATGCTACGGCCTATTATATGTTCCAGATATTGAATGCATTCTGGCATAATGCCATTTGGAAGACCACAGATTAATTATGGAAAAATGATCTTATGAATAATGAAAAAAAAAAAGCTGTATATCATGTAAAGGGTGACTGCATCATGATCAGGACAGTAAGGAAACTTCTGTCCATCACTATTTGCTTTGTTATACCATTTCAATAGATGTGAGTGGGAATAATGGAGATCGTGACTGTATACGATTGATCATCAGCTACCACCACTACATGCTTGCTACCGATTATTGTAAAGTTCTTGACTGTTTTTGTTTGTTTATTTAATCTTATTTTCTACTTTTGCGTTATAATTAGGGTTTTACCTGCTTTGAAGATGACTTACAGTAGCTAGACTTAGCTGGAATTCTTTTTTCTTCATTTTGCTTTAGGCAGAACATAAAATATTTCGAAGACATTTTTAATTGTAATTAAATCATTTTGTTTTTGGAGTCTGGAACTACTAATATTTGATTTGATAATGAGTATGTTATTATGTGTCTGTGTCTGTGTTTGTGTTTGTGCATTAAAGGTATGTATGCATTAAAGACACAATAATGTGTGACTTCTCTTCATTGTCCATTTTCTATTTCCTAAGGGCCACTGGAGGTAGATGTGAGGGATAATTGCAACTGGTGAGAGAAGCCCTCCACTGGGCCCCTCCATCCCAGCCCTCCCTTACACCAACATTCCCCACAGCCAGCATGTTCTCCTCCAACTTTCTGGGTGGGGGGAATCCTCTAAGTGCGATGTCCTCTGCTGTGAACAAGTTCAGTCTTTTTGGGGATGAGGCAACCGAGGAAAAGCAACAACAGCAGCCTCCAGATCCTTCAAAGGAACAGCAGGGGAACGGCCAACCAGCCTCACAGGGACCTCAGAGGCAAAGTGGACAGCAGCTGCAGGGTGTTGGACGGGGAGCCCAAGGAGCTGGACGTGGTGGACCTCAACCACAAGGAGCTGGAAGTGGTGGACCTCAACCACAAGGAGCTGGACGTGGTGGACCTCAACCACAAGGAGCTGGAAGAGGTGGACCTCAACCACAAGGAGCTGGACGTGGTGGACCTCAACCACAAGGAGCTGGAAGAGGTGGACCTCAACCACAAGGAGCTGGACGTGGTGGACCTCAACCACAAGGAGGTGGACGGGGAGGATCTCAACCACAAGGAACTGGACTTGGTGGAACTCAAGCACAAGGAGCTGGACGGGGAGGATCTCAACCACAAGGAGCTGGACGTGGTGGATCTCAACCACAAGGAGCTGGTAGAGGTCTCCCACAGCAGGGAGTGGGGAGGGGGGGATTGTCACAAGGAGCAGGTGGGGATGGATCTCCTAAGCAGGGTGTTGGGAAGGTTGGACCTCAACAACAAGGCCCAAGAGGACCCGGGTCTCATCCAGCAGGTGCACCTGGATCAAGGCCTCCTTCAGCAGAGCCTCAGGGGAAAGATGGTGCTGGGGTGAAATCCCTCTGTCCAGTCTGTAAAAATACAGAACTCAGTTTTAAGTCCAAGGATTCTCCCAACCATAACACCTGCACACAATGTAAATCAGTGGTCTGCAACATGTGTGGGTTCAGTCCTCCAGATGCAACTGTGAGTACAAATTCCTAAGCATGATACATAAAGCAGTGGTATTTGATATGCATGACTCTTTTTTGCGCTCGTTTTTTAATTAAAATAGAAAAAGAATCAAGATATTTTATTTAATAGTGTTATTTTATATAATCAAGATATTTTATGCAAATAGACCTCTCTAGATTTACCCATCAGTTTGTACTATTAGGCGATGGTCACCATTATAATTCCAAGAGCACACTCTCTCTGAAACATGCTTTATTGCTGGGGTTTGCAAACTTTTTCCATTCCAGGACCCACGTAGACAAGAATAATCTATCTCAAGACCCACCAAAATAATAGTAAAGCATGAATGTGAGGTGGGAGGTGTTAGTTCTCTCTAGAGTAGTTTTTTTTTTCCGCATTATAGTATGACATATAAATTTAATTGAAAAATTAATTTTTCATTTGAAAATTAAAATAGTAACCTAATGGCTTCACTAATGTGAAGAAAACTGATTAGTTTTTGTCTAAAATTAGTTTTTGTCTAAAAATTTAAAGAAATCAAACCAAAGGTTTATATAAACAAATATCAAAAAAATAAAAATAAAAATAATAGACTAATAATTTTTTGACAGTATGCCCAGGACCTAGAATTTCAATAATAATAATTATGCTGTGAGTGTTGTTAAACTCATTGCGTTGTTCTTTCGTGTCCATGTGTATACATTTTAAATACTCTTTACATACTGTATATATTTTTCTTATGTGTTGGTAGGTATCAAAATGCATGCAAGGGAACACAGAACAACTCACTACTCTTATGACGAACATATCTCTGAAAGACAACAGCACAGTGTTGAGCAGACGACAGAAATTAATGCGTTTCCCAAAAGCATCGTATGTCTAAGTAGATTGTAAAACCATTGCCACCAATGGTCTCTACAGTCAAGATGCTTCTGGGAAACGCAGCCCAGACCTGAAAGTTTATTCTCGTTAATATTGCGCACCAAACTGCTTAATGAACCGAAGCTGCTCTGAAACAGTGAAAATTGTTATCACAAAAAGTTGCACGTGTGCGTGCGCTTCATGCAACCACATGAAACACAATACTAACATATTTATCTAGCTTTAAATTGCTCTAAGCAATATAGCGATTTCTATTTAACGTTGGTTCATCATGCAACCTGTTTGTATGCGTCACTCATGAAACGTAAATTCAGCTCCAGCCAAAGTATTGATTGCGCGAGCCACCTCTTCCCAATCTGCGACCCACAAATGAGTCGCGACCCACAGTTTGAAAACCCCTGCTTTATTGTACTTTGATGGATGCTGATGATTTTTTATAATACCTTTGTTGATTAGAATTTTTGCTAAGTTGAAAACTAACGATTGTATAACAGACATTTGTATCCTCGATGTACGCAGGCTAAGGAGTGGCTTTGCCTGAATTGCCAGATGCAGAGAGCTCTGGGAGGGGCAGAAAGTGTTGAACCTCCAACGCTAAAAGCCCAGCCACAGTCCAAGGTCTCCGTTCCATCACAGAACCCCGCAAAGAAAGACACACCTCATGGTAAGCAGATGCCTCCATCTGCCAGCCAGCCAACCAAACCAACAGACGGCCAGAAACCGTCAAGCCAGTCTAAAACAAGTGCAGCTCATCCATCGCCGCAGACGTCACAACAAAAGCTTCTTCCACAGCAGGCAACAAAAGATGCTCCTCCTGCCAAAAGTGAGCCACCATCAAAGACTGAGCCCCCTAAAAAAGAAGAAGAGTCCAGTTTCTTTGGCTTTGGTTTTGGTGGCGCTCGGTCCCGCTCTCCCTCTCCACAGCCTGGTGCCTCTACTGTTTCTGGGAAGGTTCTAGGCTTCGGTTCTTCGTTCCTTAGTTCTGCATCCAATTTGATTTCGGCTGTCCAGGATGAGCCCTCGACAACTCCACCAACCTCTCGAAAGGGTTCTGCCGTTTCCCAAACTTCTGCCAAGACCACCACACCCCCTCCTACCAGAAAAGATTCAGAGGGCTCTAAGGGCTCCCCCAATGTTCCTAAATCACAGACACTCGAAGGAAAAAAGCAACAGCAACAAAATAAGCCCCAAGACACTCAAAAACCAATGACAAAGGAATCCTCATCTGCTCAGGCTACTAAAATAGATCAGAGCCCGAAACTTCTTCCCAAAGCCTGTCCACTCTGCAAGGCAGGCCTGAGAAGAGATCCCCCCAACTATAGTACTTGCACTGAATGCAAGGCCACTGTGTGCAATCAGTGTGGATTTAATCCTGTGCCTCATCAAACGGAGGTAAGAAACAGATGAATGTATTTTCTTGCAGTAGGTTCACATTATGGTTTGTGCAATGAACTGTGGGCAGGGAATGTCAAGAGCAATTTCAGAGGACATGTTCTGGGTGATTCCAGTGATTCTGTTGTAAAAGATGGATGTATTTTCTAGTCTCTTTGGTTTGTGTGGAAGCAGTCTTGTGGAAGGCAGAACGAAAATGGCTTTGAGAGAGACAAAATGTGCCTTGATTCTCAATTGATTCAGACTACTCCCATTCTAAACTTACAAAAAATAAAGTGCTTGCACTCTCAAGGCAGAAAAGAAAACATCAATGTGCATATTCACATTGTTTCCTCCTTTTTTTAAGTTATGCTTTAAAGTATTTTTTACAGATCCATTAAGGTTTTGGGTGATAAGTAGATGTTAATCATTGCTTTGTGACTTGTGTTATGAGGTTTAATGATATATCTGGGTCAAACATTGCAGTTAGTGGCTTTTCTATTTTAAATGCAAACGTTCCACGCAGTGTGTTGCTTTCAGCCACTTTCCATATCCAGCATAGTCAAGACTGCTTGGGGAGATAGGTTCAGGATGATCTCATGGGCTTTATTGTTGTCTGTTTTGATCCAAGTGGATATATAATTCTCATTTTGCATCAGACGTTAGTAGATCTACTGTTTCATTCTAAACGCAACTGTCTATCATGTCTTTTATTTTGAAGTTTAAGTTAAGTCTTTTATTTAGAAAACCTTTTGCCATTGTTTGTGGTTTTCCTTTAATTATTTATTTATTTAGTGTTCAAATATAGATGGTCCTAGTAATTGCCATGTGTCATTATGTGCCATTTTATTTGATTTCACTTTATTTTAATGGTCCCTTTAACACATTCCGTTGACTATAATTAACGTTGCTCCTAACTCTCAATAGTAAGTGTTAGTAGAGTGTTAGAGTGTTAGTTGAGTATTAATAGACTGGTAGGGTTAGGGTTAGATTAAGTTGACAGTTGTCAGTAGAGTGTCTGTTGGAAAACCATCATGATAAAGTGTTTGCAAATATTAAGCAGAAAGGCTACTTACACTCTAATGACAGTTAGTTGACATATAGTTGCAATGTTACTTAACAGCATGTTCAAAAGGGTCCATCAAAATAAAGTGTTACCTAAAATAATTTTTTTAAACCACTCCCCTGCTGAAAAATCCAGCTAAAACCAGCCAAGGCTGGTTGGCTGGTTTTGGCTGGTCTCCCAGCCTGGTTAGTTGGTTTATCAGGCTGGTTTTAGAGGGGTTTTGAAAACTTTTTCAGCTGGTCAGGCTGGTCTTAGCTGGTCAAGTTGGTAGCCAGGCTGGGAGACCAGCTTAACCAGCTAAGTCAGGCTGGGAGGCCAGCTTGACCAGCTAAGCCAGGCTGGGTGACCAACTAAAACCAGCTACTTCCAGCTTAAACCAGCTAAGACCAGCCAACCAGCCTAGGCTGGTTTTAGCTGGATTTTTCAGCAGGGTCATTAAATGTCCCTACGACCAGACTGGTTTCATCACTAAAATAGGTGTCCTCAGAAAATATATTTGTGAATGTCGTAAGACATTTATTATTTTATTTTTATATTAATAATAAAAACTAGCTGGCTAATCAGAAGCACTCTGGGTTTGGTTGAAGTTAGCCAACACATCTTGTTACATAACAACACAACATTTTGTTACATTTTACCCTTTATTCATTTTTATCCTGAATGTTGGCATGTCATGCTGAAAATTATTATGGTTTGTTAAGGTACAAATTTAATTTTTACAAATATCATAAATGTCAGTTTGTAGCAGAAATAATGATTGTGTAGATTTGACAAAACACAGACTAACTTTTTTATCATCTTTGGCCATCAGGTTTTATATGAAGGGAATAGTAGTCAAGGCCAGGGATGTATCATGTGCTTAGTCTTAGCAGTGAATCTGCTGTAATAATATATGTTCCTTAGAGAACCCGTATCACCTCTATTGTCATCATCTGGAATACCAGACAGACTGGCCCCTAAATGGCCATTTCATATTCATATTTTAAGATGTGTTGAGCAAAAAACAAAAAAACAAAACAAAAAAACTATTGATTCTGTAATTAAACATTCAGACTTTACTTGCTGCCTGGCAAGGAGACTCCAAGGCTATTGGGTCACATGGACCAGCTGTGTGACGAAAAAACAACAGGCAAAGGATCAATGGGCTCAAAGATAAAATCTAAGACTTTTCCAAGAGAGTTAAAACAACACAGAGATGAGGTGTAGATTACAGGCATCTGACTCTATTGTGCTCAGTGTCAAGCACAGTTTGTTGGAATGAGATAATAGTGAAAATAATATCTCTACAATATGAAGGTCACCTTCATTCATGGCCACAACTGTGTGTTTGGTGTTTTATCATGAAACATTCAAACCTGGGAATTGCCTTAAGTCTAGAGAATGAGCAAATTCAACACATCTGTGTATATTTTTAGTCAATGCTAAAATTGTCTAAACGATTTAGTTTCCTTATTCCTAAAAAAAAGAGTGCTACTGGCTTTCTCCAGAGATTAAATGTAGGCTTCAGGGTGAGCTGTATGCTTGAAGTGTGCATGCAGCACAAATATTGCCATACAGAGGGAAATTAATTTAACCCTCAGCTCACACTCTAAGAATGTAGAGGGATATTTACAGTTTGATTTCACCAACATCACACAACACCGTCACTGCCTGCTGCAGTGCAAATTTAAAACATTTCTGTAATATTTTACTTGTAATATTTTGTGTGTGTGTGCAGTATATATACATATATATGCTCATGTAAACAATCCTACTGTGGGTCTTAGTAATGAATGTTTGTTGTTTATTTTTTATTTGTAACACAAAAGAGCCCATCCACTAAATATTTCAAATAATTTTTATTTGTAGCCAAATGGGACTTTGAAGATCTTCAGAGGACTGCTCTGAAATGAAAATGTTTGTTTCAGCATTCTAGTTTACTGTAAAATACCCTTTTAGGTCATATCAACTGCACTGTAGACTTCTAAAACATCCATTTTTAGAATAATAAAATATTTACATGTGTCTTAAGGCTGGCTTGAGGTGAACATACTCTAGTTTCATCTTCTAGCTTACTGGGAATGTATTTATAAAAGTAGTCATGTAGGCCTCTAGCAGAATATGCATTTTCAGTATACTTTACAGTTGTCTGTAATGTGTAGGAGTAATCCAAGATCATGAAACTTTAGAGTTGTTAAAGTAAGGGCTGGTCTGACATGAACATAATCAAATTTAATCTTGTTAGAAAGAATTCTTAAGAAGTCAAATACTTTGAAACATTCTTTCTAAAAGCCACCAGAGCAAAATTCTGTATGTATGAATGTCATGATCTGTTCTAATATTCAGATATTAATAATCAAATTCAAACTGGTCGGCATTCAGAAATGTCTATTAAAAGACGATATTTTATTAATTGCAACAATAGCCGTCTTCCCATTACAGACTTGCGCTAAACTTTTGCGATATTTTCTAAATGACACTGTTTCAATTAACCAATGTTATGGGACTAAACGTAATTTTTTAGATAAGTCATTCCAAAAATCATGGCAACGGATGTTGGTAGGTTTACGTATAAATTGTTGGTGACGTTACGTAGGACATTCATGTCATTCATTTTTTGTTTTTGCGAAATATGGGAGTTTTTGTTAAATTGACATGTTTCCATTGGGTGTATTTTCAATTCGCAATTTCAATTTGCACACTTTGAAGTGATGGAAACACAGCTATTAAAATAAATTAATAGACATTTGCTGACCAATTTTCCCTTTTCATTATAAGAACAACTTAAAAGACCAAAAAAAAAAGTGTGAGAGAGAGAGAATACAGTATATCACCAATGGTTGAGTCTCTGATGTTGTTTTTACATATTTTTTCAAAGCAATAAGTAGTAATGTTTGTGGTCAACTTAAACCAATCCTGCCAAATCTCATTTGTTTTGAATGTTACAAAAAAGAAACAATGTGAAAAAAAAATGACTCATAATAGATTTTTTTTTTTTTTTTGCAGGCAAAAGAATGGCTTTGCTTAAACTGCCAGACACAGAGAGCGCTGAAAGGAATAGAGCCTCCAGGACAACCCACTGTAAATCCTAGCAAATCTCAAAAAATGGATTCTACTCATGGTCTTTTAGAGAAACAGCCCAATACTTTGCCAACAAAGGCTGGTCATGCCAACCAACCTGTTGCTCAGAAAAAGGAGATGCATGAACAACAGACTAGTGCAGAAGGAGCAAAGCAAGCTCCCTCCCCTAAACTTTTACCGCAGCCAACAGCAAAAAATGCTCCCTCATCTCCCATGTCTAAAGCAGCACCAAAGGCTGAGACTGAGCAAGAACAGTCAGGATTTTTCAGCTTAGGCTTTGGTGGAGCCCGGTCACGATCACCATCCCCTCAGCCTGCTGTTTCCGCCATGTCTGGTAAGGTCCTAGGATTTGGGTCCTCATTTCTGAGCTCAGCATCTAGTCTTATATCATCATCAAGTTCATCAGCAGATGAACCATCTACGACACCACCAACTAATCCCCAAGCATCTTCAGTCTCTCAAACTTCTCCCAAGACCACTACTCCACCAACGTCTTTGAAAGGCTCCACAACATCACAAGGGGCTGCAATATCAGAGAAAGGAAAGGCTAATGAATCAGTTCATAAAGAAGAGAAAAAGACAGAGCCAACTGCTGACCAAAACAACAAAGCACCAATATCTAAAAAATCTGAACCTTCTTCACAGATGCCAAAAACAGTCAAAGGCCCGCAACCCCCACCCAAATCCTGCCCGCTCTGCAAGGTAGAAATAAAAAAGGACCTAGTCAACTACAGCACCTGTACTGAGTGCAAAAACACTGTGTGTAATCTCTGTGGATTCAACCCAACACCCCACCAAACAGAGGTATCAATATGTTGTCTTTTAATATCTTTGAAAAGTTTTGGAATGTTGCATGTGTACATGAGTTAACCAATTTGTCTTATTTATTCAGTTGAAAGAGTGGCTTTGTCTAAACTGTCAGACACAAAGAGCTCTCAAAGGAATGGAGCCACCAGGACCTCCAAAGTTAGAGTCCACAGAACAGCCCAACAAAAACTTTGTTTCTCAACCCCTGGCTTCACCCTCAATCCAAAAGAAAGGTGCTTCTGAATTGAACAAGTTTGACAAGAAAACTGACCCTGCTCAGAAATCATCACAGGACCAACAAAACAAGGCTCTGAATGGTACTCTGCCAATCCAAAAAGCCCAGCAGCAAGAAAATAAAGCCAAATCTGAAGTTCCTGCCAAAACAGCTAAGGAAGAATCTGGATTTTTTGGTTTTGGAGGTGTTAGGTCAAGGTCTCCATCTCCTCAGCCTGCTGTGTCTGCTGTTTCTGGGAAGGTTCTTGGCTTTGGCTCATCCTTTCTCAGCTCAGCATCTAATTTAATATCTTCAGCTGTGCAAGATGAGATATCTACAACACCACCAACCTCCCGCAAAGCTTCAACAGTTTCCCAGAGCTCAACACCACCCACGTCTCGAAAGAGCCCTGCTGGTCCACAGACCACAAACACAGGGGACATAAAACAACCTACCACACGAAAACAAGACACAAAGATATCTGAGTCACTTAATCTAGCCAGCAAATCTTCTGTTAAATCAAAACCAGACCAATCAGTGTCTGTAGAAGTTGATAAAACTCCCTTGCCACTTCCCAAAATCTGTCCACTTTGCAAGGCAGGTATTACCAGTGATCCTCCTAACTTCAGCACCTGCACTGATTGCAAAAACGTTGTGTGTAACCGTTGTGGATTTAACCCAGTGCCTCTTCAAAATGAGGTAAGATGAGATGTTTCTTTTACTCTTTTGGTCATATTTATTTTTATTGAAGAACAGTAGTGTTGATTTGTGGTTGTGATTTTGGCCATGCAGGTGAAGGAATGGCTTTGTTTGAGTTGCCATATAAAGAGAACACATGAGCCTTCAACTCTAAATCCCCAGGTACAGGCTAATACTAACTCGCATCAAGACAAAACAGCTCCATATCAGCCTCATCAAGTAGAAAGTAGAACTGAGGACAAGTCAAAAACAGTACTTGGAAAATCCACTTCTACATCTGCAACACAAGATCCTCCAAAGGAAAAAACACCCACACAAAATGAAACTCTAAAACCTCAACAGCCAAAAGATGGTACTGCTTTAGCCAAATCGGAAACTACAACAAAAAAAGATTCTTCTAAAGAAGATACTGGTTTCTTTGGCTTTGGTTTTAGTAGTGCTCGATCTCGATCCCCTTCGCCTCAACCTGTTGTAACTGAGAAGGTTGTAGGCTTTGGTTCGTCCTTTCTCAGCTCAGCATCTAATCTTATATCTTCAGTAGTTCAGGATGAATCCTCCACAACACCACCAACACCTCGTAAAGGTTCAACAATATCCCAGACCTCTGTGAAGTCTATGACTCCACCCGTCTCTCGTAAGGGTTCGTCAGTTACACAGACCTCTCCCAAAACCACATCTGCGGTTGAAACAGCGTCTTCATCTCGCAAGGAATCTTCAGCATCTCAGGACTCAACAAAAATGCAGGCTGGGGAAAGTAAACCTCTTTCTCAAAAGCAACTGGAAGACAAGAAGTCCCTGCAACCTCAACCTTTCAAAGCACCATCTACACCTTCATCAAAGCCTCAACAAGCTAATAAGTCCTCTCAGTCTCATCCTAAAGAATGCCCACTTTGCAAAGTGGAGCTCAAGAAAGATCCTCCTAATTTCAACACCTGCACTGATTGCAAGAGCATTGTATGCACATTATGTGGGTTTAATCCCATGCCTCATCAAACCGAGGTAAGATTAGAATTTGCTTAATGAGCTGTGGGCTCTACTGTATTAACCTTTAATAGAAAATTTCTTTGACAATATTATCATTCCCCAGCTAGTTCACCGACATTGTAATGCAAATATTTGTATTCAAAGTCAAATCTGTGTTTCTTAGCATTTGCTGTGTGAAAATAATTTTGTCTTGAGTTTCTCAGCCTCTCTCATTTGTTGGCAGGCAAAGGAGTGGGTTTGCTTGACCTGTCAAGTGCAGCGGGCATCAATGCCTTCCAATGCAGAGCAAGCTCAAGCTAAGAAAGTCGACCAAGTGCCAAAGGAGCAGCAAGATGTTCTAGAATCCATGCAGAAGAAACAAAACGCAGAGGAAGCCACCAATACTGGTCAAAAAATAGCTGTAGTTGGGGGAAAGAAGCCCACTGATGTTTCACCACAACAGCTAAATGAACCTAAGACCTCACAGCACATGAAATTGGACGATTCTCAAGAAAAACAAACCAAACTACAACCAAAGGCTCAACCTCATCAAGAGGAGTCTGGATTTTTTGGTTTTGGCTTTGGTGGGGCCCGATCCAGGCCTCCTTCACCTCAGCCTGCTGTTTCTGCTGTGCCTGGGAAAGTTTTAGGCTTTGGTTCATCCTTCCTTAGCACAGCCTCTAATCTGTTATCATCAGCTGTTCAAGATGAACCTTCCACAACACCACCAACCTCCCGCAAAGGTTCATCAGTTTCAGAAACCACAGCTCCCCCCTCCCCCCGTAAAGGCTCTCAGTCATTGTCCAACAGCAGCACTTCATCTAGCTTACAAAAAGGTTCTGAGACCATGCAAGGTTCTCCGAAAGCCTTAAGTAGTAAAGATACTAAACATTCAATTGGACAGAAACAAGAGCAGACAGCGTTACTTCAAAAGGCCGAGGAGTCATCAAATAAAGTGAAAGAGGTTAAATCAGAGACACCAAAGGATTTATCCAAGCCTCTTCCCAAGGTCTGCCCACTTTGCAAGGTGGAGCTCAGGAAAGATCAATGCAACAGCTGCACTGAATGCAAAAATATTGTATGTAACTTGTGTGGGTTCAACCCCATTCCCCATCAAAACGAGGTGAGTAAATACTACTGTTGTGTTGCAAATGTCTTTAAAACAATATGTTAGTTTGTTAAATTCAACATGATATGGAGGTGCATTGACATGCATTAAGGGAATGAATAGTGTAAATTTTGAGTTAATACTGACTTAAATGAAAATCTATCATTATAATATTGGCATCATAATGCAGTTTTTGCATTTCAGTTTCATGTTGCAAAATTATTAATACATTATGCTTTACAAACTACAGGTGATGTGGCTGTGTTTGGCATGTCAAATGCAGAAAGCACCAGAACCTCCTCCTGTGCAGCTTCAGTCACATGCTAAGGAATTTGAACCAGTTAGAATGGATATTCCCACTTCAGATGCTTCACAGAAAAAGCCACATCCTCCAGCAGATACAGTTCAAAAGGATAAGAAACCAGAATTAGCAAAGAAACAAGACAAGAAGCAAACTTCAAAAGAAACAGAACAACCCAGCCAAGAAACAAAAAGAAAGCAACAGCATACTGCAGAAGTTACAAATTCAGAATCTCAAAAAATAGATCCGCAACAAGACAAATCTGGATTATTTGGATTTGGTTTTGGTGGAGCTAGATCTCGATCCCCTTCTCCTCAGCCTTCTGTCTCCGCTGTCTCAGGGAAGGTTCTAGGATTTGGTTCCTCCTTCTTAAGCTCAGCATCTAATTTAATCTCAACAGCTGTTCAAGATGAATCCTTCACATCACCGTCTAGTTCTCGCAAAGCTTCAACAGCTTCTCAAATTTCTGATAAGACACCACCAACCTCTCGCAAAGGTTCTGCAGTTTCTCAAATGTTCAGTAAAATGAATACCAGTCCACCTTCCTCACGAAAGGGGTCTGAAGCTGCTGAAAGCTCTAAAAACAATCTTGACAATACAGATGGGAAAAAAAATAAGGTTGTAGAGAAAGGTGAAGAAGCCACTAAAGGAGCTACACCACAGCAACAAGAACAAGGAGAGATGGAAGATGAAGCTGTATCTGTGTCCTCTGAAGTGTCTAGAGGTAGATCTCAATCTCCTATACTTCCACCTGCTGCATCTGCTGTCTCTGGGAAGGTCCTAGGATTTGGTTCCTCCTTTTTTAGCTCGGCAAGTAATCTGATTTCATCAGCTCTAGATGAGCCTTCAACAACACCACCCACTTCTCGCAAAGGTTCCACAGCTTCCCAGCTATCTGCTAAGACTACAACACCACCTTCTTATCGTAAAAGCTCATCTGTTTCCCAGACTTCAGACAAGAACATCACTTCACCTTCCTCACGAAAGGGCTCTGAAGTTTCTCTGACATCTCTCAAGACCAGCAAACTTACCACTTCCCAAAAAGTATCTGATGCCTCTCCTAAAATGCATCATTCAGATGACAAAAAAGTTAATCCTGAAAATATAGAAGATCACAAAACAGATGAGAAATCTATGGTCAGTCTAGCACAGTCAACAACTGTATCAGTAACAAAAGAAACAGCTGTAACTGAAACAACAAGTACAGAGTCCACTAAATCACTTCCCAAAGCCTGTCCTCTCTGTACAGTCGATTTGCAGAAGGAGCCTCCCAATTATGATACCTGCACCGCGTGCAAAAACACCGTGTGTAATCTATGTGGCTTTAACCCTATGCCGCACGAGACAGAGGTAAGCAGCCATTTTTACATTGAAAAACATAAAAAACACCTTATGCACATTATTAGAATCATTATTTTATTGGTACTTAAGTAGTATTTGGGTATTTGACATTATGGGCACCAGCATTTATAACCTCATATTACCTTAAAGATATGGGTAAATATAGGTATATAGTACATACAGTAATATTTTTGTCACACCACAATTTTTTTTAAAAGTTTCTAAAACTTAATATACATTTCATTTATAATACATATCAATATATGGTTACATGTGTATTGTCAATTTTTTTTATATATGGTAACATAATATAGTTTTGTATATTAATTAGATGCATGTTTATTTTTTGCATTCTAGTTCTTATCATTGTGATAAAATGACCACAGTGCTTGTGGATATGCTGATGTTTAAGCCTCCTCAATCTTAAACTGACTACTAAAATGTTGTTTCAGAAAAAGGAGTGGCTATGTCTGAACTGCCAGATGCAAAGAGCGCAAGCTGAGGCTCACAAAGTACCTCCACCGGTATCACCACTAAAAAAAGTGACACCAGCTCCTGTTCCTCCACAGAAGAAACCACTTCATGACTCCATAGATGCCACTGAAAAAGAAAAGACTGGTCTATCTGCAGGAACAACACCAGGGTCTACTAAGGAAAGTTCAGTTCCATCAACACAGAATCCACCTCAGCAGCAGGACATCAAAAGCCCAGTACAGCCAGCACAGAAGGACGATGATGTATTCACAAAATCTACTGCACTGACAAAGACTGCATCCACAAAAGAAGAGAGTGGCTTTTTTGGTTTTGGACGCTCTAGATCACCATCTCCCCAACCTTCTGCTCCTAGTGTTTCTGGAAAGGTATTTGGATTTGGTTCTTCCCTCTTGAGTTCAGCTTCTAATCTTATATCCTCTTCTGTACAAGATGAAACATCCACACCTTTTGCAACACAGGGGGTTTCAGCAGCTTCTCAAACTCCTGTGAAGACTACATTAACACCAGCTACTTCTCAGAAAGGATCAGCTGATTTGTCACCTAAACATGTAGCTAAATCTGTGGAAGAGAAGCAGAAAGGCCAGAAACCAGAAGATAAAATGACAAAAGTTCAGGAAAAAGCTGTAATGAAAAAGAATGACGACAAATCAGAGCCTCCGAAAACTTGTCCACTTTGTAAGACAGAAATAATTAAGAATCCAGCAAGTTACAACACTTGTACTAATTGCAAGAGCACTGTGTGTAATCTCTGTGGATTCAACCCAATGCCACACCAAACCGAGGTGAGAAAAACTTTACAGATTTGTATGTATGTATGCATGTATGTAGTGGTCTTTATTTCTCACAGTATTATATTGTTACCTTTTATCATCACCCTACAGGTGAAGGAGTGGCTGTGTTTGAACTGCCAGATGCAGAAAACTCCCGAAAGTTCAGTTGTGCAACCTGGACCACAGACTACTAAATTACTTCCAACTGCATCACCACAAAAACAAAGCATTCCGGGTGTTGTTGCAGAGGATCAGAAACTTAATGCTTCTGGGAAACACGACAACCAGAATCTGTCAGATTCAAAACAACCTACATTAGAATCTCAAATGCAGAAAAGTGATATCCTTCCTGCCAAATCTGATCAACCATCGAAATCTGAACCTCCTAAACAGGATTCCGATTTCTTCAGCTTCGGTTTTGGTGGTTCTCATTCAAGGTCACCATCTCCTCAGCCCACTGTGTCTGCCGTCTCTGGGAAAGTTCTAGGCTTCGGCTCATCATTCCTTAGCTCAGCATCCAATCTGATATCCTCAGCTGTCCAGGATGAACCTTCTAAAACTCCACCAACATCTCGCAAAGGGTCTACAGTTTCCCAGACTTCACACAAGACCACACCAACACCCCCCACTTCTCGAAAAGGATCAGTAGCTCCCCAGAATACTAAACTAAATCCACCTGCAGTGGAATCAAAGCCAACCTCTACACCAAACAAAGAACAGGAAAAGCCACCAGATGCTCAAACTTCCAAACCTCTACAAGTTCAAGTAAAAGAGGAGCCTCCAAAAATCTGTCCACTCTGCAAAGAGACCCTCAAGAAGGACCCACAGAACTACAGCTCTTGCACGTCTTGCAAGAACATTGTTTGCAATCTTTGTGGATTTAATCCAAATCCACATCGAACTGAAGTAAGTGTGTTTATATGTATTACATGTAAAGGCTCTCGTTTTGGACAAAAAAAAAATATTGTGTACATATTTCGTAATTTAAGAGACAGAGATAAAGGTAAACATATGGTTACAACTTTATTAGATCAAAGGTGCTACAAATACAGTACATGTGTGACTCTTTTTGAGCGTAAACTTTCTCATGATTTACAGGCAGAAGAGTGGCTGTGTTTGACCTGCCAGATGCAGAGAACTGCAGGACCTCCCACTGGTCAGCCACAACCACAATCTAAAAAAACTATTCCACAAGCATTTCCACAAAAAGAATCAACTTCAGTCTCACCTTCTCCAGAGAAGAAGTCAAGTGTTATAGCTGAGGCAGGCAAGAAAGAGTTTGATTCTTCCAATTCTGCTTTACCATCCAAAGATGAACAGATTAAAGAAGAGTCAAGTTTCTTTGGCTTTGGTTTTGGCGGTGCTCGTTCCCGGTCTCCTTCTCCTCAAACTGCTGTCTCTGATAAGGTTTTTGGTTTTGGGTCCTCCTTCCTCAGCTCAGCATCTAACCTGATCTCTTCGGCTGGTCAGGATGCATCCTCCTCCAAAACTCCACCAACATCTCGCAAGGGATCTACAATTTCCCAGACTTCAAATAAGACTACACCAACACCACCCACTTCTCGGAAGGGATCAGTTGCTCACCAGGAAGCTATACAAAAACTACCAGAAAGCAAATCAAAGCCAGCTGCTATATCAATGCAAGAACAAAAGCCAGTAGAGAAAACCCCAGATCCTCAACTGGCCAAGCCACCACATGCTCCAGAGGAGTTTTCAAAAAATTGTCCACTTTGCAAAGAAACCCTTAGGAAGGACCCACAGAACTATAACTCATGTAGTTCTTGCAAGAAATTTGTTTGTAATCTCTGTGGATTCAATCCCAATCCACATCAAACCGAGGTACCATTTCAATGTATTTTGCAATTATATGTTATTATAATGCAACTAGGAATTCATTTGTATAGGTTTTGACTTGAATTATGTTTAATGGTTTAATTCCCTTTTTAAAATAATCAACAGGTGAAGGAGTGGCTATGCTTGAACTGCCAGGTAAACAGAACTTCAGGACCCTCTCCTTCTCAGCCACAATCACAATCTAACAAAATACAACCAGCATCTCCACAAAAGAAAGTGACCCCAGATCAACCTTCTCCAGAAAATAAGCAGAGTGATCTTGCCAAGCAGGACAAGAAACCTACAGCAGAAGCTAAACAACCTACAATTACTCCTGAATCAAATGCTCAAAAGTCTAAAGGTGATGAATCTCCTTCCAAACCTGCTCTGTCATATAAAGTTGAACAGAATAAGAAAGAGTCTGGTTTCTTTGGCTTTGGAGGTGCTCAATCTCGGCCACCTTCTCCTCAATCTGCTGTCTCTGAGAAAGTTCTGGGTTTTGGGTCCTCCTTCCTCAGTTCAGCATCTAATCTGATATCTTCAGCCGTTAAGGATGAGTCGTCCACCAAAACTCCACCAAGTTCTCGTAAGGGATCCACTGTGTCCCAAAGTTCTATTAAGACAACACCAACACCTCCAATTTCTAGAAAAGGTTCAGAAGCTTCACAAGCCTCACAAAAAAATAAACTGGCAGAAGAGGCCAAACGTACTGCTGTACAGAAACAGGATGAAAAAATGAAGACAGTGGAGAATAAACCACAAGATGAAATTTCCAAAGAAGCAGTCACTAATGTGAAGATTAACGAACCAGCCCTGGAGCTTCCAAAAGCCTGTCCACTCTGTAAAATGGACTTAAAGAGGGATCCTCCAAATTATAACACCTGCACTGAATGCAAGAACACGGTGTGCAATCTTTGTGGATTTAATCCCATGCCACATCAAAATGAGGTAAGGGTACTTTTTTTTCTGCATGAGTTGGACATTCATCAGTTATTGCATTAATTTCTCCTAAATTTTCCCAATTATTATCCTACAGGTTAAGGAATGGCTGTGTTTGAACTGCCAGGAAAAGAAAGCACAAGGATTCTCCTCTACCCAACCACAGCCCCAGGTTAGCAAAGCATCTCAACCAACAATGCCAGAAAAAAAGGAGGCTATCATACCTACTCCAATGTCAGTTTCTCCACAAAATACGCTAGATGTCATTGAGAAGAAAATTACATCAATTGCTACAAAGAATCAAGAGAACAAACCCATAGAATCTGCAACACAACCAACTGAAATGCCAAAACTTGATCCTTCTACTACAAAATCTGCTGTACCACAGAAACCAGAACCTTCTAAAGAGGACACAGGTTTCTTTAGTTTTGGTTTTGGTGCTCGATCTGAATCCCCTCAGCCATCTGGTACTGTTGTCCCTGGGAAGGTTCTGGGCTTTGGATCCTCCTTTTTGAACTCTGCATCTAATCTAATGTCCTCAGCTGTTCAAGATGAGTCCTCAAAAATGACATCAACTACACAAAAGGCTTCAACATCTGAAACATCTGCAAAGACTGCACTACCACCCACTTATTTGAAGGGATCTATAACTTCTGAAAAAGTTCCACCTAATGTTGACTCAAAAGCACCTGTAACAGAAAAACCAAAGGAGGAAAAAACAGATGAGAAGCAGGTGCAACCGGCTACAGCAGAACCTGAAGCTTTGGTAGTAGCAGCTGTAGCTCCTAATGCAGAGACCAAAACATGTCCTCTTTGCAAAGTGGATCTTAATGTTGGTTCACAGGACACCCCTAACTACAATGCCTGCACTGAGTGCAAGAACTTAGTTTGTAACCTCTGTGGATTCAACCCAACTCCCCATCAAACAGAGGTAAGAGAATACTACTATTGGTAACTACATTTAATCATTTAGCAGACAATTTGATCAAAAACTACTTAAAAATAAGGAGAGCAATAGAAGCAATTAATCTAACTGTTGATAACACTGTTTTAATGAAGCAAATGTGTTGTTTACTTACCTATTATAGAGTGCGGTTTTGTTTAGTGGTTTCAAAGAAAAATCAATATCATGTAAATGTTCCATCCATGTCATGGAAGACATAATTCAAGAAATCATTTTTAATCTCTAATTTCAGGCCAATGAATGGCTGTGTCTTAACTGCCAGACACAGCGAGCATTAAAAGGAATGGAACCAAAAGAACCTTATAAAATAAAGACCAATGAACAACTTGACAATGTCTATACCACAGCACTGCATCCAAGACCAGAAAGTACAACACCAGGGCCACCATCATTTGTCTCAACCAACAGGGTTTCTGGTGTTGCTGAAACCCAAAAGAAAGAGATTCAAGCTGTGGCCATCCCTGACAAAACTAAAAGCTCTGTTTCAGTGAATGTCCAAAAGAAAGAATCACCAAAACTACCAGAGAGTAACGTAAAGGCACAACCTGCATCCTCTCAGAAAGAAGAAACATCAGATCCAAAGAAAGATAAAGAGACTGACACACTGTTAAAAGAGTCTGACAAGTCTCCCAAAAAATCTGATCCAGCTCCGCAGGCAGAACCACCAAAACAGGAACAGAGTTTCTTTGGTTTTGGATTTGGTGGTCCTAAGGTTCAACCTGCTTCCAGTAAGCCATCTGAGTCAACCACTGGGAAACTCTTTGGTTTTGGTGGTCTGACAGAAACAGCTAGATCTCGCTCACCTTCTCCACAGTCTGTTTCTGCTGTGTCTGGGAGAGTTCTGGGATTTGGATCCTCTATATTCAGCTCAGCTTCTAATTTGATTAGCTCTGCTGTTCAGGATGAGCCTTCCACAACACCACCAACTTCTCGAAAAGGATCCATAGCTTCCCAGATGTCTGCTAGGTCTACTCCACCCTCATCGCGCAAAGGATCTGCAGTCGCACAAGACACTAGTAAAATTTCACCTGTTGGAGACACTAAACCACATGCAGTACAAGATGCAGTAAAAACAGTGGAGAAGAAACCAGAAACTAAGCAAGTCACAGCACCCAAATCACCCCAAAAACCTGATCCTAAAGAAGTCAAGACCAATTGCCCATTATGCAAAGTGGAACTCAACATTGGTTCTGAGGATGCCAATAATTTTAACACTTGCACTGAATGCAAGACAACAGTATGCAGCCAATGTGGATTTAATCCACTGCCTAATCAAACAGAGGTAAGACATTTGACCTCTACCTTTTAACATTCCATTCTTGTTGTTATTTACTCCAACAATCAGTAAATATTAACAGTGAGGCTGTATAATTTGGATTGTCATCATATTACAAAAAACTGGAAAAATCAAAAAACAAAAATTAAATGTAAGATATAACTACTCCATCTCATCTTACTCCATTGCAAACGTGCACGGCGCATGATGGAAAACCGAACGCGGGTCAATATATTGTTTTTTTATTAATTTGGTGCTATTTTGCGTGGCTGAGTGAACACCACTGATTTACTGTGTGTGTGTCGCATAAGGTGGCTTTTTGCTGTTTGTAAACAAATTATTTTAAGGAGACAGTGGATTTCCATTATTTTTTTGCCCTGATTCCATGTGTTTGCGCGAATACACTGCAGGCTCACTCTCGCTCGAATCCAAGATAAATCATCAACCATCATCCCATACATGTGTTTTATTTAACTAAATACATCATAATCAGCTAAAACGCATGTCGAGGGTACTTTATTTCCTGAACAAGCGCTCACCCGAGTCCCTGTTACTTTACACGCGGCACGGTTCGAGTGCAACCAAACTCAGACCACCTCCTCCAATTAGACTCGGGTTCGGTATCCCAGTGCGCACCCAGGTCTGCATGACAGCGTTCACATTAGCAATATTTCATTCAAACCATGCCCCGTTCCAAACTAAACTGTCAGTGTGAAAGCACCCTTAAATGAAGTGGCTATTTATTTTATTGTATAAATGTATGAAGCAGCTGTTTTCAGTACTTATTAGGTTTTTTAGATAGAAAAATAACATTAGAGTAGAGGATGTGTGTCTTATTGCCATTGACTGTCCTATAATCATTGCAGGTTGAGGAATGGCTCTGCCTAAGTTGCCAGGTACAACGGGCGCAGGCAGGAATAAATATGTCTGAAAGTCCTATAGTGATGCCTCAGCCAGTTCCCTTAGTGATGGACAACCAAGTTCCTTCCAAAGTTGACAAGGTAGCTACAGCACCAGTTAAGAAACCTGATGAGAAGCCCACCACAGCTGCAGCTGAAAAGAAAGCAGCTCCCGCTCAGGAAATAAAGAAAGATATCTCAATTCCAGGCACTGATGCCAAGACAACTGATATAATCATCCCTAGAAAAGAACCTCAAAATCAAAGTAATAATCAACCAGAACCTGTGAAAACAGAACAACAGCCACTCAAAGACACAACCACTCCTGTAAAATCTGCTCCACCCACCGAGGTCAAACCCCCAAAACAGGAATCAAATTTCTTTGGTTTTGGATTAGGTGGTCCTAAAGCACAGCCTGCTACTAAATCATCTGAGTCAACCACAGGGAAGATCTTCGGTGGCTTTGGTGGTCTGACAGAAACAGCTAGATCTCGCTCACCTTCTCCACAGTCTGTTTCTGCTGTGTCTGGGAGAGTTCTGGGATTTGGATCCTCTATATTCAGCTCAGCTTCTAATTTGATTAGCTCTGCTGTTCAGGATGAGCCTTCCACAACACCACCAACTTCTCGAAAAGGATCCATAGCTTCCCAGATGTCTGCTAGGTCTACTCCACCCTCATCTCGCAAAGGATCTGCAGTCAATCAAGACACTAGTAAAATTCCACCTGTTGGAGACACTAAACCACATGCAGCACAAGATGCAGTAAAAACAGTGGAGAAGAAACCAGAAACTAAGCAAGTCACAGCACCCAAATCGCCCCAAAAACCTGATCCTAAAGAAGTCAAGACCAATTGCCCATTATGCAAAGTGGAACTCAACATTGGTTCTGAGGATGCCAAGAATTTTAACACATGCACTGAATGCAAGACAACAGTATGCAGCCAATGTGGATTTAATCCACTGCCTAATCAAACAGAGGTAAGACATTTAACATCTACTTTTTAACATGTTTAAGATCCATGTTCCATTCTTGTTGTTATTTACTCCAACTATCAGTAAATATTTACAGAGAGCCTGTATAATTTGTATTGTCATCATATTACAAAAAACTGGCTAACTGGAAAACTGGCATTCTGAAAAATAAAAAAAAAACAAAAATTAAATGTAAGATATAACTACTTACTGCATTTTATTAGAAGTACCAAATTAGGAAAAAAACTTACATTGCGATATTTTGTTGTTTTTTTTTTTTTGCGATATATATATTGCAATGTAAAATCAATTTCACCTGATGATTTGAATAGCAGTGTGTCTTGAGGCAGTCGGTTTGTCTAATTATGTAAAATACAAATAAGTTTAACAACAGTATTTGACCCTCACTGGCTTTTTTCTTTGAATTTTACTTAAATGATATGTAAAGTAAGGGTAGAGAAAAACTGTCACACAGTCAATCTTAGGGGGCCTTCACACTGGGCTCATTTGCTGCTGTCTAAGCCAGAGTGCGATTGTTCCCAGTACCCCCCGCAGCGTTGGTCTGGTTTCACATTTAACGTGATTCTATTGAACCCTGCTGCGTTTGCATGCATCTTACTCCATCGCAAACGTGCACGGCGCATGATGTAAAACAGAAAGCGGGTCAATATGTTGTTTTTTATTAATTTGGTGCTATTTTGCGTAGCTGAGTGAACACCACTGATTTACTGTGTGTGTGTCGCTTAAGGTGGCTTTTGCTGTTTGTAAACAGATTCTTTTAAGGAGACTGAATTTACATTGTTTTTTGCCCTGATTCCATGTACTTTGTGCGAATACACTGCAGGCTCACTCTCGCTCGAATCCAAGGTAAATAATCAACCATCATCCCTTACATGCGTTTTATTTAACTAAATGCACCATAATCTGCTAAAACGCATGTCCAGGGTACTTTATTTCCTGAAGAAGCGCGCACCTGAGTCCCTGTTAATTTATACGCGGCACGGTTTGAGTGCAACCAAACTCAGACCACCTCCTCCAATTACTCTCGGGTTCGGTACCCCAGTGGTCACCCAGGTCCGCATAACAGCGTTCACATTAGCGATTTTTCATTCAAACCATGCCCCGTTCTGAACTAAACTGGCAGTGTGAAAGCACCCTTAAATGACGTGGTCATTTATTTTATTGTATAAATGTATGAAGCAGCTGTTTTCAGTAGTTACTAGTTTTTCTAGATAGAAACCTAACATTAGAGTAGAGGATGTGTGTCTTATTGCCATTGACGGTCCTATAATTATTGCAGGTTGAGGAATGGCTCTGCTTAAGTTGCCAGGTACAACGGGCGCAGGCAGGAATAAATGCATCTGAAAGTCCCATAGTGATACCTCAGCCAGTTCCCTTAGTGATGGACAACCAAACTCCTTCCAAAGTTGACAAGGTAGCTACAGCACCAGTCAAGAAACCTGATGAGAAGCCCACCACAGCCGCAGCTGAAAAGAAAGCAGCTCCCGCTCAGGAAATAAAGAAAGAGATCTCAATTCCAGGCACTGATGCCAAGACAACTGATATAATCATCCCTAGAAAAGAACCTCAAAATCAAAGTAATAATCAACCAGAACCTGTGAAAACAGAACAACAGCCACTCAAAGATACAATCACTCCTGTAAAATCTGCTCCATCCACCGAGGTCAAACCCCCAAAACAGGAATCAAATTTCTTTGGTTTTGGATTAGGTGGTCCTAAAGCACAGCCTGCTACTAAATCATCTGAGTCAACCACAGGGAAGATCTTCGGTGGCTTTGGTGGTCTGACAGAAACGGCTAGATCTCGGTCACCCTCACCACAGTCAGTTTCTGCTGTGTCTGGGAAAGTTATGGGCTTTGGATCCTCATTTTTTAGCTCAGCATCAAATTTGATCTCTTCAGCTGTTCAAGATGAGCCATCCACAACACCACCAACTTCACGGAAAGGCTCCACGGTTTCCACTGAGTCTGGTAAAACTGCCACACAACCAGCTTCACGTAAAGGCTCAGTGGCTTCTGCCAAGATTACACCGCCGACATCTCGCAAAGGATCTGTTGCAACAGAACCTAACAAGATACCTCCTGTAAAACAGACCAATCCACCTGTTAAAAAGAAACCAGAGCAGCTCAATGAAGACAAAGTATCTGGGATACCTACTTCAGAAAAGGATATACCTGAAACTATAGAGGATAAATTTGTAAAACGTCCTGAAAGTGTACCTCACCAATCCACCTGCCCGCTCTGTAAAGTGGATCTTAACATGGGCTCACAGGACCCTCCTAATTACAACACCTGCACTGAATGCAAAAGTGTGGTATGTCATCTCTGTGGATTTAACCCCATGCCTCACCTTGCGGAGGTGAGTCATTGACTATTTACCTCTTTTTAAGTCTTTTTTGCTGCTTTTTACAGGAATCGTATCAATTAGTGTCCATTTCATCATTATTTTTATATGTGTCTTTAGTAGATGGATAATACTTCAGACTCTCTCTGGGAGTGTATTTGAAGGTGTCTAGAGAATAAGCTATTTTGATATCTGTCTTGTGTTTTAGCTCTAATGTATGACTTATCAGCCGATGTGCTTAGGTGCATGAGTCTGACAGACAGAAAATCTGTGCTGGTGGGTTCTCCAATGTTCAGTTCATAACCTCTGTTATGCCCACTCATTCTCCAGATGGCTCTTTCCAAATGATTGTAATTTTACTAAAACTCCACAAGGGCTGAGGATGCAGCAGACGAGCCAATAAATGCATTAGTGCTCTGCAGGGACCAATGAGTGATTGGCATCCTTTCAGGTTCAGCCAATAACGGCCAGTGTAGGTTGAGTCACCAAAACCCTGCTAAGAAATCCAAAGCCTGGAAAATGAAAGAGGGCACTATTGTCCCCTTGGTGATTTAAAACTCCTAAGAAATTAAACAATTTAAGATTTAAAAGTTTTGGAGTGGGCAGTAGTCTGTGATGATTTAATACTGCGGTTTGTGTACAAAACAAGTCAATTTCAAATATGTTTTAAGATTATGCATTAAATCTGCATTGCAAATTTAGAAAAAAAACATTTATTTGGCGAGTTGCCCAGGACTAAGCTCGGAGAGCAGAGGCGGTTATCTGCATGAGTAGTATTTATGAGAGCATAGCTTCATGCTAATGCTGAAACGTGCCGAGCGCTGGCTCTGAGGGAAGAATCCCTTTGTTTGGACAAAATGTGTCATTACGTAACAGGCTGATTGAAGAGAGCCACAGCTCACAGCACACTGTGTTCCAGTGGTTTCGCAATATATACCTCTCAACAGCCTTAATATGATAGGATTGGCAGCAACTAGGAAATGGGAAGGGGGTATGCCTCCTGATATTGCAATAAAATGAGCATGTGGAGGTTGGGTGTAGGCTAGGGGTGGGCGGTATATCGAGTTTGTACGATATATCGATAATTTTTTTTTAGAAACTATGTGGAATAAGTTAGTCTGAAAATAGCGGAGAATGCAGTATGAGCTACTGCAGTTAAAGTACATAGTACAATTTTTCCTAAACATGACACAAGCTCATATTAATGGCTTCAAAATAACTGGTAAGATATAGTTAACAAGTTTAAAGTAGCTTGCCCTGTCAGATGCTCTGACAGATACTGTTGCTGACTGACAGATAGCACTGTGTAATGCGTTTGAGATGTGGAGAAGTGTCTTTCTCTTTACACAAATCTTCTCTGCTAAAATCCAAGCTTCCGCGAATGAGCGCAGCCTTGCACTGCGCAAGCATGCCAAACAGTCGGAGCACAATAGAATAGTAGCACAATAATTCTGACTAAAATATACAGATTGCTAAAATATTTGTTGTCAGAAACAATAAATATGCCATATGTGGAATTTTAAACCTACAAGCAAGTATATTTTTATGAAAGTGACCATTAAAGAGGTAATAAAAATGCAGGCTAATATCATTTGTTTGTGTTTTTGTTTTTTATTTCCCTTTTTAATTTAGTCTTTAGTCAATTTAAAAACAAAAACATCATTTTTGTTTTTAGATTGTTATGTTAGACTGTAATGTGATTTTAACTACATTTTTTACACATAATATATTGCATAGCCAGCCTACATTACATTCACTATATTTGTTTCCTTCAATATCAACATTATTTGTAGGATATCATTGGGCAGAATGTGAAATATACAGTATATGTATTTTTAAAATAAATACAGATTTTTTATCCCAAAAGAGAAACATAGAGAATACCAAAATATATTTTATATCACCATTTAACCAAAAAATACAGAGATGATTTTTTTGCCCATATGGCCCAGCCCTAGTATAGGCAGGTAATCAAATGTTTAGTTTGTGCGTACTGATGGACTAAAGCTTCCCCACCATCCGCAGTGTGAACATGGCCACATGTACATGTCAACCGTACACAATGTATGCTAATGTGACTTCCTGTGCTTGTGACCCTAACAAACTGTGTTCATTGCTTTCATCAGAGCTGTGATTGTGGAAGTAATTTAATGAGAGAATGGTTTGATTTATGGATTGGTGATTATTACTGCACAGAAAATGGCATGCATTGATTGTCTGTTCTGTGTAGGCTACTTGTGTGTCTCTATTTCATCTTTTTTTTTTTTAGATTTGAGTTATTTGGAAAGTATAAATGGAATAGAATAGAGATTTAAATTGTAAACTAATCAGTAAACACTTGACTGTGCCAGGAAAGCAGTTTACTCCCTAAAATATACTCCCAACAGCAGCTTCATTCTCACAAACCACAGTAGATATTTTGACAGTTAGCTTGCATCTGCTGTCCACGCTAATCAACAGTCGCATATGATCCACTGTTTCCTGAAATTGAGGATCTGTGCAAATACATTAATGCTCCATCTTTGTAATCAGTATATTTGCAGCTTTATGTACCAGGTGTGCAATGTAGAAACAGCTGTACATAGTGAAATTTAACTGACTTAGTTGGGGTGTACACTAGTGTCTTTGTACGTTTAAAGGACAATATCATCTGATAGAAAAAGTATACTCTAGACTGTTGTGTGGAAATTGTTTTAGTTAATGGATATTTGCTGTGTTTAAGGGTAAATATGGGTTAAAAGTTAGTTTATAAATATTTATTGCATTCAGAATGGACACATTGTTCATGAAGTGTTTTAGTTGGAACAAATTTAGTTTGATATTGACCCTTTATTATTGAACCCTTTATTATCGAACCCTCCATGGAGCCACACTGTCTAGAACATTTTCTTTTTTTAAAAAAATACTGTAAAAGATGGCCACCTTAGAAAGAGACAGCCTTGATTTTTATGTGCTAAATCATATTTGGCATTGCACTGTCATCCTGCCCTTTTGGAATGACACAGTCAGTCTCTTATGCCCTTAACATAATCCTTTGACTCTGGCCTCTACAATCCTGCACCTTCACACAAGAAAACAGACCCTTCTGATGTTAAACGAAAAATACAGTGTTTGCCCTATTAACCTTTTGTATGACATTGCATATGCACTTATCTGTCATGTGTAAAGCTGAGGGCATAGTTTCAAATGCTGATGCATGATATTTAGGGATATGCTGTGTCTGCATCTGGCACACTGTTGGCTAAAATAGCTTTAGATTTTAATCTACCTCAGCTAGCGTTGTGACAGCGGCTCCAAGAAAGCTGTCACTGGGACTTGTGTAATTTTGCATGCCATCTAACATCCTATGCTGATAATTTGCTTGAAAAAAACAAACATTATTTGTTATTTATGTAAAATAGAATCATGTTGTTATATTTAGGTGAATTATAAGTAACTTTAATGTTAGATTGATATGATCTTATAATGATAGTTAAGGTTTCCTGCTCCAAAACAACATTTGATATTTAGTTTTTACATTTCCACCTTAGCCCAGTGATATCCTGCAACTAGCCAAGCAACTACAATTAAGATGAATTGGAATGCTAATCGATTGCTTTCTCCGGGTTTTATAGATCTCTCTTTACACTCATATCAGAAATCCAACCATTTACAGTTTATTTAGTGCAGATTTTATTTCAAACGATGGTCTATTTGTGCTTGCAAGCTTTCAGATCCATCCTACTGTATATGAAACTCTTATTTACAAAAGAGAAATTCAATTTCGTAAATGACCCCTTTAAAGAACAAAGAGTGTTCTGTTGTCTTAAATGCAATAATGGGTTGACCAGCACTGATTACTGTCTGCTGTGTTTCCTCATTGTTCCTGGTGGTAATACGCTGGTGCCCAGCTGTGCCCCAGAGGGTTCTGTGTTTTCTCTGTGGGACTGAGCTTTCTATGACAAGTCATTAACACGAAACAATGCTCTAATGGTTTACACTACATGGCCATGATCACCACACACACACACACACACACACACACACACACACACACACACACAGTTTATCCAACGCATTTTCATCCTTTGGCGTCATATAGGTGACGCCATATGACATTTCGTCGAAATACTACGCACATGGTAGCCTGACTTCGTCATACTCATTTTCTAATAAGATACCGCTCCGTTGGGCTTTGATTATGAGGCGTGTCTTAACCGAACCAGGAAAATAAAAACCTCTGCACTCAATTGGATAGTCGGTAAACCTACAACCAATCAGAGCAACGCAGTAAGTCAACTCCTTTGCATAGCCCAGTTTTCAACTACAGAACTTACTTATTTTAGAAGTTAAATAACGAGTGTTGCTTCTTTTACTTACTTCTCCATGAGTGCGACCAAAGGAGAAACCACAACGACCACAGGCTTTTCATTATGTCCCATCTTCTTAGCGACCGTCAGAGCCAGCTGATAAGTTACACTTTTCCCGAATCATGTTGGAAGGACGCCAAAAACATCTTTTCGATCGACAAATGCCTTAATTGCAGTTCTCTGTTTGTCTATTAAAATGAATGCGCTGTCGATTTATTTTACAACAGATGCAACAGCGGAATCTATACATCTCAATTCTCCCGCTGCAGTCATCTCTGAGGGAAATCAGTTAGTGCTCTTTGATAACGTGATGATTACGTCCTTGCAGATCATCTGTCCATCATCGTATAAAGCCCGCCCTGGCAATTTGATTGGCCCGTTCATTTCTTGCCTGAACATAATTTCTCCTCAATGGATCGAGTCCAGACCGAACTTCCCGACCAAAAAATGTTGTGGGCGGAGTTCGGGCTGGCATCCAGGCTACGCAAATGGCACCCTTTAGCATCAATATAACATGCACTGTTATGGGTAGGTTTAGGTCTGGGGTAGGGTCTGCGTCTCATATTGACGCTAAAGGATGCCACTCACCTGCATGATGCCTTGGGTTCTGCATGTTATATTGACGCCAATCGGGTTCCATGTGCATAGTATTTCGACCAAATGCCATATGGTGTCACCTATATGATGCCAAAGGATGAGAACGGGCTGGTTCTTGTAATCACATCTCACATATTTCTCCTTTTAGTCTTGAGTCCCTGTGTGTGCATACATGTGTGAGTGTTTTGGTGTGGTTGCCCTAGATGCTTTATGCACAGTAATATGATCATCCCAATGGTACAGTGCATGGAAAATTCAAGGTGTATTCTGCTTGCTAATGAATTGTGCTTATTATTCTGAGACTCTGAGAGTAAAACGTAAAACCAGCTTGACTAATTTAATGCCAACTAACTCATATTGTGTTACCTCACCTGTATGAGGCCACAGTAATACGTTTTATGAGGCCAAGCACCAAAGGCACATAGGCATGTTGTAATGCATCCATTAGTCATCTTACTCTTCCTTTGCTGCTGTTTTTGCTGTGTTAGACCCTAAAAAACATATGATAAATCGTTTGGTATGCTAATTGTCTTTTTATTCTTGTTGGCAACAAACTACTACCAACAGGTGAAAGTTTGTGAGAAGAAGGAGGCGGGAACCGGTGAACGTTCAACACACAATTTAATAATAAAATAAAACACAAAACAAAAGTAAAAGACAGCTGTCCCTCACGGATGACTGGTGTCACATACAGTATAATAAAACAAACATAAATCCTGGGCCCTCATTTATCAATGGTGCGTACGGACAGATTTGTGCGTAGTGAGTGTGTAAGAACAATTTCACGCAAAGTGTTGGATTCACCAAGTTGTACTTATACTTAGAAATGTGTGTAAATATAAGCACACCTCTGAGCATGCTTACGCAGATAATTTAGTGGTAGAATAGCGACACTACACATAAAAAGCATTTAAGAGTGTAACAGTAAGCATTAAGCAATCCACATATGTCCCATGTTTCCTTTAAAACACTCAATTTATAATTTGTCTAGTTTTAAACATGATGCTTAATTGGTGTCAATCACTTTGGGTGTTAGATGGCCCGGTTGTTCTGTCGCAAGAGAATCAGTGTCACCGCCCTTAGTAATCCCGGACAGAGCCGTGTCTCTGATGATGCAGGCTATGCGGTTGTCCAATGGGGAAAGTTACGTTGTTGTCTGTCCTCCTCCAGTTGTGGACATTTCTCGTCTGTGTGCTGTGACACGTTTTTTAGCCAATACTTTAATATCAAACCATTTTTTTATTTTTATTTCTGGGACAGTTATCTCCTCAGACCCAATGGAATTAACTGCATTGGTGACATTCTCCCATGCAGCATTTTTTCTTTTATTTGTAATTCCTCCTGCAGTGAATGAACTAAACAATATCTGTTTGTTGGATTCAACTTCATTTACAAGTATCTCTAATTCTGTGTTTGTTAAATTCCTCTTCTTTGCTTTCTTTGCCATTATTGCAGTGAGGAAAAAACACAATCACATAATTTTTAAAGGGAAGTGTTGTCACCATATATGGTTAATTGGAGGCGTTTCCGAATGCTAATGACCATGAATGTGAAAGAGCATGGTACTTACGCACATGTGGTGCACTGGCGGTGGCGCTGGGCTACTTTAGCCACACGTTTCCCTGAAAATAATTGCACTGAGAACGTTCGTCAACCAATCAGATTCAAGCATTCAACAGCCCCTTTGTATAGAACCAAACAATTTACATTGCACAAATGAAACAAAAAAATATGTTATACTAAAACAGAACTATATGCTTTAGGTCAAAAGCAATAATGCAAAAATGAATCAAAACACTAGCAGTCGGCAGTTGTCATGACTACACAAATCTGCACAGCCTTAATAGGTATATTCCACAAATCTACTCTGCATTACAAAATTCCATTCCATTAGTGTGCTTTGGTCCATATTGTTATTACAGCTATTATTTTTTTTACTGCGTAGACATAGAAATAGATAAGAAAAAAGTACTGTATGTCAATTCTTTCTACAAAAGATATTGGGCTGTTTAGAAAGATTCTGCAGCTAGCACAATTTTCAGGGATTGCACTGCAACAAATCAATTTAATTCTCTTAATCTGTGACCTACACAGTCTTAAAGGGGTGGTAAAATGCCATTTTCACAAGATGTAAAATAAATCTCTTATGTCCCCAGTGTGTGTGTGCGTGTGTGTGTGTGTGTGTGTGTGTGTGTGTGTGTGAAGTTTTAGCACAAAATACCCCACAGATATTTTTATATAGCATGTTAAAGTTGTCACTTTTTTAAGGGTTTGGAAAAACGCACCGTTCTGTGCCTGGCCTTTTAAATGCAACTCTTGTGTGTTAGCAGCTGTGATTTCCTCACCCAGACACACTAAAATGATAGAAACTGTTCTCCCTTTAATGTTAAAATGGAGTCAGTCAAATATGGAGAGACTCAAGATACTCATATACAACAGGACGTCTCTGAATGGTTAATTGATGAATTTATGTTGCTGATGTGGAGTTAACAGTCTTCATTTAGGATATTCTGTCATGTAATCTATAAATCACTGATATAGGAACTGTTGTGAGATGCACACAGAGTGACTTTCTATTGTATGTGAAAAGATGGACGCTAAAGTTTGAGCTGACTACCAAATGTACTCTTATACAAACACTCTTCCTTTTCTCAGCATGGAATGCGTGTTCCCGGGGGCGGGGTTTATGTATATTTTAGGGTTGGTGATGTCACTAACCCTAGAGGAATGTCGTGTAGTCCCTACCAGCCGTATGTTGTAGTCCTTTTCTTTAAAAGCAAATATATTCCTTTGCTTTGAACTTTGAGCGTTGTAACTTTGATAATGCTGTTTATGCTCAAACAGCAACATTACGCACTAACTAAAGTTAGAAAAGTGAAATCATACTTTACCACCCCTTTAATGACATATATAGGCTGCACGTACCCCAACACATGAAACTGACCCCATCACAAATGCTGCAGGAATCAGACAGCTGCAGGAATAGATGTTTCTTGAATGTAGACGGCAACTGTTGCCAAGTCAAAAAGGAGAGTAAGATTAAGGTAAGGGCAGACAGGAACATTGGGCCTAATTCAGCAGTAAACACTAGTTTACAGTGCTTATATCATAAGTGAACACAACCATGCTAAAGTTGACAAAAAAAAGAATAAAACATCTTTTGGAAATTGATATTAATGCCTTGTTTAAAAAAAATGAGGAAAAATTCAACCTTTAAAGGGTTAGTTCACCCAAAGTTGAAAATTATATCATTAATGACACCCTCACCCTCATGTTGTCTCATCATCTTCAGAGCTCCCCTGGAGGAGACGGTGGGTGTATAAATAGGGTGAGGGAGAGATGTACCTAACCTTTTTCTCCCTTCTCGCAAGCTGCTTTTAAACCAATGCGCTCTCTAGATGCCCCTAGCTGTGTGTCTGTGCATGTTTGGCTTTTTAAATTAGAGCAGTCAAAAGAACATCACTAAGGCAGAAACACCGGTTATTTTGAGACCCTCAGCATAGTTTGGTCATTTGTATAGAAAATTGGAAATAGTTCTGTTCCATCTTCTATCTTTCAACCACCTGAGATAGATTGCATGTCTTCAATTATACATTTTGCTGAGGCACGCAAGAATACAAGGAGAATATTGTTTTTTTTTTTTTTTCTTCCCCTCTCTCTCTGTTTATCTGCTTTCTGTCACACCGGTGGGCGGCATGAGTTGGCTCTGTGCCTTCAGTGGCAAGTACTCTGCTTATTACAGATTAGTGGGTCAAGATTCTCTATTATTATTGGGCCTGATTTATTAGGATTGTACCGCTGCGGGGGTGGTTGCAAGCTCACTATATTAGCCAACTACAACCTTCGCCAAAGGCAGTTGCCAGGAATCAATACGGTGTCAGACGCAGCTCTGCAATGCTATGGTCCCATGAAGGGAATATCACCTCCAATAAATAACTTTGGCTATAAATTAATCTTACTTCTCAAGTGCAAATATGTTTCTGCTCTATAGTTCAGGCAGGTTGACAATAAAATTAACCCTGGCTGATACTTTCTAGGCTAGAATTTTATTTTACCTGGAATGTGCCATGATATATTTCAGAATATAATGCAAACTTGCATGTGACTAAATGCAATTGTAGTGTGTGTATATAAATATATTAGTTATTTATTTCGTTTTTTTTTTTTTTTTTTTTTTTTTAAAGCTACAGCTTGGAACATTCTGCATTCATTTACACAGCTTAAGGGAGCAAGCTTTTGCAGCGATGAATGTTGAATACAAAGTGTTATTATCCTAATTGCTTTTGGCATTGCAGATTGCACTGCCCTCAGCTGATGAATGCTAGGGCTATATCTTAAGGAGCTCTTAAGAAAAAAAAATTGTCTCTAAATGGCTGGATTTGAGAGAAACGGGTTTTAGGGAATATAGCTAGAGCATCGTTTCAGCTATTGAAACTATGCAACTCCATTGGCTAAACCATTCTCTATTATTCCTGGCTAGTTGAATTTGAGGTGATTTAACAGATTAGAACATGGTAAAAGGTCAGATATCTCCTTCGGTGGAGTGTGCCTTGTTGCAGTGCTGTAAGGCTTGATTATTATCAAAAAGCTGGTGTGTTTTTCTCTTTGGTTAATCACTGAGAACAAGGGCCTATGTGAGACCCGTCTCCGGGCTTGCTGGCCCTCACTAGTCGTCTATAATTAAAGAGGTGCTTTGCATGGAGTGCAGCCAGGCCTGGCTGTTTCAGAACCAGCTGCGGCTGGCACAGAGATGTATTTGCGCAAAAGGACCAGCTAATGATACTACTCATGGCCATTGTGCTTGGATGCTAACAATACAACATAAAATCAAGGTAAGGACAGACAGGAACATTGGGCATAATACAGCAGTAAACACTAGTTTACAGTGCTTATCATAAGTGAACACAACCATGCTAAAGTTGACAAAAAAAAAGAATAAAACATCATCTTTTGGAAATTGATATTAATGCCTCATTAAAAAAATGAAGAAAAATTCAACCTTTAAAGGGTTAGTTCACCCAAAATTGAAAATTATGTCATTAATGACACCCTCACCCTCATAATGTCTAATCATCTTCGGAACACAGTTTAAGATATTTTAGATTTAGTCCGAGAGCTTTCTGTCCCTCCATTGAACATGTATGTACGGTATACTGTCCTTGTCCAGAAAGAAATAAAGACATCATCAAAGTAATCCATCAGTGGGTTAGTTATAATGTTTGAAGCATCAAAAATACATTTTGGTCCAAAACATCGAACACTACGACTTTATTCAGCATTGTATTCTCTTACGGTTCTGTTGTCAAGCCGCGTTCAGTGACACTGCTGACGTAAGATGCTGCTGATGTGTTATCAGTGCGCCCGAGCTTTCCCATTTCTCTCTTTCTATGAATATGGTATTTTCAATAGTGTTTGGAGATTTATTCAAGAATATTTTGCCAACGTTCTCAATCTAAAGCAGCAGTCTCTTTAGTCATTTATGCTTTTCTTTCTCTGCATTCTCGAAATGTTTCCTCACCTTTACACTGATTGTCTGTATTTTATTCCAGTACAGAACTGAGAAAGTGGCACAGCAGATTTACTCTTTTTCAGATCAATTTAACTACGTACCATGGTGATTACAATAATTCTACAAAGAGGAGTCAAGAAGAGACATCATTCTCTGAGATCAATAACATCTGCTCAAGTATTTGGGAATGAAATGTCAGCGTTACTGAATAAAAGACTATGTGAATAATTTGTGGGTGATTTACACTTCTATAGGAGAAAATGGCTCGGTTACGACTGTAACTACAGTTCCAAAACGTGTTTAAACAGGGATGCACAAAATTACATATTCATAAAATTTATAAGCTTAGTGTGTTGCCTGAATGACTACATGACTAATCTGTCTTCTGAAAATTTGGAATAATTAGGCTGGTTCATAGGGGTGTGACGAGACGAGAGACGAGACGAGACAAGAGATTGGGTTCATGAGAACGAGGCAAGATTTTTGCACAATTTTTCAGAAATCCTCAATGACAAAATTCATGAAAAAATGGTATGCAGGTGCATTTTTGCAATCTTTTAACTAATAACCTTCTAATGCATGTCATTTCAGGTCTACTTTATCTGCCGGTGCAAAATAAAACAGCAATTTCAAAACAATTAAAAAGAGTCTGTGTGCTAACTTTGATTATGGTTGCACTTGCACTTATTGTTTGCACTTAAGACTTCAAGGAGTTCACACACATCCTCAATCAGAAGTTCTGAAAGCTCGTAAATGTAGAGTAAGGTCTGAAGAGACTCATGTGAAAAGCCAGTCAATAAAAACCTTTTACATTGCTTGGAAATTGTTTTCTTTTTTAATGCGTTTGTTAATTCACACTCATAAAGTAGACCTGAAATGACATGCATTAGAAGGTTATTAGTTAAACGATTGCAAAATGCACCTGCATACCATTTTTCCAGTCATGAATTTTGTCATTGAGGATTTCTGAAAAATTGTGCAAAAATCTCGTCTTGTCTCGTTCTCATGAACCCAATCTCATGAGATAAGCTTCTCGTCACACCCCTATGAACTAGCCTAATTATTCCACGACAGATTAGTCGTGTAGTCTTTCAGGCAACACACTGAGCTTATAGATTTTATGAATACGTAGTTTTGTGCATCCCTATTTACTACCTTGATTAAACACGTTTTGGATATGTTCCTGTTTGTAGCGCCCACACTCCAGCCTTTTTGTTTTATTTATGTGCCATAATCAGCACTCTACATTGCCTTCATGCTGTAATGACAAGCAGCAGTGATGAGGACATTCACAAATTTGAACTGAAAAAGAGGATTGGTTCCTTTTATGGTTAATTAATCTTCTGATTGGTCTCCCTGATTCTTCTGATTTGCATATGCATAAGACAGCCAAGATATAGACCAACGCCACTTTTACGTTATCGAAGGGTAACGCCCCCTTTTGGGGGAAAACACCTCTATACTGTCTATGGGAAAACAAACGGATTCCCATGAGAACAGAACTCGCACTAGATCTGCAAAGTTTCTTGATAGCAAAAATGGCACAAACTTAAAGAAGCTAACGTTACTGAATACGGGGTTACAGAGGTGTCCCTTTGAAATGGTCGAAAACTGGATTAATGACCCCACACAGCGGCCAAATATGGACTATTCAGACATCTAACGATACCACTATCTCGTGGAATCACCAAGTAAGCACGTAGCCTTTTTTTTTCATTAACACACAGTATGACAAACTAGACGATGAATGGATCATATTTAACTTGATTTAAGCTATTGACATAGTCTAATAAGGTAACGTTAGCTGCTAACAACTAGTCTTTCTAATAGCTAGTCAACAACAAAACTGTCAATAGCGTAAATCAAGTTAAATATGATCCAAGTGACATGGCCTCATCGTCTAGTAGTTTGTCATAGGCTACTGTGAGTGTGTAAATGATAAATAAATAAATAAAAAAGGCTACTTACTTGGTGATTCCACGAGATAGTGGTATCGTTAGATGTCTGAATAGTCCATATTTGGCCGCTGTGTGGGGTCATTAATCCAGTTTTCGACCATTTCAAAGGGACACCTCTGTAACCCCGTATTCAGTAACGTTAGCTTCTTTAAGTTTGTGCCATTTTTGCTATCAAGAAACTTTGCAGATCTAGTGCAAGTTCTGTTCTCATGGAAATCCGTATGTTTTCCCATAGACAGTATAGAGGTGTTTTCCCCCAAAAGGGGGCGTTACCCTTCGATGACGCAAAAGTGGCGTTGGTCTATCAGTTAGTGGTGATGATTGCAACTTTTACTAAAGCCACAGCCAGTATTAAAATGAGTTTGTTCTCATTTCTTTTTGCAAGCATGGGCCTTTCAGTTCATGTAATGGCTGTTTGTGAGTTAATTTATCTTGCTCTAATAGATACATTTGCATATATATATTATAGTAGTTATCTGGCATATCCTGTTCATATTTGTTGTATTATTTACTGGATTTATTAAGTACTGGATGTTGAAGCACTTTATTCCTCTTGAAGCCTCTCTTTCTCAGAAGTGCCCTTGGGGGATTTTCTCGCTAAATAGGCTGCTCTATGAGGTTACCTCGCCAATGTTCCATTACTACACATTATTCACACATTTGCCCAAATTCACAAGAACAACAAAGCATTTCCAAACACTTGTTTATTAAGATACAGAGTATCTTTGTAGATATGACAGAATATGCTACACAAAGACTTGAAGATACTGTAGTTAACTCCACATCAGCAACATAAATTCATCAACTAAACATTCAGAAACGTCCTGTTGCATTCTACTTGTTGTCACTTCTTCTTGAGTCTCTACATCATTGTCCGACTCCAGTTTAAACATAAAACGCAGACCAGTTTCTGACATTTTAGTGTGTTTGTCTGCTTGAGGTAATCAGGGCTGCTAACACACGCAAGCTGTTGAAACTCCGCCCACTTGGGACGGGAGCAGTAGCTCATTTGCATTTGCATAAACGTTTTTACTGACCCTCAAAAATGGACAATTTTAACATGCTGTAAAAAAATGATCTGTGGGGTATTTTGAGCTAGAATATCACGTACACACTCCGAGGACAGCATAGACTTATTTTACATGTTGTAAAAAGGGGCATTATACCACCCCTTTAAAATTGCAAAAGCATAAAATCTATAATTTAAAGCTCTGTTCCAAAACCTATGAGCTGCCTAGCTGGTCTAATCTCCACATGTATCTGATTTGGAACACTCTTTAACACTTTAGTGGATTTCAGTAGAGTTTGATATTAGCATGTTGCTAAGATTACAATTCAATAGCATACGCACATTCACAATAATACTGAATAAACCAGTCTATTATAATGATGATTAAATTATACTTTAATTTATCACTTTCTTTATTTAATTTCTCTCAACTTTGTCCACAATCTTGGGTTATTTTTTCCTTAATTTTCCTTAACTTTTATTATAATATCTCAAATGTAATACATTTTTCTTTAATTTTCCTTTTTTTCCCCCTTAATTAATTTAGCTTCTGTATGAAGATGCAATGCTTTCGGAACGGACTTAACTTTGAAAGCACGCTTAAGGTGCCTTAAAATGCTGTCTGCATGATTTGGTACATTGCTAAAGGCTCTGGAGGACAAACTGTTCTCCAAAGGGGATAAATCTTATCTGGTTTCCATGGTGACACTTAGTAATGACCCAGTCAAACCCTTATTTTTTAGTCAATTTTGATGTAATTCAGATGTTCTGAAGAGCAAGGTTGGCCTAATCTACCTCATTGACTTAGAATCTTTGTCTGTGATTACATATGTTTATCATCATCTGGCTGTGCCTAATTTCTTCTCCCTGGTACACAATGTTAAAACACCCAGAATACATCTGTCTGCTTTCTGTTGCAATCATTAATACAACGCCATTAGAGATAGAGAGAGAAAGAGAGACAAGAGAGGCTGACATACAAATGATCTACAGTACAAACAAAGATATTTAGTAGGGTTTTCCTAACAGGATAGCTAAATTGGGAGTTATGGCTTCAGTTATGGTCTGGAGTTCGTCTTGGGATTTGTTTTTTTTTTCAATTTCTTTCCTTTGAAACTCAATTGCATATACTCTTCTTTTAAATTATTTGATTTACAATGCAATTTCTAAAAAAAAAAAAAAATACTTTTTTTTATAATCACAGATTTGTGAATAAGCTTTTGAGTATGACAAAAGAGACAGAGGGGGTGTTACATCATAAAGAACAGTACTCAGACCATGTGCCAAGGAATTATGGTTTGTTTGCGTCACTGAAATAAACCCTAATCTCCTGTTATTACTCTCCTGTGTGTTTAAATCACACTGTAGCATGTTCTAACTTTTTTTCTCTTATTTCTTCTCTCTTTCACACACACACACACATGGACATAAACATGTGTAAACATAGTTTCCTGTAGGAACAGAGACAAGTGTTTTACTGTGGCTCTTATTTGCAAGAATAATGGAAAGAGCCTTTGTAAAAAGTCACAGTGTATTCATTGTTAATTTATTCTAAATGCACTAAGATTTATTCATTCAAGTTATTTATTCAAGCATATATAATTTCTGATATGTGGTTCCACTTGAACAATAAGGGCAATCACAATATATAAATAAATTAACTTTGCATGATATTTTTTGAGTTTCTTGGATATATACTGTATATATATATATATATATATATATAGCCAAGAAACGCAAAAAAAAAAATATTTCAGTAATTCAATTTAAAAGGTGAAAATAATACATTATATAGACTCATTACATGCAAAGTGAGATATATAAAGCCTTTATTTGTTATAATTTTGATGATTATGGCTTATAGCTTATGAAAACCCCAAATTCAAAATTAGAATATTGTGAAAAGGTTTTCATAGCTGGAAGCCATAATCATTAAGATAACAAATACAGGCTTGAAATATCTCACTTATAATAATATATCAGTCTATATAAGTAATATATGATATATTAGTATCACCTTTTCAGTTGAATTACTGAAATATATACTATTTTTGCACAATATTATTATTTTTTTGAGTTTCACCTGTGTGTAGCCTATATATATATATATATATATATAATACATAGATTCATTTATAGATATAGATAGATTTAGATTCATGTATATCTCCTTGTGGGTTTTATCTCATTATTGTTGTTGTTTTTTTTTTTGTTTTTAAGGCTGAGTGGTTGTGTTTGAATTGTCAAACACAGAGAGCTATAGCTGGGCAGCTGGGAGACATGGGGAAAATATCAATACCTGGCCCTGTATCCACAAAAGACAAGCCTACATTAACACCCAAAACACAGCTCTCCGAGACTCCTGCACCTTCACAGGAACCTACTCTAAAGACAAAACCATCTCCTGGAAAGCAGGCAGAGGAGAAAACCACCCCTACTACTGTTGAAAACTCAGCTGTGACCGATCCAGCAGTCCCTGCACCTCTCTCTGTTGTTCCAACCACAGATAAGATACCAGCTGCAGAGTCTCAGAAAGCTGTTATTACTGCTGCTGAGGTCAATTTGAAAGAAACTGGCAAAGACAATGTCCCAGACGAGACACACATTGATAGAGGATCAATGTCTATGCTTCCAGCAGTGACAATGGTATAGTATTACATACACATTATTGAGCAATACAAGAATCTGTTGGTTTTTTTTTTTTACCTAATTCAAAGATTTGTTTATATTATATTATAAAACGGTTAGTTTCAATCCTTGATTCTGTGTTTTATTCGCAATGCTTTTTTTAAAGAACGTATATTATAAATAACTGAATAAGAGTCTGAGGAATGTTTTAGGTAAAATATTTAGTGTTTAAAACAAGGCAATGCAATTATGAATTCAAATAGTATTGTTTTATTACACACAACACTCAAATATCTCAGACTGTTTGTCAAAAGTGCAACATTGCAACAAATAGCCTACAACATTGCAAGAACAAAATATACATCCAACGTAAATTGCATGTAGAACATTTTCTCAAAAATACCGATTGAACTTGGACAAATAAGGCCATGGGTAATTAACGTTAGTTATTTCTCCATCCTCCAAATCTGCCGTCATGTCTTGTTCCATCATGGATAATCATAATATGGGTGTCAACCCACTTCTGTACGACAGTAAACCATTAGCCGCAAGATGCGTGATTAAACAACACTTGGCGGTAATGGCAAAAAATGAGTTTGTAATCTAACAAGAAGAATATCCTTGCATCGCGCTGATTCGTGCAGGCTCGACAAACGCAATGTAGCTTTTGCTCGCGCTACACCGCTACTTGCTGCAAAAAGTAGTTAGCTACTGGAAAAGCTACATTGTTTAAAAAGCAACTGAGCTACTGCCAAGCTATTGAAAAATTTAGTTAAGTTAGTAGCATCGCTACTTGTAGTTAACTCTACCCCAACACTATATGTATCACTACACAACACCCCTAGCAACCACTCTTGGCAACTTGCAACTTGGCAAACACATGTTTGATTGATATTGTTCATTGTATAGTAGAGAATTGTAAGAGATCGAGTAAGCGAGCGTACCTGCATTTACAGTAGATATTGCATTTTCCTTAAGGTCAGTCCAGTATTCATAATATGAAAAAAAAAATCTGTTTGAATGTCCAGTGCGATATCTTGTCCTTTTAACAGTTAAAGGATAATTCCGGTATTTAACACCTTTAGTCTATTTTGTAGTTTGTTTTGAATGAAATAGAGTAGTGGACCTGTCTCGACTTTTTGACTATTTTAGAATCGCCTGTGACAGCGTTAGACTGGCTGTCTATGGGCCTGCACAAAGATGTCCATAAAACAACCCTTAACGTTCATTTTCAAAACTGTGCAACTCACCAAGTGGTTGGTGGTGTTCCTTGATGTTCCGAAACAAGTAGCGAAAAACCGTTTCTGTCGTGTTTTATTTGTCATTTTTTTAAAATCGCATTGATGTCTGCTGGAGGACTCGGTGCTCGTTGATATTACTGTGCTAGGTAGGAAAACGGAAAGGGGTCTGTTTACATTTGGTTGTAGTCTTTTCGCTCGGTTCTCCGTCTTGCCCATAGGTCTTGCCATATTCGAATGTGTCTGTGACTTTTTTTACGGTGCGCTAGACACCGTGTTCCATACAGCATCCTGGTTGTTGCCATCAAGTGGTCGGGAGTGTGCAAACGCTTCAGACTCAAATATCGAGCGGAAGTTTATACGCGGTTGTGAGGTATCAGAAAAAAATAGTTCCACTATAGCAAACAACACAGATTGAAAGCATACACTGCGCCGATATATTTGTTTTTAATCATCAACGAACACCACCAACCACTCGGTGAGTTGCACAGTTTTGAAAATGAACGTTAAGGGTTGTTTTAAGGACATGTTTGTGCATGCCCATAGACACCCAGTCTAAAGCTGTTACAGGCGATTCTAAAATAGTCAAAAAGTCGAGACAGGACCCATTGTCGAAATTTTTAGGTCCACCACTCTATTTCATTCAAAACAAAGTACAAAATAGACTCAAGGTGTTAAATACCGGAATTATCCTTTAAGGGGTTTCCCTGTGCTGATAGTCATCTGTCAGTTGTGTCTTCCTTCTCTGTGAACACAAGTTCAATGTTCAAAGTCCTTTCAATGTAAAGTCCCTTCAGTGTGACTCATAAAGACAGTGTCACTCAATGTCACTCATGATTTCAAAGAGACAGTATTTGCCACCATCTATTTGCGAAATAATGTATGTAACTTCTGTTGGGGTTGCAACAGAAGTTACATACCGCTTTGTTTCATGCATAACAATTCTGCCGTGACTTTCTCACGATACAGCACAGCCTCTAATGTTTACTTAAATAGTATTTTTTTTATGAATAGGAGGATGCATGTTTGTTTAAAGGAAACAACTACAGTAGTAATTTCATGTTTTTGTCGTTACAGATTTAATTGAATATTTTTTCTTTATTATACGCAGGTTAAACAGGATACATATACTCATTCTACAAAGAATGGACAACAAGAAGATGTTGAAATACAAATTGATAGCAGTATTTCAGAGAATTCTAATGTAGACACCTTAAAAGCAGATGCTACAGAGCAACAAAGAAAGGACATCATGCCGGTTTCGATAGAATCATACAGCTCAGCTGAGGAAGAGCTTAAGGAGATACAGAGAGTCAGTGAAATGGCCATAAAAGAAACTGCTACAAAACTCTTACCTGTTAGAGCATATGAGAGTGTAAAACAATACCATGAGGACAGCAGTGAGAGTGAACATTCCCCTCAGATACAGAGAAGAAGAGTGATGCCTGCTTCTTCCAGCAGTGAGGACTACAAACTAGACAGTTCAAATTCTGGAGACGATGAAGAGTTCATAAGAAGACAACTTATGCATATGGGTGAAGATGAGAACTTACCATCTGATGATGAAAACCAAGTCAGAGAAGAGCAACAAACACAGCAGGAAACCAGAGAGACCGAAAAATCTGATGATTCCATAAAGCATGAACCTGCCCTAAAGAAACTTACTGTAGAACCTGAGGAGATTTCTGATATCAGCCTGTCTTCTCATTACCAAGATGATCAAGTTGCCCAAGTCATCCCTGTTTCGGAAGCATTGGAAGAATCAATAATGAAAACAGACGAGTCAAAGGACAATGAGAATAGCACAACTGCTGACACAGCTGTTGCCATTGCACAAAAAAATCATATTAGACAGACCACAGAGGAGTATGAGAGTCTGATCGAAGACTTGTCCAAGGGTGATGGGTCTTCCAGTGTTCAGGTATCCAGCTTTACACCAGGAACAGCTTCTCCTACTTCTGTGTCTTCTATTGATGAAGACAGTGACAGCCCAAGTGATAAAAAGGCAAAAGCAGAGAGTAAACAGCAAAGAAAGGCAAAACACAGACCACACGGCCAGGCTCTTCCCACTGTAGAGGACTCGTCTGACGAAGATGAGTTACGTGAGGAGGGTGATCAACAAATGGAGCAGGAAGATGAACGTGATGATCAGCAGCAGTTAAGAAAGGTCACGAAAAAAATAAAGACAGAAAGAGATGTTCTGGGGATGCAAAGGAGACGTGATCATTTGACTAAAACTGATAAATTACAACTGGTTGCAGGGATGGAGGAAAGCAAGTCCTCCTCTGAATTTTCACCTAGTGTTGAATCTGAACCAGAGGATGCAGAATACAGAACATTATCACATGAAACGCATGATGCTGCAGATAATCCAATCCAATTAAAGAGTGCTGAAGAGGTATATGAGGAAATGATGGAGAAAGCACAGGAATATAAAACATCAGAGAAATGCTCACCACCTGATATTGAACCATTATATGGAGGCATGTTAATAGAGGACTATGCTTATGAAACTTTAGTTGAGGAAAAAGACCAGGCTGCAACAGCTTTTGGTAAGGCTTATGAGGACATGATGCATAAAAGGAACACGATCCCGCAAAAAGAAGAGGAGGCCCAGCAAACGGATACATCAATGGTTGACACATCCTTGCCACTTTATGCCAGTGACACTTGTTATGTGAATATTTCTGGAAATGATGCGCTTACTTCAGATAAAAATGCAAAGCCAATGTTGCAAACAGAGGATGCCTATGAAGTGAAAACCCAAAAAGATGTTTTAACACCAGGATCAAGTCCAACACAATCAACTCCTCTGTCTCCCATCTCACCTCTGACTGTGTCTGAGTCATCATATGATTCCCCTGAGGTGATAGTCATCCCTTCAAGTGGGGAAGAAGACAATATAACTGAACCTATTGAGTGCATTTTGCATCCTTACATTACAGAGTCAACATCTACTCAGGATGTATCTGTGAATAAAGCTTTATATCCAATTCCTGACTTAAAGATCACTCAGTGCTCTTCTGGTGAAGAGGAAGTTGAAGAGGAGGACAGTGTCACACAAGAACAAATGTCACCTGACACAAGGGATATTTCTCAAAGTGAAGGGCAACCTCAAACCCCAGAAGATACATTTGAGTCTGTTCCCATTTCTGTGATCTGTGAAGTTCCTTCATCAAAAAATGTTGTGGAGACATCAGCAATATCACCACTGTCTCCTCCGACATCCCCAGCAGTCTCATCCCCAGATTCAAATATAGACCTTTCAGCAGTACGGTCATCATCCTCTCCAGTTTCTGACCAGACATCTACTCCAGCTAGCCCCAGTGTTGCTGATGTTTCTGCCCCAGTTGTAATTCACATGCCAGACTTTGTGTCAGAGCAAGCTACAACGGATGTTTCAATTGAAACTGCTCCTACTGCATCTTCCACACAGATTATTGAATCCCCTTCACGAGATATTCCAGCCTCGCCACATGTTTCAGAAAACTCTGACACTTCGACTAAAACTCCTAAAGTTCTTGTTGCAAAGCCAACAATAGGTCCAAAACCAAACTTGGCCCCAAAACCAACAGTAATTCCAAAGTCTACACTGGAAACAGTCCCTACTCTGGATAGGGTTTCTTCCCATACACAAAAACCTTTAGCTGGTGCAATACATGAACCATCTCCAGTTAAATCAGCCTCTACAGACAAACAAACTGTTGCACCAATGACTCATCCAAATGTAGAGCATGTGAAATCCCCTACAACTACTGTTGCTACACATATTGTTCAATCTCAAGAAACACCTTTAATAGAAACGTACGTTGTTGTTCAAATGCCAGATCATGCGCCCCCTGCATTAGAGCATCCAGTTCTAAAACAAACTTCAGTTTCAGAGTCTACATTGCCATTCACTTCACTCAAGAATCCTTCAACTACCCCCATTGTTGCCCAAATTCCTGACCTGGTCACATCTCCAGCACAGTCAATCTCTGTGACTTGTCCCGTACCTTATCAAACCTATGTCCCACTTCCAGTGACAGTTTCAGCAGTGGATCAAGCACCTATTTCTGTTCCAACGTTGGTATCAGCCTCAATACCAGCAAATGTGCTCTCTACAGAGCAAACCAGCTCAGTTGTTGAACAAGTGGCCACACCACCATCTCCCTGTACCACTATACCAGCTTTAGCAAGAGGTACTCAGCCAGTGGCCAGTGTTTCTATTCAAATTCCTATTGAGAGACCAGTGAAAACCAGATCAGACATGGCACCCATATTAGGCCAAGAAGCCCCTATTTCACCTCCAACAGAACACAGAGAGCATATTGCTGAAAAGACAGTCTCTGTTGTTTCTCCTACTATTACTACAACTGTTGCTTTCGGAGCTTCAACCTCCCAACCTGTTCAATCTATACTGGCTGATATTCAGCCAAGGATGACAGAAATACTGCAGAAAAATGTATCAGATGATGCAATTTCTTCACAACAATCAGTTTCACAAATCATTTATCCTGATGTACAGACACAGGAAGATCAAGTTGCTGTCAGAGTGCCAAATCTTGAAAATGTGGTGTGTAAAACAACTATTGAAGATGGGAGAGGCCACCCTGTTATTGTTTGTGTTTCTCCTTTTACTTATCCAGCCACAGTATCAAGTTTCATCACTGATTCAACAGTTCCACCTTGTATGGAATCTGCAAAACCTTATGTGTCTCAAGAAAGAACAGATAGACCAGTGATTTCATTTCCGCCACCTCCCACAGCTTCACCACCAGAACTGCCATATAGGACATTGCCTAAGGCTGATGTTAACCAGCATAAAACGGTTTCAACCCCATCATCCGTTACAGTAACTCTACCTGAACCCCTAGAAAATATGGCCAACATGACTGTAATGTCAGTTGTGACCCCAACACACAAATCACCACCCCCGGTTCCCCCCAGACCTGTCTGTATTCCCCCAGGACTGGTATTTAGTCACAGGTCAAGAGAGAGTGTAAAGCCACCGGAACCAGAACCAGTAGTTGTTCAAGCAGTTCATGCTGCAACTTTGCCAAGAACAAGAGAACCTCCAAGTGCATTGTCACTAAGTTTGGCTGCCCCTGTAGAGACCAAGCACAGTGCTTCATCACCCAAATCGCCCTTGTCACCCAGATTTGCTAGAACTCTTGAAACATATGTGGTGATAACATTACCATCAGAACCAGGATCACCTGTGGAGGGCATTACAACTCAAGCACATACGGGAAGATCATCACTGCCAAGTCCCAGGCAGCACGTTCCATATGATGCTCCAAGAGTGTTTGCTCCAGCCATGGTGGATGCACCCGTGTCATTAATTTCAGCACAAATTACAGCAGCCCGACCAAAGGCTATCTCAGGTTTAAATGCAGCAGCGCCCTGTGTGGTGATGGGACCTGACTTTGCTTCAGTCGCAATGGAGACTCATATCACTCCAGCTCTAAATTCAACGCAAAGTATAACAGCACCTTGTGTAACAGTTCTAGAGATGCCACTTGCTTCTGTACAAACATCGGTTTCAGAACCTCTTGTAGTGGCATCATCAGAGGTAGCACAGACTACGAATAATGTTACTCATGTCTCAATGGAGAATACTGTGCAATTCCCATCTGTGAATATAACATCACATGATGCAGCACCAGTTGTAATGGCATCTTCTGCTATGATTTCGGCAGCACCTGTTGCAGTAGCAGCAGCTCCACCCCCACCCATTGCCATGGAACCAACGTTCTATCCAGCAATGATGTATACCACACCTTCCATGGGTTCTAATCTACCCTTGCCTTCAGCCTCACCATCAGCCAAGGTACCAGTAGCCTTAACCCCAGTGTCAGGAGTTTCTGCTGAGCCTGTTGCTCAGCATACAGTGAGTGATGTACAACAAGAACTTGAGATGCAACAAATACTAACAACATATTCTGTACCAATAACAATAACCCAGATTCCAATCCCAGCTCAGAATGAGGACATTCCTGGTTTGGATATGGAAGAAGTATTAATAGTCTCGGCTTCAGAAGAGGCATTGACTGATGTGGATCCCACACCAGCTCCAATAAAACAGCCGGATCCCTCACTAGTTTCAATAAAACAGATTCAAGAGCAGCAAACAGTTTATGAGCAAAAACAAGAAACTCAATTAGTGACTTCTGCAATAGCTGTGCCACCGTTACCAGTCACATTTACCCAATTTACGAAATCTATTGAGAGTCAAGAAATACATGGACAAGATAAAGTTATATCAAGCATGAGCCAAGTCTATTCTGCAATCTCAACAACTGAGCAGCATCCTGACACAATGCCTAATATTGTTACCCAAGTTGTCACAACTGAAGTGCAAAGAACAACTGTGTCAGTTGTCCAGGAGAGGATTCCTGTCGAACCAATACCTGAACCTGTGATTGCTACAGTCACAGTCCAGCCAGAAGTCCATTCTAAGCCCAAACAGAATGGAAAAATACACTACCCTGGTGATGTTATAGATCTTACTACTTTTAAAGTCAATGTTACAATGACTGATGAAGGGATGGATCTAACAGCCCCAGATTCAAATAGGTCTTCCTTGTCAAGTGAATCAAGTGGACGACAGGTAACTGCTGTACAGCCAGAAATTGTGAATCTAAGTGCTGAAATAATCCCTACGACAACACTCTCCGTTGTTACTGATAGCATAACAATTGTCACTTGCACAGCTACAATTGCCTACAACAATAACACAGTTGACAAGCCTCTGGACCTGGGAAATGCTGCTTCAGGTCCACTTCCACTTACCACATACAATCCATTTGAGCCACTTGCACAGATAGTGTACAGACCTGTGAATACTCCACCTAAGCCAACAACCAGTGCAGATATTCCTATTAATCTGTCATACAGAGCTGTGTCAAGCACATCTTCTCCTCTAATGCCTGTTTCTGTAAATGCCACTGATGGTATGCCAATGCACGCAGAGCCATCAGCGGTTGGACCTGTAGACCTCACCACTTCTAAGACAATGAAAACCATGGTTGCTTTGTCCTCATCTTCTGGAGTGATTACAACTGTTGTGGAAGATGATGGTACACCAGTTGATCTTACATCTGGAAGACAAACTGTTTGCTGTGATGTAATTTACAGGCTTCCTTTCACAGGAAGCTGCAGAACACAGCCACCTGTGACCACACAACCAGACAATCAAATTGGCTATCAAATTAGTATTGCCACAACACCTGTTATTGAAGATCTCAGTACCATGAAGGCTTCGATATCAAACAGTAATTTCAAAGAAACTGGGCTCTTTGGGTATGAATTAAAGAATGGATTCACCTATCAGAATGGGGCATCTGAGGGGGCTATAGATTTGACATCAGCTAAAATGTCAACAGGTCAGTCTTTTTTTGTATATTAATGTTGATAAATGTTCTTTTTATTGGCTGTGTCCCTTATTTTTATGTTGTTTACTCTCTGAATGTCTTGATTTTCATTCTTGTGTTCTGTTTCTGTTCCTTTTTTTAAACAGATGCATGCGTTTGCCTTCGTGTTGTCCCTCAGTGTTTTGGCTTTGCATCCTGCTAATCTGATGACACTGACAAGAAATGTGCATGCTCTTTGGCTTCCATTTTATAGTTAATTAATGCTGCATGAGACTGAGAAATTATCCATTTAGATGCTGATGCTGCTGCTATTTTTGTTTTCTTGACATAACAGAAGAGGCCTTAGACTTCTCAAAGAAAGGCACTTTGGAATTTACCGGGATCACCACTACTCCATATTCTCAAGGAACATTGTTTGGCATTAATAGTTTGCTAAGATCGACAAATGGCATTGTTTACTCATCTGTTGCTGCACCTGTTCCCTCCACGTATGCAATTACTACCCAACCAGGTTCTATATTTAGCACAATGTACAATAGTCTGACTGGTACTACGGAGCCATTTTCAGCACTTCAAAATCAGCCTGCTCCATATGGATTTGTGAACACCACAGGCACAGATCAATCAATATTCCCACAATCTGACATAGCAAATGATATCCTACCTTCTGCATTGGCCAGTCTCCTTCCCTCATTGACTGCCTTGCCTGAGCTCTACTCAGATGCTACACTTGAGGCAATAGCAGCCTCCCTGGATACACTGGTATCACCAAATTTCCTTGATTTAGATGACAGCAAAAGCCAACAGTACAAGGCTGAACATGAGTTTTTACAATTAGAAAAGTTGAAGCAACTGTGTCTAGCTGAAGAGCTTGAATGGGAGAGGCACGAGATACAGCGTTACCGTGAACAAGAGCAGATCATTGTTCAGAAGGAGCTGGAGGAGCTTCAGAACATGAAACAGCAACTTCTAATGCAGAAAGAAGAGGAACGCAAGGCCCATCTGATTCTTCAACAAGAAACCTTTGCACAGCAGCAACTTCAGTTAGAGCAAATCCATCGATTACAGCAGCAACTCCAGCAACAACTAGAAGAGCAAAAGATACACCCATATGGGTTTAGGCCAAGTGAGGGTATTTCACCACCCATGAGCTCAGACATTATTCTTGACTCGAAATATTCTGGGGGAGATAATGGGCAGTACTGGCCAGTGAAGGATGACAACTCAATGTCATCGGCAGTGTCCACCCATGACTCTAGATCAGGTCAAAACTGGCTAACAACTTCTGGGGCTTTTACACAGTATAGTTCAAACACTCCTGTATCAGTGAGTGCACAGACAAAGGAGAAGTTGCAGTTGTCCACAAACCTGCCAGAAACAACCAGACAAGAGCAAAGTGTAGAGTTAAGTGGTAAGAAATTGGTTGAGAGTGGTGTCCAAACGGATGATGAAGATTGTGTTGAGAAGATTCCTTCTGGTAGAAGGAGAAGAAGTAGGAGAAGCGTAGATAGCTGTGTGCAAACTGATGATGAAGATCAGGATGAATGGGACGTCCCCATTAGGAGCAGACGCAGGTCTCGTTCCAGCAGATATGTTGATGGAGAGAAGGGTAAAAGCTCCAAGGTTTCAAGTATTGCAATTCAGACTGTAGCAGAGATTTCGGTACAGACAGAGCATTCAGGGACAATTAGGAGATCCCCTGTTCGGGCTCAGGTGGACACACAGGTAGATTTACACAGAGACGGTCAAACCGAAAGCGATTCAGATATTACATCAGACAGGGATAAAATATGTCAAACGCCTGCTGTGATAAGTGTTAGCACACACCTGACAGCTGATGGTGTTGGAAGCTTGTCAGTTACCAAATCTCCAAAGGTATTATCCTCCCCACTTTCACCAGTGTCCCCTGGGAAAAGTTCACAGAAGATGCTTACTGCTGATTCATCAAGGCTTCTCAGTAGTCCAAGATCACTAAGGGCCTCACAACGATCTCTGTCTGACCCCAAGTCACTCATTCCGACAACCGAGGACAGAATGATGTACCAGTACTCAGACACCTATTCAGTAAGTACTGCACTTTAAAACTGATTCACTCTTCATATAGAGTATTTGTTTTATTCTGTCCTCTCCTAATCATTGCATTACATAGTTGCCAAGTTGCCATGCTGTATACTGTATACCCAGATAGCAAGCAATCATTGAAACAATCTTGAGTCAATGTTGATGCGTCAACACTAATTGCATTGAATTAACGTTACAAAGTGATGTTTAATATCACTTTTGCACCCGCAATTAATGTTGAAAAATTGTGACATTTCAACACAAACATCAATGCTAATTCCACTGAATCAATGTTACACTATGATTGATTCTACATCCCAGATCATTATTAAAATTAACATAAACAATTAATGGTAATATTGTTGAATAAATGTTACACTGTAATTGATTCCATGTCACCGATGTTGAATCAATATTGAAATTTAACAAAAATGATCAACAGTGATGTCAGTGAATCAACGTTACACTGTGATGTTGATTCTACATCAATGCTGTTAAATTAACATTTAAATTACCGAAAATAATAATTTGTAGTATTGTTTGATACCTAATGTGATATTGATTTTAAATCTCTTTTGTTGAGAGATTCTGTTTATTTCTTCATTTTTTTTTTTTTTCTAAAATCTATTAATGCTTAAATATCAAATAAAAGCACTATGGCAGGGGTGTCCAATCTCCAGCCAAAATTAAACACGCCTCAACCAGCTAATCAAGGTCACTAAGGCGGGTATACTGTGTGATTTCCGTGCGATTTCAGCAAGGTTACCAACTCATACTGTACAAGTAGATCACATACGATGTAACATTATTCCAAAGCTCACGATTTATCGTCAATGTATCAATGTCACCTTGCTATCTGGGATATCTTGCCTATCATTTGCTTGTTTTTCTTTCTCTTTCTCTTTCGTTTTTTTTTTAATCTACAGAGCAAAGGTTCACAGAGTGGCACACCAGTTGGCACTCAGAAGAAAGTAAAACGCACACTACCTCATCCACCACCGGAAGAAGATACCATCATTGGGCTATCGGAGTACACCACAGCTTCTGCCAGAAGGCGAATGTGCAGGAACACCACTATGGCACGGGCCAAAATCCTTCAAGACATAGACAAGGAGCTGGATTTAGTTGAACGTGAGTCCTCAAAACTTCGTAAGATACAGGCAGAACTTGATGAGGAGGAGAAAGAGATAGATGCTAAATTGAGATATCTGGAGATGGGTATAAATCGAAGGAAAGAGGCTTTACTGAAAGAGAGAGAGAAGAGGGAGAGAGCCTACTTACAAGGAGTGGCAGAAGAGCGAGACTACATGTCAGATAGTGAGGTCAGCAACATCAGAGAGGCACGAGGTAATGGTCATGGACTAGAACGGCCACGGACTGCCCCACAGTCAGAGTTTAACCAGTTCATCCCACCACAGACTGAGGCTGAGTCCCAGTATGCACAGCTTACAAGCCCATACTCCCATTATCAATATGCATCCCAAACAAGTCAGTATCCTCAGCAGACGTTGTACCAGCAGCAGTCTCTTTACCATCAGCAGGTATCCCCCTACCAATCCATCTACTCATCAGTCCCCTCTCTCAATCAGCAGTCCCAGCAGACTGGCTATGACCATTCCTCACTCCTTCTGATGCAACAGAAACCCCGTCAGACTACTTTGTCTGACTTAGAGCCAAAGATAACGACAAACTATGAGGTTGTACGCAACCAGCCCCTCCTAATTGTCCCTACATCCACAGAGAGTGTCTATGGAGTTTCCCACCTCGGTGGTAAATACAGTAGCCTTGATCTGAGGATGGGCCTGGAAGAGAGAGCCAGCATGGCCAGCAGCCCCATGTCCAGCATATCAGCAGAGTCCTTCTACGCAGACCTCGATCATCACAATGCCAGGAACTATGTCCTGATTGATGACATCGGTGAACTCACAAAGAGCTCAGCGGGCCTGAGTTCAAGCTTCAGTATCGCAGACAAGGATATCAGCAAAGCGGACAGACTTCTCCGGACTGCAGATGTCCGTCGAAATGCAGATGTGGCAGACTTTCTTGCTCCCCTTCAGGCTTCTTCCCGACTGCATTCGTATGGTAAAGCTGACGAGGAGTCCATGGAGGAGCCATATGAATTAAAGATGTTGAAACAGCAAATTAAGCAGGAGTTCAGAAGAGGTACAGATAGCCTTGAACAGCTTGCCGGTCTGCCTCACTACCTGCACTCTGACACCAGTTTTAGACATTTCCCTAAAGCTGAAAAATACAGCATTGGGAGACTAACTTTGGAAAAGCAGGCTGCCAAGCAACTGCCTGCCTCCGTTCTTTACCAAAAACAGTTAAAGAATAAAAAAGCTCTAATTGACCCTAAAATTAAGTTTTCACCCATTCAAGAGAGCAGGGACCTTGAACTCGACTACAGCAGCTATTTGGCCTCAGCCAGCTCATCAGTTGGTGGACTGTCTGCCAGAGCAAGGCTGCTACAGGATGAGATCACATTTGGTCTTAGGAAGAACCTAGTGGAGCAACAGAAATATTTGGGTTCAGCTCTTAATCCTAACCTGGCTCAGTCCCTCAACTTTGGTCAATCGCTCAACCTAGGACCTAGCATAAGGTCTTCCCTCCATGATGATGGCACTTATCCCAGTGGCACTCGTTCAAGACCTTCCTCTAGGCCTTCCTCTGTATATGGACTGGACCTATCTATCAAAAGAGACTTATCAAACTCCTCTCTACGCCTGAAAACAGAGGGCGAGTGCATGGATTCACAGTTTGTATCTAGGGCTAAACCAACAAGTCTGCCAATTAGTCAGAGCAGGGGTCGGATTCCCATTGTTGCACAAAACTCGGAAGAAGAGAGTCCATTGAGTCCTGTCGGTCAGCCCATGGGCATGGCCAGAGCATCTGCAGGCCCACTTCCACCCATCTCGGCAGACTCAAGGGACCAGTTTGGCTCCAGTCATTCTCTTCCAGAAGTCCAACAGCACATGAGAGAGGAGTCCAGGACAAGTGGCTATGAACGAGACATTGCCTTTATAAAGGATGACCTTCAGGGGGCCATGTCAGATAGTGAAGGTAAATTTGTTATGAGATATGTTATCTTTAATCCCAGCTTCTGTTGATATGCATCTTTTGTATGGCTCTGAATGAATTATTTATATCTGTGTGTAAATTCAACTGTTACATTTTCCTTTACGTTTTTCAACTTTTTTTTTTTTAGATTTTCTTGACAATTTGCAGGGTGTTGCATTTGCATGTCATACTCTTACATTAAAATCTTCACCTTCATACTGTATGTGTACATAGTATCGATTTGTATGTATTCTATTTGCATGCATAAAGGAACATGTTTCCTTTCCCACTTTTGTTTTGTCATATACATATAAGAGGTGAAACATTTTTGGAGATCTTATTAATTCAGCTATTTTAATTCATTATATGGTGCCTATTCAGTGCCTCTGTTATTTATCACAGTCCTCAAGCTTTCGATCTATGAAGTTACAGCATCCTATATTTTTTTCAGAATCATTTTGTGACTGGTTATCTTAAGAGGGCACTATTTTTGTCTGTTTTTAATTATATAGATATAATTTTGATAATCTTGATCATTTTTCGTATTAGGGGAAACAACTCCTAAATATAAAGTATCCCTCTATATCTTTCCGTCAGCTTTGGGATAGTGAACAATTTATTTTAATCATAATTAAATGTTTATGTTCTTTTTAAGACATTCTCAAATGTTATATTGGTTTAGTTTATCTGGTTTTCATTAATCCAGAATATTTATACATATAATGTTAGGTTGCAGAAATGCAAGTGGCAAAATTAATGTAGTGAATGTATATCATTCCCTTTTCTACCCTTGTGGACACTAATATTGACACATTTGTGCTTCTGACACGTGATGAGATAAAGTTAAATTAAATGAGGGTTAAAGGAAGTTTATCTGTTTATAACATGCATTAATTAGAGCCTAGTTTTTCATCACCTCCACATATTCTACTTTTAACCCACCTGTTTTGCAGTTTTCTTATTTATCTCATGTAATGTCTGTCATGGGTGTGTTTCCAATTTTCATTCTCAATAAATTCTTGCTATTACAGTTTTTTTGCATGGCTTATAAATGAGAATTTAAAAACATCTTGCATGTTACATAAAGATTAATATATTTTCAGTAAATATACTGTTCATTCTCTTTCTGTGTTTTTTTGTTCATTTTGTTCTTTATACTGAAGTGAACATTAAGCAAGGATTGAAGAGCAAGGATCTGTCTTGTAGACAATTTACACAAATGGGTTGATTAAAGGGATACTCCACTTCTTTTTTTTCTTCTTTTTTTTTTAGAAATAGGCTCATTTTACCACTCCCCCAGAGTTAAGCAGTTGAGTTTTACCGTTTTCAAATCCATTCAGACGATTTTCTGATATTTAGAAGAATATCAGTAACCAGACAGTTTCTGGTCTCATTGACTTCAATAGTAGGAAAAAAATATATATACAATGGAAGTCAATGAGACCAGAAACTGTCTGGTAACTGATATTCTTCTAAATATGAAAAAATCGACTGAATACATTCAAAAACGGTAAAACCCAACTGTTTAACTTTGGGGGAGTGGTAAAATGAGCCTCTTTCCAAAAAAGTGGAGTATCCCTTTAATGAATATAATGTTTCATTAATTTCCCCCCCCCTGTAAAACACATTTTTAATCTTTAAGCTGTCACGGGGGTCTCAATGTCAATAAGAGACAACAGATTGAAAAACATTTTAAAATCCCTTCATGATTGGGATATTGTGTTGAACGTCAAGCTGTTTGGAAGGTTTTACATAAGCCAGGTGTAAAGCTGGTATAAACTGAGTGCAAATTGTGAATATATTTTGGATTACAACACATAATGCTCTGCTGGGTTTGCACAGATGTGACCCCATGCTCTGTTATTAGTGTATCAGAAATGGTTTGTGTTTCTGAAACAGCCTATTTAGCTTGCTTATGTTCACAGTCAAAGGAACGTTCCAGGTTAAAAAAAATCGGTAGTCTCAATTTGTAACAAGCAGAAATCATAAAGAACTGCTTTTTAAGCCACCCATTTTGCTTTAAAATGTAATTTGTGTGGTAATTGCAAATATACCGTAGATGCTGTCAATAGAGCTTAGTTAGTTTTGAACCTAGATCATCCCATTAAGTGTTACTAAACAAATACGTTGGTAACACTTTACAATAAGGCAATTTGTTAACATTAGTTAATGTTTGAACTAACAAGGAGTAATACAGTTGTTACAGTATTTCTTAAGTGTTGTTAATGTTAGTTATCAAAATTCCAGATTTGCATTGTTTGTTCATGTTAGTTTAAAGTACATTAACTAATGTAAACAAATACAACTTTTAATTAGAATTTTTAATGTTGAAATTAACATTAACTCAGATTAATACATGCTGTATGGGTATTGTTATTTACTAAAATATCTTCTAAAAGAGTAAAATACTCTCAAGAGTAAAATATAGATGTATAACATCTATATTTTAATTAGATAATAATTAGATAATATCTAAATAACACACCATATACAATGGTGTGTTATTTAGATATTTTAGAAAATTAGATTATTGCATGTAACAGTACAAGTTATCCACCTGCACTGCATAACAGTGTGTTTTTATTGGCACGACATATCTGTTTTAAGGCTAATTTTACTATGAATTCTCTGAAATACAATGTTTGCACTACAGCTGGAGGTCCTAGCTGGAATGTGAAAGGTGAGAACTGCTGTTCAGCAACCTTCAAAATATCATTAAGCATAAACCTACTTTCATGCGTGCCATACTGTAGTCTTGAATGATGGGCATTTCTTAGTGGTGCACCTCAGACCCATCCTGGTCTTCATTATCACTGCACTTCCTCAAGTTCTCTCTTACATAGCCTGATCATATCAACCAGGGCACATACATGTCTACATACACATGTGTGCATACCATAACAGAGGTATCCTAGAACAGGGTAGGCTAATTAGGAAATGTCACTCTTGCCCCACTGAAATGTCACTAATGTAAAGAATTGCTGTTTTGATGGTGCAGGATAAAAGTTATTAGATTGATGTGTCCTTTTGATAGTGTGTTGGCCAGAATGACAGTTTTCTATAGGCCATTGGTTTGTGCCGTGGTCAATGGTTCCTCTAAGTGAATGCACTGTTGATTTAAGGTGACATTTCCTTGCAGAAGGACAGCACATCAAGCATTGATTTCATTGCAAAACTCTTGCAGACAGATCCGGTTGTCCTTTTTCTTCTCACTCTATTAGGAGTTAAATGATGATTTGTGGCTTAGTATAGTGCTGCCTCATGAATAAAAAAATGATTCACTTACACAGTGTTGTAATAAAAGCACCTGCAGGTTGTGCAAAATACCCAGTAAACAAAACAGAAGATATTGCTCGTCTGATCTATTTTAGGTATGTGCTGACATGTCTGCCCTAGCTTGAGTTATGAATTATTCTAGGAATTCCCAGTGTCTTTGAATAAAGTGCTAGACCTGAAATGGAAGCTGAAAAAAAGCAGTAGACTATACAGTCTTATAGGATATTACCAGTGCAAATCTATAGGTGAGACAAAGTACACTGCAAAAATCCTTGTCTTATTCAGTATTTGTATCTTTTTTTCTCAATAATAATAAACTTTCTTACATTAAACATTCTTAATATTCTTAAGAATGTTCTACGCTATCTCACGATCATGCGTCGATTTCGTACGATTTGGTCGTGAGATCGGGTTGCTACTTGCTACGCTATCTCATGACCAATTCGTACGAATTCGACGCATGATTAAAAAGTGTCTAATTCGTACTAATTTGTACGACCTCACTCGTACGAATTTGTACGATTTGTATAAACCCACGTGATGGTTATGTTTAGGGGCGGGGTAAGGGGTAGGTCTTCGTACGAATTCACACGAATTGGCCAATGGGCTATATGCACACATAAATTCCGCATTTGACTCAAGGATGCTTGTCCATTTCCGGTTGTGGAGATTAAAGCGGAGGAAAACCGAGGAAAAAGGGATTATGGCAAATACGGGAGTCTTCAAAATTTACTGTCCTCCAGTCTTTGAAATGAAACGTACATACGTTTAGATGTAATTTTATTTCATATAATTTTAAAAAGAAGCATAAACACAACAAGGGGTGTCTGTTTTATCTGTTTTTGTGACTAACGTTTCTTTAGTATAACCATGGAGTATAAAATTCAATATAAATACTCGTAATTGCATTGGACTCTACGATCGGCGGAAGTTAACGAGCATCCCTAATGCTTCACCGGAAATACCGCCGTGCATAGAGCCCATTCGTAAAATATGTACGATTTAGCAAAATCGTACTAATTCGTACGAGTGAGGTCGTACGAATTAGACACTTTTTAATCATGCGTCGATTTCGTACGATTTGGTCGTGAGATCGGGTTGGAATGTTTTATATTTTTTTCTGAAAAACAAGATAAGAACAAGACAACACTGAATAAGAAAATGTTTTTTGAGAATGCTGATTACAGTTTGAACTAAGTCTGGTTTTAGGTTACACAATCTGTGGTTTTGTTTGGTTTGAGTAATGGTTTACTTGTACTCTTAACTAGTGTTCTAGAGATAGTACTTACAGGAATTGTATTTATCATCAGACATTTGGTAAGGCATCTCATCATCACACTGTTGTATGATGGTGTGTGTGTATGTGCGTATATCTGCTGTGGTTCAGACCCACAACAGTTCTCTATCAAATTCTCGACGCATGACATGTAGACCAGTCCTAAAGGGACACAGCATGCATGTTCATGTGTGCATGCCCCGAAACATGTCCCAGATCATTGCTTTTCCTGCCCTCACCATCCTCCGACACTGCTTTCCCTGGGGACAGGCTAGTACATTTAGCATTTATCTAAATAAACACTCTTGATTTGAGATCTTGTGGAATGGAAGATGATGTCCAACATTTTTGAAACATACATGTTGTTCTTAGAAGCCCTAAATCCATCAAGCTGTTAGTTCAAACACTCTAGCAAAGAAGTGTCCCCAACTGGGGGTTGTGAAGGGATGGTTGTCTGGGAGAAAAGTGGTGGAGTGGGAAACATGCCCCAGTTTTGTCACTTGTGATGGTACAGTGGTTGCTTTCTTCCTGTCTTCTAGCATATCACCTTCAGCATGAAGAGACTGACTGGTTTGACAAACCCTGCCAGGGACGTGGTGGAACAGAAGCCGGGCCAGACAGAAGACAGGTAGAGTGGCACCCATGAATGTCCGTGATTTTGCCAAGTAGGATGTGTTCCTGGGGGCTTTTGATGGTCGTGGAGCAACATACCTATCAGAGGATAAAAATCCTGTCTGGTGCTCGTCTCATGTTGGTCAAAAGTTTTAATTTTATCTCAATTAAATGAATATACTATATTTTATTAGATAATGTTTTTTTAATTTGCTATTTTGTATTTTTAGGTGATTACATGGTATACTAAATCATTTTTGCGCTGTATTTATAATCCATAAATTCACTTATTTAAGTATAGAACAACACATTCTCATCCCAAGACGTCATCTAACTGACGCTTTTGACCATACTTCAACATCCAACGTTTTAGGGCACCCTTTAAAATCAGTTAGATGACACTATCCTTGGGCATCATCTAACTGACGCTTTACCTTTAGCGTCAGTTAGATAACGCGGGTAGGTTTTGGTCTGGGGTATAGGGTTAGGATTAGATAGCGTTATCTAACTGATGTTAAAGGGTGCCCTAAAACATCGAATGTTGACATATAGTCAAACGCGTCAGTTAGATGACGTCTTGGGATGAGAACGGGCTGTATAGACGTGAAAATTAAATTTCCAACTTAAACTGTCATACATTTTAAGTGCTTTAAAGAACAGACTTAATTCTGATCTCTTTTCAAAGACGACACTTGGCAGATTATTGCTGAAGTGAGATTTCAGAAGTTTAAAAAAGTGAACTTGAAAAAGTTACAGAATTTTGGTTATATTATTTATATAAATTTATATAATCAAAGCCATACATCTAAACAAGTTGTGTTCCAAATTTGAACTTGATTTAAAAAAAAAAGAGCTTTCAGTAAGATTTTGTTTGACTGCAGTACCAAAAGTTTTCCAAATTTTCATTTTTGACCATGGGGAGCACAAACGTGACTATTTTTTCAGGACCATTTAACCTTTTCGAATCATGTCCATGATATTTCAGCCCATTGACCTAACTGACGCCTTGGGAAGCATTTTGACCATACTTCAATATTTGACACTTTAGGCGCCCTTTAGCGTCAGTTAGACGACGACCTAGGATCGCGTGTAACCCTATACCCCAACCCCAGACCTAAACCTAACCGCGTCATCTAATTGACGCTTTCCTTTAGCGTCAGTTAGATGACACCATAGGATCGCGTCATGTAACTGACGCTAAAGGGCGCCTAAAGCGTCAAATATTAAAGCATGATCAAAGGTGACGCCTTGGGGTGAGAATGCGTTGGCAGATAGTTTGTGTGTGTTCACATAGCAAGTGACAACATTTACCAAGTTTCATACCATTACGATGAAGTAAACAATTCCTAAAATTCAAAACGTTAAAATGTTTTGTCAAAAATGACCTAAGAACACCAGAGGGTTAAGCTGCAACACTCACAGTAAAGCTGACCCTACAATCTGATTGGTTCTTAGGAATTTTATTCCAGGAACATGTCCTACTTCAACCGCAGTTACCATGCAAACACATGGACACACTGTACTCATCTTTAAAAGAACACAACCCACATCTGCAGGCATATAGTTATTGCAAAAGCTCTGTTGTTGTTTAATAACTTGCTTCTGTATTGTATTTTCGTTGTAGCAGATAAAAGGCAGCTATTACCCTTTCCCACACACTCACATCAAACTGCAACGGGACCCAAAGGACCACAGCATCTCAGGTATGTTTTTGCAGCAATTACTCACAAAGATACACAGCTAAAATGAGTTAATTAGGCCTGTAAACTAAATTAGTGGAAGGAAGAACAAAACAACAATTGTCTGCCTCGTAGATGATGAATTGGTGAAGAGATCACATTTAGAATGATATTGAGATGCTCTGATTAGGATCCAATTACTAAGCCATTTATCTGAACCCTTGTGATTTCAGGGAGAGGGCTGGGAATCAGAGTTGTGGGCGGAAAAGAGATTCCAGGGACCAACGGAGAGATCGGAGCCTACATCGCCAAGGTTTCACCCGGAGGATGGGCCGAGCAGACAGGAAAAGTTGTTGAAGGTAAGAACTTCTATCCGATTCAGGGGTTATATGAATTGAAAGATTTTACATATATGCTTCTTTTATTATGTTAAACGGTGTTTAAAATAAGCATGCGTCAGCACATTCATTCGTTTATTTTAAGCATTCAGTAGTGTTCCAAAGCAAGTGCCTAATTTGGGAAGCCATTTCTCATTTTAACGGGGACGCTGTTGTTGCAGTATGATTGCTCTCCTTGTTGACTCTGCTTGCTCAGCATGCTTTGTCAATTTGGATGAGCTCCTCTGAGAGTAGCTCAGCTTCCTGAACATGTTTTTGCTTGTTTGATTTGTAATCTTTCATAACTTGTGATTTTAGAAAATGTATTTTTCCTTTAAAGTGTCAAAACTTTTATATTTTATGCCTGAAATATGCAAGCACCAATCTGCTGGTAGATTACACAAGCATCTGTTCTCTATCTTAAGTATGCTTTTCCCTTGGTACAATATAATAATATCTGCTGCCGCAGTGGAAAAAGTGCTAGAGAGCAGATTTAATAGCTGATAGCTGTAGCAATATTATTGTTTGGGTCTAGAATTGAATGCACGCACAATTGCACAATGCATATGCACTTAGACATAGAACCATAAAGTATGTGTGGTTGTTTTGCACACAGCAGGGATCGTATATCAGTAACGCACTGCATGGGCTAAATAAGGATTCATCTGTTAACAATTTTAAGGATTAACTTTCAACCATAAATTCCTATATGCTGAGATATGATGAAAAATATTTCGTATTTTGTAACATTAAAGCCTTTTTAGATATGATTTTGAATACTCACTTTTATAGCTCACAATATTTTCCTCAACTGAACCGAATTTGATTCCAAATCAAGCATTAATCATTTCTACACTTCAAAGCTGAAGTGATGATTTTGGCCTTTATAATGGCAATCTTGCAGAGTGACATAGTTTCTGAACATTTGAGAGATTTGAGTGAAGGGATTGATTGTGTTGAGATGGACAGACATTTTAATGATGTCCTGTTGTTATCAGCCGCTGAAGCACTCCGTATGCAAAAGACCTATCTGAAGACCCGCTTTCATTTGTGTAAGTGCCTGGGGTTTGGCTTGAAGTGGGCTTCAGTTTGCAGTGATTCTTTAAAATTTCCTCTCCCCTCTGCACTTGTTTCTGTCTCTGATGCTGCAGGACTGTTTTAATATAGTGAGTGGAGTGCTCTGGGAAGCATGCTATTAAAGAAGTGTGCATGTTTTTTTTTTTATGTTTGTAGGTAAATCAGTGAATGCTTTTCCTGAATTTCCCCTCAGGAATCACAATAGCACAGCTTTCCTGTCTATCTGTGTGTGAATATATCGTAATAGTTTTTGACATATTTCCCCAATTTATAGCGCCTTAACTTTTTAGTGATGCACTAAACTCAACCTTGGCTCTTAATATAAGGCTTTTAAAAATGTACATACTGTAGGTGACTTTCATAAACAACATCTCTTCTTAAAGGTACAATATGCAATATTGTTTCACCACCAGGGGTCGCTAACCTCTTACAATAACAAAGGTGTATATTCATGACGTATATTCCGCATTAAGCGGAATTATGGATCTTGTTGTCAAGCTGATGGATCTTTTATGGATGAGTGAATACATTGATGTTATAACATGATTGTGGTATGAAGCAGGACGCGATTGCTAGACGTATACCAGCGCCACACACAACGCGATTCCCGCGGATATAAAGAAATATGGACATTTAATTCCACCGAACTACACGCTGAATTACTCACACAGGTCAGTTTATTAGAGGAATTAAACTTGAGGTATAGCATCGCTACTTCTCTAACAGTTTCACTCTCACACTAAACAGCATTTGTGTGTTGAATGTTGTTAGAGAGGTTGTTTGTTGGCTCTATGAGACTAAGTTAGATCAACATTAGAATAACATACAGATCATATTCTAACTTTTCATCATGTTGAACTACATAACATTGATTTGTTTTATATACATTGATTTGCTCACCTGTTTGTTTGCTCAAGTAACATGCAACACTCGCATCTCTGTCAAGTCGAAGTTAGTTGTGGATGTGGAGCTCTCGGCATCTGTAAAAATGTTGATCTTCGTTTTAGTCCTCGTTTTGTCTCAAAGTCTGCTTGCCATGGTCCATAATGTTTGAACAAAACCCTGCTAGAGATGCCTACGCTGTTGAGCACGCATAACCGACCCAGTTGTCCACGTCTGTCGCCATGGTTACTATTGCAGTACGAGGTCAAACCTGGCGGAAACCAGGGGTAACGTGGACATGATGTCATTGACTGGCGACTCCTCACCCCTGCTCACACGCCCCATTTCCATGGTTAAAAATCGCAATTTTCTCACGATTTAGTTGGAAACATTTGGCATATTGTAAGTAATCAACTTAACAAAATTGGCCTAGTGGTTTTTGGATATTTCACAGCAAAAATCCTGCATATTGTACCTTTAATACTTTCCATAACAATCTTCTGACAAATAATGTTTACTTTTGGTCAAGACAGACTGTGAGTATCTGTTTTTACTATTCTACCATAATAAATGTATTTCACTCACTGTTCCTAATGGCATGTGTTGTGTTCCTCAGGAATGCAGGTTATGGAGTGGAATGGAATCTCTCTGCTGGGAAAGACATATGAAGAGGTGCAAAGCATTATGGGTCAACAGTATGGAGAGGCAGAAATATGTGTGCGCCTGTAAGTTACAATGGTGTATTCAACGTTTAAGGCTCAGTCTAGTCCCCCACACGAACAAAAAAGTATCATGTAAATGCCAAGTGTATTAATTAATTCAAATAAATTAGACTTAGACTTCCTTTATTGATCCCCAAGGAGAAATTAAAGGGATAGTTTACCCCAAAATGAAAATTATGTCATAATTTACTTACCCTCAAGTTGTTCAAAACCTGTATGAGTTTCTTCTTTTGTTGAACACAAGATGAAATTTTTCTACAATGGAAGTCAGTGGCTACCATCAACTGTCTGGTTTTCCAAAGTTCGTACAAATATATTATCTTGTGTTCAACAGAAGAAAGAAACTCATACAGGTTTGGAACAACTTGAGGGTAAGTAAATGAGAAAATTTTCATTTTTGGATGAACTATACCTTTAAGGTATTACAGCAGCAACAGAATAAACTAAAACACAAGACAAATTATTCGACAATACAATCATCGATAATCACAATCTGAATATTTATCAATTACAAAATACCATGCAACGAGCATGACAGCACCTCCAATTCACACTCAATGCTCTTGCAATACATACTAAACCATTAGACAAATGGCACTCAAATGTCAAATCTTTAGTCCAAGCTAAATTCGATTACATGTATTTCATCAAATATACAGCTAAAATAAGTAATATTGTGAAATATTATTACAATTTAAAATAAAAAAAAAATCAGTTTTAATAGATTTTACAAAAGTAATCTATTCCTGTGTTGGCAAAGCTGAATTTACACCATCATTACTCCTCTCTTCAGTGTCACATGATCCTTCAGAAATCCTTCTAAAATGCTTAGAATGCTTGATTTGCTCAGGAATTATCAATATTAAAATAGGCCAATATGTGGTTACCACCTGAGACCCTCACTGTACCATGCTGCCCTACAAAGCAAAAAGGCAGTAACTACGCAGAGTGAAGAACTGATAAAAATTACTATAACTCAGGATTTTTGCAGTCACTGTACAAACGACTACCATTTTCCTCCAAAATGACACACATTTGAGATGTTTTGTCACATAACAAAGTATGCCTTGAATGTCATGAAAATGATAATAACAAATGTTTGACCAAAAATGCAGTTACTGCCTTTTTGCTTTGTAGGGCAGCATGGTAGCGCAGTGCTTTTTTTTGTAAGGGCATATAGTTTCACACAATTATTTATGTAAGACATTTTTTTCAGTTTCAGGTTGTGCCATATTAATAATTGAAGAGTTCAGATGAAAAAGCCTCTAAGTGCCATTTGAAATTTTCTTCTTTAATGATGATTTTTATCAAACTTGTATATTTAAGTTCAGTAATTTCACTTAAATAACAATTAATAGGTAATTATCATTGCCATTTAAGTGAAATCACTGAACTTAAATATACAAGCTTGATAAAAATGATCATTCTAGAAGAAAATTTCAAATGGCACTTAGAGGCTTTTGCATCTGAACTCTTCAATTGATGTTATGCTGATTTAACTATCAAATATTTTCAATGCAGTGACTGTGGTCTTTAAGCCAATATGCTAATACAGTTGTTAAATTGACTTCTTTTTAGGGACCTAAACATGCTCTCGAACACAGATCACCCACAACAATTGGATCTCCATAATCAGCAGAGAGCTGGTGAGTGTCTCTAACATTTCATTCTACCCCTTACACTTACTCCTCTTGATGCCTTTAATAAGCTTCTCATACTAACCAAGCTTCTTTTAAGGCAAATGAGTCCACTCTGCAACCATCTTTGCCATGCATATGCTCCAAAGTACTTGAATGGGGAAAGACTAAATTGAAAACAAAAACCATGGCTAAGTTTAATTTTCAATAACATATTTTAGTGATTTCAAAATTTTGCCTCTTAAGCAGGCTAAATGAGACATTTTCAGATCCAGTTCTAGCTAATATGCATGCGTGCCATGCAAGACAAAAAACAAGGCCTGGAAGTTGTGACTTCCTTTCCTGCAACTTTCTTTAGCACTTATTTTAACCCTGGGTTTAACACAGTCTCATCCCAAGAAGTCATATAACTGACGTCTTGGGACGTCTTTTGACCATACGTCAACATCCGCCTTTTTAGGGTACCCTTAAACGTCGGTTACATGACGATCCCGGGCCGTCATACAGCTGACGCTTTACCTTTAACGTTGGTTAGGTGACGGGGTAGGTTTAGGTCTGGGGTAGGGTTAGGATCCGATAACGTCATCTAACCGACATTTAAGGGGAAGTCGGAAGCAAAAAGGCGGAAGTTGACGTATGGTCAAAAGACCTCCCAAGACGTCAGTTATGAGACTTCTTGCACTCCTGACCGTGGAAAAGGTGTTTGTATCAATTAGTACATTGAAAAGTGTTTGTGTGTGTGTGTGTTTTGTAGGTGAGCGTCAGCGCTCTCCAGGTGTAGACCCAAAGCAGCTGGCTGCAGAGTTGCAGAAGGTGTCCCAGCAGCAGGCTCCTGTCTCAGTGCTCTCTGCTCTGGAGAGAGCGGGACACTTGCACTCTGGCACCGGATCTGCCGCTTCCAGTGGAGTCCCTAGCCCTGGACAACCCGGATCCCCTTCCGTCAACAAGAAGCGCCATGGTAGCAAGGTACTGTATTTGGAAATGTGTGCAGGAAGGTGCATCTACATGTGCCTCTTACCGTATATGATGAATATATCAAATGTTGTGTCTGCATAGGTAACTGTGAAATAATTTTTTTTATGATAATTTATTTATACTTAATTATAATTATAAATTATACAATTATAAATAATTTTATGATTTATTTTCCATTATTTTGTTTTTTCAGTCAGCAGAGGTTCTGAAGCCACAACCGCATCCAATCACTGGTGAAATACAAGTGAGTCTGTGCAATTTCAATAGGTCTGACCTTTTTGCATGTACTGTACAAGACTATTCCAAAGTTAATTTGAATGATATGGTTATGTTTTGACTGTGTTCACATCATCTAAGCCAGTAATTATTCCCATTTCCAGATATTTGAATATGGCAGTCAACTAATTAGCAGCTATTACAATGGTCTACAAACATTGTAATTGTGTACAAACAATAATTACAATAGTCCCACTTTATATTAAGTGGCTTTAAGTATTATGTACTTACATTGAAATTAATAATGTACTTATATTTTTGAAAAATATAAGTACATTATTACTTATATATTTGATGTATGTACTTGTACTTATATATTTGAAAAATACCAGCATGTAATTACAGCTATAATTAATTTATGTAATTACATTTGTAATCACACAGTTGACCCTTCCCTCACACATTAACCTACTCTTAAACCAAGCCATACCACCACACCTGTCCCTAACCTTACCTGTATCATACTGTACCTCAATAGCAGCAAAAGTGTTTTACAATACAACAGGAACACAATAATATGTTGTACTTATTTTTCGATTTAAGTACAGTACATAGTACTTAAAGCCACTTAATATAAAGTGGGACCAGATAATTTGTTCAATATGAGATGTAGAAATTCAGATTTTTGAGTAACCACAAATATACTAGTCATGCTCTTGCCTGTTACTAATAATAATAATAATAAATTTTATTTGTAAAAGCACTTTACATTTAAAAAAAACCCTCAAACTGCTACAAAGTGTTACTGTTGAATACTGGATGAATCTCTCTTCATATCCTGATAACACGCAATAATAGAGGTGGTCTAAATAATAAATAAATGTACATAAATTTTCTGTGGAAGTCTCAGCCGGATTGGAATGATAGAATGTCCTACCTCCCTGTAAACGTATTTATTTGCATACCTCCGAGCACCCTGCTCGTGCAGACATCAAGTCATCAGCATGTTTCATAAGGCTGTGCAAATTTTTAGACAAATAGCCACCTTTTACAGTTCCTCCTAAACCAAAACAGCGATCATATGCTCACTATGGTAAACTATGACATGATGTGAACAAATGAGATGGCCTGAATTATGGATTTCTATCATAATACTATCAGCGCCAGCATGAGTCTGCAGCTATCAGATATTACAAGTCAGAGTTAAGTTGTTAACCTTTATTATTGTAATGTTATGTGCTTTGGAACATGAGGTAATTTAAAGCAGACTCTGTTATGTGCGTTAATGTGTTTTGGAGGAGGCGTGGCTTTGGAGACGCTCTGAAGGGAGGGTGGGATCGTATGCTTTTAAAAATAGAGATTCTAAGATCTCTGAAAATGCCTATCCTACATTTCAGTACATATTTTTTTTTTGTTGTTGCTTTGAAATATTATATTTAAGATGCATTTTATATAGAAAATTGTGATCAGCCCTCGCAACCTTCTCCAGTATTGACCTTATGCACAGCTGCACTACTTCCTGAACTTAAGCCAGCTCCTTGTTTCCTGTCTGCCCTTATTGGCCGAACTTGATTAATTCAGGTGTGTCTGATTATTGTTGCCGTGACTACTGAGGTCAGGCACACCTGGATTAATCAATTTGTCCAATAATGACAGACAGGAAACAAGGAGCTGGCTTAAGTTCAGGAAGTAGTGCAGCTGTGCATAAAGCCAATTGACTGCTTTATTGAATTTAAATTGCAGCATCCCAGTGCTGATTTGATGAATTTGAATGCACTGCCTAAAGTATTGTGTGTCATATAATTATCTTTCCCTCAGCTTCAAATCAACTATGACAGGAATATGGGCAACCTGATTGTTCATGTGCTGCAAGCAAGAAACCTTGCTCCTAGAGAAAACAATGGATACACAGACCCTTTCGTTAAGGTCTATCTCTTGCCAGGGAGAGGGTGAGTGTCCTTGTCTACGTGGCTGTGTGTGTGTGGTGTGTTTGTGTTCGTATGTTTGTGTGCGTGCAAGTGTTAAAGGAAAAGAGGGACGATTTATAGACTCTACAGTACCTGTATTTCTTTTATGTTTGTCTTTGTCTGCATATATAAGTGTTGTAATTTCTATTAATTTATTGTCTGATTTTTATTTTTTAAATTACTTGAGTCTCTTAATTTGATTCAATTCCCCTTTTGGGGGGGGGATAGCTCCTGTTGTTGTTTTTTCTCCCGGCCTTTCAAAAACTCTCCTTGTTTTTATAGTATAATGACGTATACAAATTATTTCATAATAATTGGAATGGAACGAAAGTGTATAGAGTGTTTCATAATCAAATGAAACACTGGGTGGCAGATAAAAACAAAAAAGTGACCTATAATAGCTTGCAAATCCAGTGGGCTAAAAGGTGGCTTTCCTGAGTAGAAGTCCTTACCACTTTAGTACTGAAATGACTTATTGGAAGGCTAAAGTGGAAGAGATCTTCTTTGGAGAAGTCAATTTTTATTAGCTTAGCCTTCCTCTCTTAACATGCTACCTAGTAATCAAGCTCAGTGTCTCGGACTGCGGAGACAGCACAATCGATGTGGCTTCCACCAGTATGGGGAGTGTAATGCTATATCTGCCATCTCCTAATGGCCATATCTGCAGTGTTTATGAGATTAGTTCCTATTACCTGCACACATGATCCTTCTGTCTGGTGCTAAAAGCTCGGAAGCCACGACTCCACCCAAGCCGCAACTTTTTTTTTGGAGGGGTTTCCGTCTACCCTTTCCTTGGATTCTCTGACTGTTGTCTGTTTGTCTGTCTACTTTTACTTTGCATTCCATTCAAATCTCCGGATTGGTTCAGACAAGTCATGGTTGTCCAGAACGCAAGGTAGCGTGGTGATTCTTTTTCTTTTCATTTTACTTTTTCATTGGTGCGTGGGTGTGTTTGTGTGTGTGTGTGTTTGGATTTCCTTTCTTTCATAATCTAGCTGTCATTCGTGTGGTGAAACCTGCATCATCTGTGAAGTGTCTCAGTCAGATCTACCTCAAAGCAACCTCTACCTCTCAAGTTTTTGATGTGAAGTCAATAAATTCTTGAAATGATTCCCTCAAAGCCAGTAAATATTAAGTACAGGTGTGCAACTCTACCATTTTTTTAAATTCACATCAGCTCATTGTAAGAGTCTACCGCTACTGTATGCTTGCATAGATTGCCCATATACTCATGTTGAAATTGACATTTTTCCTCATTTTACTCTGTGATCTGATAATGTCATCATCATTACTGGTGCCATGGACCGTACATGCATCAGTGTTGACTCTTGTGATGTCCTCTCTTGATGAAACTCAACTATCCTCAAGTGTGGCTATATAAATGTACTATATACCAATTGAAATGCATAATCTAAGTCTATTGCTCCTTGTATCCTCCCTCAACATGATGACCTCACAGTGCTGAGAACAAGAGAAGGACTAAATATATCCAGAAAACTCAGAACCCAGAGTGGAACCAGACCGTCATTTATAAAAATATCCTTCTGGAGCAGGTAAGTACGACATTAACTATTATTAATTCAGTTTATTGTTTCAGACATAATTCAGACTTGTCAGTGCCCTCTATCAGTAAGAAAAATAACATTCTTTCTCACTTCTGTTTTTTGAAATACTTTATAACTTTTTCAGACAGTCATTCTTCATGCAGAATTCATCTTTCATCTCTCTATTTTTCCACATCCCTCTTTCTCTAGCTCTATGTAATGTTATATATAGTCCAAGGAATATGCACAGAATGTATTACTTGTAATTACTAGTCTAAGACACAAGGGAAGTTTGACATCACAGTCACATTTCCCATGTGTCCCATTTTTTCCATCCAAACTTGGCATTCCATTCTTGAAAACACTGAATGTTGACCCAGTTTTGCTGTCATTGCTATGCTGTTTATCGAGTCACGGATTTCCTGTTAAAATATGTTTGTGCCTTTAGAATTATGTCTTCAGCCAGCATCTGACTAAAAATTGTGTTTGTGTGTGTGTTCGGCTTAGCTGAAGAAGAAAACTTTGGAGGTTACTGTGTGGGATTATGACAGATATTCCTCAAATGATTTCCTGGGAGAAGTGAGTGTTGCTAGATGAGTGTCATTCTATGTACCAAAAAACACAAATGGCAGAGAAAAAAAATAATTTGTATTGCATCAGTCCCTTAGGTGTGATTCAAAGTATGCTAGCATTTTGTCTTCTCTTCCATGAGTTATTGATATGAAATGTGTAATTCTTAAGTCATTTTAGCTTCTGTCAGTATCTATTTGCATTCTTATCGACCAAGGAATAGTTTATAGTTGACTAGTCAAATATAATATAATCTAAAACATTATGAATATGTGTTTTTTTTGTAGGTGCTCATTGATCTTTCAAACACGACTCAGCTGGATAACACACCTCGCTGGCACCCCCTAAAGGAGCAAAGCGAGAGTATTCAACATGGAAGGACCCACCCTCCACAGGGGCCCGGTGGCTCTGGGGGACTTGGAGGCCCTGGAGGGTCAGGAGGTTCTGGAGGTCAAGGAGGGCAACCGGAGAACCACCAGTCCCCTAAAACCTCCGTCATCAAAAGCCGCAGTCATGGCATTTTCCCTGATCCTGCTAAAGGTATGCATACTAAACAAAAATAAACACAGGGATTTCTAGTTATATAATGCCATTCAAAGTCTAGTCTAGTATAAGACTGTATTTGCTTGATCAAAATACAGTAAAAACAGTCATATTGTGAAATATTATCACAATTCAAAATAAATGTTTTCTATTTCAATAGATTTTAAAATGTAATTTATTCCTGAGACTACAAAGCTGAATTTTCAGCAGCCATTGCTCCAGTCTTCAGAGTCACATGATCCTTCAGAAATCATTCTCTAATATGCTGATTTGCATAGAGATACAAGACATAAGTCAATACAATCAAGAAATGCATTTTTTTTATTTATTTTTTTTTTTGCTGAATAAAATTAGCATGACTCTTAGGAATTAAAATGGAATTAACGAATTTAAAAATGGAATTAAAACTGTTAAAATTAGGAAGCTGTCTTAAAGGCATGTCCAGGTACTGGACAAAAAAAAGCACAGCTGCCCAACTCACTGCAGAATTAAATGTATATCTCAACTCTCCTGTTTCTATCAAAACTAAAATCAAAAGACTGAAGCCTTGCTGACCCCAAACTTTTGCACAGCTGTGCATATTTAACAGGAGAAGGAGGGTTTAAGGTGTATTTGGGATCTGTGCAGAATTAATCGAGGGCACGTACTTTATGTTCACAGACACACAAGTCCCTACAATAGAAAAGTCTCACAGTAGTCCCGGGAGCTCCAAATCTTCCTCTGAGGGTCACTTGCGCTCCCACGGCCCCTCACGCAGCCAGAGTAAAGGCAGCGTCACCCAAGCACACCTGGAAGAAGCCGGGAACGCCATCGCTGCAGCCGAGGCTGCGGTGCAACAGGCCCGACTCCAGCCAAGTAACCCTTACTACTTCACATGAGCTCACAGCCTATCCGTTCTCTGTCTTTCTTTCTTCCTTCCTCTCATTCTCGCACTCTTCCGCTATTTCTTTTCCATTCCCTCTCGTCCTCACCTTTCTGACACATTTGTTTTATTTTTTGTTTAGTTTAGTTTTCATCATTTTATGTTAATAAATGAAAGCCTACACCTAAAATCACAAAATGAGAACTTAATAATTCATAAATAGACAATATCTTATTCAATATTACATTTTATTGTCCTAAAGTACTAAAGTAAATCTCCCAGCATTTACATTTAGATATTTGAGTGGCAAAATGGAAATGATCTCATCTAAAAAATCTTGATTTTTAAAAAAAACAAACAAACAAAAAAAAAAAAAAACCTAAAACAACCAATGTCTGTTAAACTCCCTTTTGTAAATCAAAAATCCCAAACCACAAGATTGCCTTTAGCTACAGTAAAACTTAAAAAAAATGTAATGTCAGGCTCAATCTTTCTTTGCAATTCTGTATTAATAGAGGAGACATTTGTTTAAAAAAATAAATAAATAAAAAAATTAAAAAACAAAACAATTCCCTAGAGGCACAGCGCTAATTTTACCAACTAAAGTGCTATTCTTTCCCAAATTTCCCTGCTGTCAGAGATACTCAATGCTAAATTTGAGAGTATATACTGTAGAAGACACTTCACACTGACATCCAGAGCATGATGAACCCCTCTGTTACCATATTTCCCCTTGCAAGTAAAATCCCAGGCCCTTACCCCAGATCAAACCCATATCTATGTCCGCATGATTGTGGTGTGTAAAAATCATGAGCTGGTTTCATGTGAGGGCGACAATGCAATCTGTGGATGAGTCCCTGTAGAGAGACAGCCCCATCTAAAGGCAGAACTGGCCCCATACTGATCATACAACATCTTCCAGCCAATGAGAGCAAAGTATCGAGTCAGATGACCATCATGGAGGGATCTCTGCTAGAGGAGGTGAGAGACATGTGACTCCTCCCTCTCTCTGAATATAAGAATAAAAATCAGCACTAATAAGCACATTACACGTCCATTTTAGAGGCGAAACACAATAATGTTTATATCTAAAGTCAAGAAAGCCATGAAATTTGCTAAATTTCTGTTCTGTGGTTAAACCGATGTTTAAGTTATTTTAAAAAGAGTGCATTACCTTTCATTTCACCGTGGCCTCTCTTTATTTTACTTTTTGTTCTTTTGCTTTTCTTTTCCGTTCATATGTGTAAAATGCATATCCATTGTTTTTGCATAAATTGTGTTTATGTTATAATGTAAATAATGAGCCCTGTATTTATATGGCACATGTCTAATTTCAGCTTTCTCTCTTTGTTTGTATGCGCATGTGTATTTTTACAGATAAATCAAACCACAGAATGATTGATGGGGATGGATACACCCTGGACAGTGAAGATGGCATGGCCACTAATGCTTTGGACAGCGCCATATTTCAGGTCCCCCAGCTGTAAGTACCTATTCAATCCTGCAATTGCAATTAATCTGTATCATATGGATTTCATGTATTTATTTAGTGAAGTTGTTGGATATTTGGCTATTTTAAGATTATTGGCCAGTGCAACAGAAACACCAGTGTATATAGTGCAACTAGTGCCACTTGTATATGTAATATACATGTCAAATGTTTGGAGTTAATGCTATTGTTAAAGTTTAGTCTCTTATGCTCACCAAGGCTGCATAAGTTCTGTACAAAAAAACACAGTGATATTGGTAAATATTATTTCAATTTAAAATGATATTTTTCTGTTAGAATATATTTTAAAATGTAATTTACTCCTGTGTTGGCAAAGCTGAATTTTCAGCATCATTACTCCAGTCTTCAGTGTCTCATGATCCTTCAGAAATCATGTGAAGAAATGGCAATTTGGTGCTCAAGAAACATTTCTTATTATCAATGTTGAAAACAGTTGTGGTGCTTTATATGTGTATATTTTTTTCCTCAAGATTCATTAATGAATAAAATTTGAAATATATATTTTGCAACATTATAAATGTTTTTTACTGTCAGTTTTAATCAATGTAATGTATTTGCCATATATTATAATTAATAATAAATGCAAATTTATTTAAAATTGTTTTATTTTATTGTTTCCAATAAATCTGAAATCTGCAGAATAAGAAATATTTCTAATTCATTTTATGTCAATTGTTTTTTATTTCAATATTAAAAACATAAAAACTCCAGGTTTAAATGTGATTTGAAATCTTTGTTTTTTAAAATATGTATATACCCTAACATTTTAGACCCTAATATGTATATACTAATATAATATATAATAATAATACAAAAGTTGCAGTACTCACACCTTCAATTTCTTTGCTCTATTGTTATTCATTTCATCAGGAAAAACATTCCTAATGGGACAGATAAAAGCAAAGGAGTTGATTCTTTGAACCTGCCAGATTCGGAAGGTAACGATCTGTTTTGTATTCCATGCTCATAGCAGTGACCCTTATGAGAATACAATTGGTAAACTGTGAGTCATAATACAGCTTTGCACAATGTTACACAAGGTAGTCAGTCAGTACAGGTCAGGTTCCCCCCTGAGGTTGAATTAGCACTGGTCAGAAAGCTGTTTGCGAGACTAAAAACCTGTTAAACAGGAAAACAGCAGTCATCCCCTCTGTTCTGCTCTAGACGTCCCACTGCCACTCATTGCTGAATTATTCATCACAGCGGATGGTGTGTTTTTGTTGCTGTCAAAAGAGACAGACTTCAGCACAACAAAACACGGACAGTGTCGAACGAACATTTTTGTTTATCTTTGTACAGCATAATGAACATTGTTTTGCATTTAGTTTCCACCAGTATCTTGTTCTGATGTCTAGTATTTCATTTTACTTCATGTTTTATAGTGTATATAACTATTGTTTTAACATACATACATAAAGGATTGGACAATGCAACTGAAACACTGAGCAATATAGTGTTGTGTTTCACACCTGTACACTATATGTGCTGCCTGGTGGCCAATCTTACATTCCATCAGTAAGAGCAAAAGCTCAGCTGTACATAAAGTATTGGGATTCAAACAACATAATGGGAGGCATATCAGAGTTCAAAAGAGAACAAATTGTTGGTGTGTGTCTCGGTGGCTCATCTGTGACCAGGTCAGAAGTAAAGTAACTGTCAATGCAAGAGGAAGCTGTCTAAAAGAGGGGTTCAGGTATTAACCCAGATTGTATCCAAAAAACATAAAAGCACAGCTGCAGAATTAAATGTGCACCTCAACTCTCCTGTTTCTGTCAAAAACGTTTGTTGTGAGCTTCACAAAGTTGATATTCATGATCAATATTCAAAGCCAAACCTTTGGTCACTCATGCCAATGCCAAATGTGGGTTTCATTGGTGCCAACAGCGTAAATCTTGGGTTTTGGATAACTTGATAACTTGGGTCTTGGATAAGAAAAATACTTAACAAATGTACATGTGGTTCTCTGATGAGTCCATCTTCCCTGGGAATTACAGTGTGGAGAAGTCCCAAAGGGGATTAACACCTGGACTGTCAGCCCATTCTCACCCCAAGGCGTCACCTAACTGCATTTTGACCATGCGTCAATATCTGACGATTTAGGCACCATTTAGCGTCAGTTAGATGACACCTGTAAGCCCACCCCTACCCCAGACCTAAACCTACCCGCGTCATCTAACTGATGCTTATCCTTTAGCGTCAGTTATATGGAGCCATAGGATCGCGTCATGTTACTGACGCTCAGTGTTGGGGAAGCTACTCTGAAACTGTAGTTTGACAAGCTACAAGCTATTCATAAGTTAAAGTAGTTAAACTACAGTCAAGCTACCCTTTTGGAAAAGTAGTTAGCTACACTACAAGTTACTATCAAAAAGTAGCTAGCTACATTGAAATTAATGCCTTTTTTGAACAACGTATATTATAAATAACTGAATAAGTGTCTGAGAAATGTTTTAAGTAAAATATTTAGTGTTTAAAATAATGCAATACAATTATGATTTCAAAGAGTATTGTTTTATTTCACACAACACTCAAATATCTCAGACTGTTTGTCAAAAGTGCAAAATTGCAACAAATAGCCTACAACATTGCAAGAACAAAATATACATCCAACGTAAATTGCATGTAGAACATTTTCTCAAAAATACCGATTGAACTTGGACAAATAAGGCCATGGGTAATTAAAAGTTAGTTGTTTCTTCATCCTCCAAATCTGCCGTCACGTCTTGCTCCAACCCACTTCTGTACGTCAGTGAACCGTTAGCCGCAAGATGCGTGATTAAACAACAGGTGGCGGTAATGGCAAAAAATGAGTTTGTAATCTAACAAGAAGAAGAATATCCTTGTATCACGCTGATTTGCGCAGGCTCGAGAATCCCAATGTAGCTTTTGTTCGCGCTACACCGCTACTTGATGCAAAAAGTAGTTAGCTACGGGAAAAGCTACACTGTTTAAAAAGCAACTGAGCTACTGCCAAGCTACTGAAAAATGTAGTTAAGTTAGTTGCGTCGCTACTTGTAGTTAACTACTCCCCAACACTGCTGACGCTAAAGGGCGCCTAAAGCTTCGAATATTGAAGCATGGTCAAAAGGTGACACCTTGGGGTGTGAATGCGTTGGGACTGTTGCTGCCCAGAGTGAAGCACAAGGTGGATCGTTTGGGATGCAATATCGTTACCGCACTACTTGTGCTAAATGCTGTCAAGGACTGCTCAACCAGTCTAGGGGACCATGTGCACCTAATGGTTATAATATTGTACCCTGAAGGTGGTGTTGTGTATCATGATGATAATGCACGGTAACACTTTAGAATACGGTTCCTTCATTAATTATTAACTACACAAGAACCAATGAGTAACACAATATTAACAATCTAGTAACTATTATTAACTAACAAGAAACTCTGATCAACAAACTAGTAAGTAGTGCACAGATGAAAGTGGTACTTCATACTTCTTTGGGAATTACTAATTATTTGGATCCGTATTATAAAGTGAAGATCATTGGAACTAACTAGTAATGACTCAAGTGTTACTACATGATCTAGTCATGACTTGTGCAATCAAACACTAAAGTCATTTCAAGCGTTTGAGATTTTTGGTGAACTTTAGTATACTTTTAGAAGAACATTTCTTTAGAAGTATGTAGTAACACTTGACTCATTGCTAGTTAGCTTCCATGATCTTCACGTTATAATACGCATCCATGTAATTTAGTAATTCCTACAGAAGTATGTAGTAACACTTTAGTCATTACTAGTTAGCTCCCATGATCTTCACTTTATAATATGGATCCATATAATTTAGGTGGTTTGCAGTCACGTGATTGTGTTGACGCGCGGAATGCAGATGGAGGACAAGGAGTGAAGAGCGCAATGGATGAGATGGAGGAAAATCCGTACTGTACTACTTTAGACGCTATTACAAGAGAAATATATAAACAGAAAATCGAAACATATGTTGGACGTGATCCTTACGTTATGAAGAGGACCGATTTTCAACTGAATTGAGAGATTTGCCTGCCATCAAGGCTGTAGATATCAGCAACTAACTCGTCTTACAGACATACTTTGACTTTAAAAAGTTCGGAAACTGGTACGTTACACATAATTGTATTTAAACACCTGAATAATGTAATTATAAGCCACATAAATAATGTATATTCACATTTGAAGAAGTGATCACTGTACACACACACACACAGGCATTTTCCCATTCGGCTCCTCCCGACCGCAGACGTAGGTTTGCAAGGCATTTTTCCCCGGTGTTTTTCTGTCAATTTCTTGTATTTTCCACCCTTATGAACAACAACTTTTGGCACACGATAAAAACTCCTCGTGGTTTGATCGATTTGAGCAACCATAAACGACATAAAACATAGGCATTTTGAGTGTGTTATAGTGCTTCCTAAATATATAAAATCACTTCCTGCCCTCCATCTGCGTTTCGCGTCATGGCAACGCAGTGGCGTGACGTCACGTGAAAACAAGCTGTTCCCACAGAAGTATGTAGTAACACTTTAGTCATCACTTGTTAGCTCCCATGATCTTCACTTTAATACGGATCCAAATAATTAGTCATTCCCATTAGAAGTATGTAGTAACATTTTCATCTGTGCACTATTACTTACTAATTTGTTAATCAGAGTTTTTTTTTAGTTAATAGTAGTTACTAGATTGTTAATAAACTTTTTCAGTAGTTCTCTGGGAAACAGTAGTAGTTATAGTAGTTATTGATTAGGTAATAGTGAACTACCACTTCCATCTGTGCGCAATTACTTACTAGTTTGTTAATCAGAGTTTCTTGTAAGTTAATATTAGTTATTAGATTGTGTTACTTATTGGTTCTTGTGTAGTCATTCATTAACGAGGGAACCTAATGCACAAATACACACAGCAAGACCGGTGACAGAGTGATGGACATGAAAGTGAAGTTGAACATTTTCATGGCCTGCACAGTCACCTGATCTGAAGACAATCAACATACTGTGGGGTATTTTGGAGAAGTAAGTCAGGAAACGCTTTCCTCCACCAGCTTCACCATAGTGACCTAGCCACTGGAAGAGGAATGGCTCAAAATCCGCACATAGCACATATCAGGGCACATATCTGTCATTCAAGACAACATGATGAATTATTAGACTAATAAATTATTGTGGTCTAAAACCAGGTGTTTCAGTTTCATTGTCCAACCCCTGTAGTTCATTTCTTATGAACGTTTTGACACCATTTACTTTTTGCTTAGTGCAAAATTTTGCCCTCTAGAGGTCGCCATTGCCCACAACTTGTATTTGTGAACAGCAATTTATTTAGAACAGCTGACAATATGCAGTAAATGAAGATACATACAACAAATATATGAAACAGAAAAGGTTGTATTTTGTTACTCTATGTATCTATGTATGTACTGTATGTATCTTTATATCTATTGCATGTCTATCGATCTATCTATATCTATCTATCTATCTATCTATCTATCTATCTATCTATCTATCTATCTATCGTCTGACTGTAGGTAAGATGATGGGTGAGATCAAGGTTGCATTGAAGAAAGAGATGAAGACTGAAGGAGAGCAGTTGGTTCTTGAGATCCTGCAGTGTAGAAACATCACCTACAAGTTCAAATCTCCAGACCACCTACCCGGTAATGCAATGTTCCTCAACAGATCCTCATAAATACAAATGACATAAAGTAATGTCGTCAAGATAAGTGAATTGTATATTGAGAAAGATTTTGCTTACTTTCAACTTGAAATGCTAACAAATCTATTATATTTCACCTATCTTTGTAGACTTGTATGTAAAACTTTATGTGGTGAATGTGGCAACTCAAAAGAAGATCATAAAGAAGAAGACCCGAGTGTGTCGCCATGACAGAGAGCCGTCATTCAATGAGACATTTCGTTTTAACCTGAATCCTGTTGGTCACTCTATTCAGGTGAGAGAAATGACAAACTACAAATATATAGTCACAAACACACACTACCATAGCATTCAAAAGTTTGGGGTAAGATTTTTGGTGGTAACACTTTACTTGAAGGGGTGTGCTTAAGAGTAACATGACACCTTCATAATCATGACATGACATATATTATGAATATGAAGGAAGTTGTATGTATGTTTGTGACAACTGTCATTTAGTGTCAATCGCTCAGTTGTGACATTTTTAATGCAAATATGACATTGTTTGAGATGTCTTTGTTATGATACCTTGACAAACCAATACATCATAGCCTGTCAGTGTCTTTGAGTGTCTGTCAGTGTCTTTATGACACAATCTGTCATAAACATGACATAGCAGATTAATGATCAAATTTAAGAAACCATCTAGCTTTAATGGTTAATCTTACATTAAATTGTCAGGCGGTTGGTTTTGACATTGGCTGTCATGAAGCCATTATAACTTTTTAATGACAAATTCAATTAGTACCACTGTAGTTGAGGTCACGAAAAATATTCATCCCACAGTTATAATGGCCTCATGAAAGCCAATGTCAAAGCCAACCACATGACAGTTTAACTTAATTTTATGTCAAGTTGTCATGACAAAGAAATTGATTGGTTATGATGTTCTGGTTTATGTCAAGATGTCATAACAAAGACATCTTTAACAATGTCATATTTGCATTCAAAATGTCATTATTGAGTGAAATACACTTATTGACAGTTGTCATAAACATGCATAAACCCTACTTCATATTCAAGACATATGTCATGTCATGGTTATGAAGGTGTTATCATGTCAGTCTCATGCACACCCCTTCAAGTAAAGTGTTACCTTTTTGGTTATGTTTTTAAAAGTTTCTTAAACTCGCAAATGCAGCAAAAAAAATAAATAATAAAAAATAAATAAATAAATATATATATATATATATATATATATATATATATATATATATATATATATATATATATATATATATATATATATATACACATTATTTTAAGGTGTAATTTATTCCTATGATGACAAAGTTACATTTTCAGAATCTTTCACTCCAGTCTTCTGTCAAATAATTCTAATATGCTGATTTGCTGCTCAAGAAACATTTAATATTATTATGTTGAAAAGTTGTGCTGCATGTTATTTTTGTGGAAATCGTGATACATTGTTTTCAAGATTTTTTGATGACCCTTTTACGGTCAATAGATAAAAGTATATATTTATTTAAAAAAAAACAAAAAAACATCTTACTTACCCCTAGCTGTTGAACAGTAGTGTATGTATAATATTGTATTAAACTTAACTCTTTCACTCACCCTTTGTTTACCCTTTCCCCTGTCTTGCATTCCCTTCCTATTTACAGATGTTTCTGGTGTCAAATGGAGGGAAGTTTATGAAGAAGACCCTGATTGGTGAGGCCTACATCTGGCTGGACAAAGTGGACATGCGTAAGCGGGCGGTCAGCTGGCACAAGCTAGTGGCCACCACCAATCAAACACAGCCATAATCAGATGCCCATCCATCTCCCATCTTTGCCCTCCAAAAAAATAAGAAGAACTAAAACAGGAAATGGTGAGTTTGGGAATCTGGAATGGCTGACAGGTGATGGAAAGATAAAATCAAGGTGAAGAAATAAACTGACTACTGCGTCGAACAGTCTGCAGGGTGAGACTGCTGGTTTTCTAACTGAAAACTGTGCTCCAAATTCCCAACCATTCCCAATAAGGATATGGAAATCCATTTCCACTCCCCATGCACTGTGGTTGTCTTTTTGCAACTACATTCTACATCTAAAATATCTTAGGCATGAGCCAATCATTACTTGAGATTTTCTACATTTCAATGCCATTTTAGCTGTCATCACATGTTCAGTCATATTTCTCAAAGAAAAAAAAAACATTTACATGGATATAAACGTAGCATAATTTAAAGTTTTTGACACAATCATGTGATATATAATGACCATATCAGACTATGTTATGCACTGTATGGAGATTATACTGTAAGGAAGAAAGACAATCGTAAATATAATGGATTTCCCTTTTTGAATGCAGCATCCAAACGCACACAATTTAAGATTCCTCTGTTTATATTGTCTTGAGTGTCGTCTTCAACGTTTAGGGAATTTTAAAAACTTCAGACTGACGTCAGCAGTTGGATACGGATGGCTCATTGAAGTTGAGATGATTTTCACACAACCTTCTTGATGTTTGTTGGATGCTAAATGAGGGCGTACTTTGTTTTTTAGCATCCCAAGCCCTCAAATTAGGTTCTCTGAAGTTAAAGGGCATCCAGTCTCTGTCCAGAACTATGATTGTACGTGTCCCTGATATGTGTTTGTTTTATGAAGAGCATCTTGAAGTAAATGTCATGTTAGTGATCTGATGTTGTCATCAATAGTCTCCGTTTTGTGACCAAGTTGTATGTGGCATCCAAATATGCAACGGGGAAAAAAAATAATAATAATAATGAACGTATACCTTTTTGGCATTTATATAAGGGTTCTGGCTCAATTGGCTTGACTAAAATCCAGATGTAATGTTAGTTGTTTATTTAAATGGTGCAATTCTGTCTGTCTTTTGTCACGTGTCACTGTTCCATGGTGGTACACTTTTTAATATTGTTAAGTTCATCTGGTCATGTCAGTTTAGCTATGAAGGATGGTTATTTTTTCATTATGATCACTGCCTCTGCACCATATCAGTGTATAGATACACTAGTATGTGCCATTGATGGATTAAGGCACATGTTTTTGTCTGTCTAGGTCCTAAAACCACAAGTCAGTAATTTTCTAACTTAACGGTCAGTGTTTCCAAGATCAATATATCAGTGGACATGTCTCACACATTTTATAACCTGGCTAATAAAACATACTCCAACATTTCCATTTTATTTAATCTACATCTTGCACAAGTGGTGCACAGATGTACCTGAGTAAAAGGTTGATGTCATAGTGAGATAAACTATTGTGTGCCAACCTGATGTTTTAACCAAACCACTGGTTCTGTTTGGGTAAATCTATGCAACATGGATTATGTTCTTTGAATGCATATACCTTAACATGCGGCATCCGGCGAGTCTGAATATATGTATATCTGTTAAAGAAAACAAGACATAAATTATATGAATATTGTATAGTGTTTATTTTTATTTATTTATTTTTACTTACTCTTTATGGCACAGTACATATTAATGCACTTTACGTTCGTGTTTTCATAGGTTTCCAAATGTCATCATAAATAATGACAAAAGAAATATGCTGACATACCATAAAAATTGGTAAAAAATAATCTGTGCATATTTTAAACATCACATTGCATATTTTATATTGCGTATACTTATGATGGCCAATCAAAACCTGTCATTGTCATAAACTTTTCACCTATAGCATCACACCTTTCAAAGTTTTTTTCTTCAGTTGTTCCCTTTAAGCAAGCGCATATCATTTTTTGACTACTAAAAATGATCTTCTATTCTTATATTACCCAATTTCTTTTAAAATGACGATGCGTTTGATGAATTCAGTTGCCGTAAACAGTGTGAATGTGATTTTTTTTTTTTTTTTTTTTTTTTTTTTTTGGTTTGTAAATATATAGGATATTTTCTATGAAAAAAAGTGAATATTTATTTGGTCTGACGTTGAGCATGTGATTGTGATCAAGGTCAAACTCTGTCTGTACATACTGTATTTGTCTAAATGTGTAAGAAAGTAATATCTGAATTGGTTTAAAATCATGTGTTCGATCAACCCATTCCAACCTGTTTGATGAAATCAACAGCATCTCTCAGATTGAAAACGGTAAGGTTTAAAAAACAAAAAGAAGAAAAAATGGAAAAAAAGACAACACAAAATTTCCTGTAAAATTGAATGTTGTCCAAGAGTTTCTATGTTTTTACATAGATGTTGCATGTTTTGTTAGATGTTTGTTGATATATTTTGCCTCCAGATTCAGTTTAAAAAGAGAGAAAAATTGAACACATCACCTGAAGTTGTATGCGGACTGTAAAAATGCTTGTAAAATGAGTCTTGTTTTTCACTTCGTGTAAAAAAAAAAAGTAGAAAAAAACTCTAATGTTATGGTTTTGTGGTTGTCCACAGGATGTCATGAAATTATGCAAATTGTGCAGTAGAGAAAAGATAATATATGAAAAATAAGAAAAATATAAAAAAAAACTTTCTCCCTGCGTCCAAATAATAAAGAATAGATTCTATTTCAAATGTGAAAATGTCTTTCGTATGTTTTGATTGTTGGTATGTTTGTATCTGGTGAAATCTTAGTGGCATAGTGCGATTATGAAAACGATTTTTAATTAAAGCTGCAGTCTGTAAAAATTATCCAAAATAAAAAAAAAAAATAATACACTAAACATATTTAGATATATCAAAATCGTCCTCCATTGTGATTTCCTGTATATCTAAATATGTTTAGTGAAAGGTAAAACTTCCGAAATCTCTGTGTAAACGATGCGTGATGTAGACGCGCGAGAGATCATTTCCGGCGTAACGTCTGGAGACGGTTCAGTTCGGTTCAGTTGGACATCAGATTCAGATCAGTTCGACGGCTGTTAACAAGAGGTAAAAACGATATAAATACTGCTCGTTTCGTGTCTTAGGCCATCAGTGTGTACTTACATTCACGAGTCATTAAATCATGTTTAATTTTGACTTCTCTGTGCATGCTCTTTGAGGTGGACCCCCTAAACCTGCATTATATGACTGACAGACAACACCGGTTTGCCCGAAAAATGTCAAAATTGAAAATACTGTGGAAACAAAGACACCTACATCTTGGATGCCCTTGAGGTAAGCTAAAACATATTAAATTAATTTCAAAGTGAACTATCCCTTTAACATTAACAATTTGAGAACAAAGGATCATTTGCACGGTTTGATGTGATATGATCCATCGTTAGATTTAATCAGCACTATTTATTGCAATGCCTTTTTTCAGTCGAGTTGGTGAGAAGAACAAAAGTGGATGTTACTTACCTGTTCAGATGACATGGTAGCGTGAAAATTCATACGTTGGTCTTCCAAAAAGTGGAATCTGGGATTGAGAATGAGAATCCTCACTGGCGCTGTGACTGACAACCGCACATTCTCCTCAAATCATTGGATTAATCCGCACTGTACCATGCCGAGCCGAGGTACAACTCGCGTAAAGTTGATAATTCCGCAAATTACTGCAATTGCAGATTTCGAACAGAGATGGCGACAAAGAGGAAAAACTGCAGACGAGCTTTAAAACTTATATCTAAATAAATGTATATGATAATCCATTTGTTTTTCTCTAGTGTAATTTCCACCCCCATTATTAATTAGCAATAATAATAATAATAATTTATAATTATTATTATTATTAGTCATGTAAATATATAAGCACAAACTGTGCAGCCCTACAAACAAGCACAATCTTTTTTTTTTTTAAATGCAAAGCACAATTTTGACCACAAAAAAACCCAAACTGTGCAGCCCTATTTGATGGTTGGACAAATTGAACAAAATCATGAACTATTTAAAAAAAATAATAATAAAAGGTTATATAATGGTTCTTTTAAAGTCTTTTCCTTTATACAAATATGGTTTCTTATTCATTTTCCATTTCTTCTTTTTTTTGCTTTTTGATTTGGGGTAAAATATGCAGAGTGAATGGATGGACAGGTTTTGTGTGATACACGGTGTTGTATTTACAGTGTTTGGTCAGCAGAGGGAGACATGTATCTAATAATTACATAGGAAGCAACTCGGAGCCTGGCCAGATACATGAGTATCCAAAAAGAAGTTAAATTAGCTCAGCCGTTTCAGTTTATGAAAAGAAAGCAATAGCTTAATTGAGGTGACCAACTAAACGATCAGTGCTTGATCTGCAACAAACATGCTCATACATACTAAGGAAATAAAAGAGAAAATGAAGGAGAAAGAGGGAGTATGACTCATCCTAGCCTCATTATCCTCTCAGTATTTTGTCAGGGCTAAATTAAACAACACAAGGCAGCCTTACCAGAACGATAACAAGTCCTGCCATCACACAAAGATACTCTCCATGTAGCCTCAGGTTTGTCAAGAGCCATATACTCAACTCTGAGAGGAGTGTTTGTGAGCATCAATTCTCTCTCTGGGTAATGTAAGGCAGGGCATGTTGCCATGGAGACGCGGGTACAGGGGTAGGAGGGCCCAGGGGAGTGATGTAGCTTGGATAGCAGGATGTGCTAGTGAGTGTGTGATACTCATCATCTTCAGTTCAGTAGACCATGATAAATTCTGGTTTCCGATGTGTCTAATCAGCCAGCATTACTCGATAATACTGTGCAACTGAGAACTCTTTCCCTGAAAATCAAGCAAAAGCCGCTCACGATTTTTAGCTCGATAGCCGTCGCAGCATTGCTTTGACAAACGTCTTATTATCTGAAGTTAATTAGCTTCCTCAAAACTCTCCCGAGAGACTATGTGTTTGTTTCAGAATCAGGCCTAATTAACGCCGTAGCTTGAGTTACCAAAAACAAAACTGTAATGCACACTCTTAAGTTTCACAAATGTACGGTAGTCTAGACCGAGGGGCCGGATGCATAAACTGCTAAGAATAGTCTTAAAAGTCAGTCATCAGTTTTTTCTTTAAAGGGTTAGTTTACCCAAAATGAAAATTATGTCATTAATGACTCACCCTCATGTCGTCCCAAGCCCGTAAGACATCCGTTCTTCTTCGGAACACAGTTCAAGATATTTTTCATTTAGTCCGAGAGTTTTCTGTCCCTTCATTAAAAATGTATGTTCGGTATACTGTCCTTGTCCAGAAAGGAAATAAAGACATCATCAATGTAGTCCATGTGATATCAGTGGGTTAGTTAGAATGTTTTGAAGCATCGAAAATACATTTTGGTCACAAAATAACAAAAAATATAGCTGTGAGCAGCGATTACGGGCCCAAGCCGGTGGCACAGCAACAACCACCCACCGGCTTTGGCCCTTCATATATAAGGGCCACATATATACTGTATCAACGCATTCTCATCCCAAAGCGCCATATAGGACGCTTTTGCAAAAGCGTAAATATTTAACGCACATGGCACCCTTTAACGTCTAATGAGACGCTTCGGTTATGGTTAAGTTTAGGTATGGTGTAGGGTAAGGGTTAGACCACTAGGGGGCGCCTTCTGCCCAAATATATCTGCGTCTCATTTGACGTTAAAGGGTGCCATGTGCGTTGGATATTTACGCTTTTGCAAAAGCGTCCTATATGGCGCTTTGGGATGAGAATGGGCTCACTGTATATAAAAAGCTAGTGGCACCGCGACCCTGGTGCCTTTAGGGTTGTTGTGTACAACGTGCAATTACGTATGTGTGTTTTCTTATATTTGTGTACACTCCCAAAAAAACACAACATTGTGTTTTTGTAAAATAAATACATCAATACGTCCCCCGAAATGCCGCTATTTTTAAAATTAAACTAAAATGCTCACGACTGCACAGGCATTCATAATATAACTGTGTGCGTCTGCGGTGAGGGACGAGCAGAAGAGAGGGAACGTGTTTTTGAACACAAGAGGGCAGTATAGCACAATTTGGATTTATTTAATTATTGACCCCATTCATTTTTTGTTGCACATCTAAGGATTTTGTTTTCATCATAGTTTTTGTGCCTAACAGATAAAAACATCTGCCTTAAGTGAGTGCAAATGTTTTTTGTGCACTTTTTATTTTTTATTTTTGTGCATCTTGGAGTTTCCATCCTGCGTTTTTCTATGGGATATCCCATAATTCACATAAAAATGGTGACTGATATAGCTAGTGACAAAAAAGCTAGTGTCTGGATGTGACAGGAATACAATACACACAATTGTTTTTGTGCTAATTTGACCTGTTAAGTGTCACCCCCATTTTTCTAATAGACATGAAAATTTGAACATGTACATTTTGAACATAAATGGTTGTAATTCAAGAATGGTGTGGAAAATAAATGTAAGACTGGTCTTATTTTAAATAAGACATTTGTCAGATTTTTGTGAAGTGAAATAAATTAAGAAAGTGAAACAGAAAAAAAAAAGTTATAGAGGTTTGAGTTTTGTACAATGTAAAAACAAATGTAATTAAAATTTTATATGAAATGTATATTTTCAATACCTGGGCTACTCTAAAACTGCATAAAAATCAAAGCCAAAAATATGAATAAGTTTTGTTTAAAATTTTAGGTTGATATCTCAAAAAATATGCTTTCAGTAAGATTTTGTTTGGGCGCAGTACCAAACTTTTTCACTAGATGTCAACCAGACTCCATTACAGATGGTGCATCTGATGTAGAAGCCGTCAGTGATCAAAATATTGATTTGGAAGATGTTGAAAATGCTAGTTTTGAGAGTAGGCTATGTTTGATGTCACGAATATGAGCCAGAGGCTGACTGGGAAATAGTCTCTAATGATGAGAGTGATGATGGTTTAAAACATAATAATTTACAAACTAAACCCTTCCCAGGTCCATTTTATTCTTCTGTTTTGTTACTCTAATATCAGAAGAGTTTTATATTATCGCAAAAGGTATGATATATGTTAGATATGTTAAATGGGGATTGGCGAAACCAGTCTTGCTAAATAACCTTTCTTTCCCATTATGACATTCAGTTTGGAGTTCAGCAGATTGTCTTGACACCCATAAATGCATTGAAGCAATTGCCATATGATTGGTTGATTAGGTAATAATTGCTTCTTGTGATTGTGTAGTAGCCTACAGATTCAAGTGAGTTTTATAGTAGACAAATGTGGCTACCGTGTGTCAAGTTTGGGAGCTCTAGCACAAACAACCACCAACTTAATGTTGCTCAAACAAAAAATGTTACTCTGTAATAGTGCATACATCCCTTATATTTCCCCATCCCCTATAATTACAACTTTTCCACAGACTCCCTAGAACTTCCTCATGGCCCCCCAGTTTGAAAACCCTGGTCTAGACAAACAGATTGAGACTCTCCAGCCATCATTAAATGAGCTTAGTCATTAGCTTTCACTAAGTGGCCCAGGGTCAAGCCACAGGCGCGCTCTCAAACAGACCAACACTTCACAGACACATAAAGAGTTTCACCCACAAATGCACCTGGAAGGTCCTCGGAAATGCTTTTAATGCACATCGATGTCTAATACACTTCACTGACAGAGCCTCTTGTGTGCAGGCCCGACCCTGTAAACACAGACCTGTTTGAAAAGAGTTGGATGAACACATTAAACTGCAAGCAAAGTGCACATGCACTCCGCTTTCCAGCATCCTTTAATCATCAGCTGGGCCGTGCATGAGAGGAAAAGAGGTCACAACAGCGCTGTCTATTTAAGACCTATTGGGAATTTTAATGAGAAAGTGTGTTTTTGATGATGGGATGGCATCTTTTCATTTAGCCGAGTGCAGGCCAGGGGCTTTTATCCTGGCCTGTTATAGTTGGCTACTCTCTACCTGAAGCTAAAGGGTCACTGTATCTCTTCTCCATCAGAGGGGCTGCGGTTGGTGCATCAGTACAAAAACCTCCTCTAGGCCCTTTTGGATCCGCAGTTCGATGGGATGGATGGGTGTTAATGGACCGTCATGCAGACCGGGAAACAAAAGCACAAGGCCTTCCCTATTATAGAGCTCGCGCTCTCTATCAGTCTCGCGCCCTGTTGCACGCGCCTTGCTTTGACACTCGTTGTTGCCTCGGAGAGCGCGGTTGCCTGGCAACGGTTGAAAGCCGAAATCCCTGGGTAACTCGCCTGCCCCAACCTGCCTCCCATCCCTGCTCGCTCGCTTATTAACTTTATTGCATTGGGAAGAAAAATAAAGAGTATCTCATTTAAACGACCATATAAATCGCCTGCGATTTATAGCATTGCCTTACATTATAAAAAAAAAAAAAAGAAAAGAAAAAAAAAAGGATGCCGTGCATGCAAAATATAGCCTAGGCATACAAGCGTTTATGAATGAGATGCATCATTTATTGATGCCCTGAATGAATAATGAACGGATGTGTTAAAAAAAAAAGAAAAGAAAAAAAAAAAAGCAATGATTCGACTTCACTTAGCCTAGATATCCGGCTATTTCAACTACAATGCTCAGTGTCTTTATGTAGTTTGGTGTTATTATTTATTTATTTATTTTTTTATTTTTTTTATTTTTTTGCATACATTGTTTTGTTGTTTTTATAATAATACTACTAGTATAATAATGATAAATGAAATATATTATATGTGTAATACTTTTAAAATTAGAATTAAAAACATAGGCTAATAAATAATTGGCAAATTAATAATAATCGAATTAGTATTATCATTAGTGTTATTATTGTAGTTTTATACAGACGTTATATATAGCTTTAATTTACTATTTTATCAGGCTAATCAAAATTAATAAATTTTTTTTGCATGTAGATGACTTTGTTTTGTTAATCTACAATTAGTTATTTATATAGACGTTGCGTAAGTATAAGAATAATTTAAAATATAAATACAATTAAATACAATAATTTTGATTAATTATTTATTTAATTTCTTTATGCATGCACACACATATCCACGTATGCCAAATCCTTTTGTGTTGGCTTTCAGGAGAGTATCTTGGCACTTTTGTGCGCATTCTTAATTGATTTCAGAAAGGGTGTTTCTTAGTGTGTGTTGAGGAAGCATATGAGGAGGAGGAGGAGAGAGGGACTGGAGAGGGTTGCTTATATCAAGATCCGATGAAAGATAACAGGCTATTGCAATAAGAGGGCAAGAGAGGTGGGGGCAGAATGACGTTGATTCGGGGCTATTGATCTCTCCTTACCCTCTATATGGGGTCAGTAGTTTGATCAGAGCGCGCGCAGGATCACACAGAAGAGCCACACACGCGCTTTTGCCATGCAACACGGAGCGGTGCGCGTTTAGAGATATCCAACAGGACATTCATCAACAATCCGATCCCGTCTGTATCTAAACTGATGACGGGAATAAATCAGATTATCCAGCAGGACAGGAGAGCGACACAATATATCTCTGAAGAAAAGTAACTGGTGTGGATACGTTCAGGATCAACAGATCTGATCATGAATCCGGTCCGAATCTCCGTGATGATGATGTTCTTCTTCGCTTCTGTTCATATCTCGTGCCCATCGCAGTTCCCCAGTCCTCCCATGTAAGTACTTTGTTGTTGTCTGTGTGGAAGAGCATCAGGGTTTCAACTGTTGATTAAAATGCATTATCCTTTCATTCAGATCGCGCTGAATGCACGGGGCACAAACTATTTATTTACTTGTGTTTAACACAGTTTTACCTTGCCTTGCCTCGCCTCTAATAGTGGTCAATAACCTTCAAAGCTGAAACGTAAATGTAAACTTATACAGAATATACATTATTTGGGCTATGTTAACAGGCAAAGGTTGTTTAATAATGAAGCAGAGACATTCGCAATTCATATTATGAATTATCCAACACAGGATACGAACTTTCATGAGATCGGGCTGAATTATCCTGAGGGTGAGGGGTCAGAGACATATTGCAGTTACATTATTAATTTGTTTAATGAAAAAAGCTTTCTTTCGAGTAATAGTTCGCTTGAAGATGACAATTCTGTCATCATTCACTGACCTTTGTTCTCATGGGTTATTCTTGTTCCAATAATTTAACATTTTCCACTTAACAAATATTATTCAGCTCTTGATGATTAAGTTAAAATAGGATCATACTTTATTTGACCTTTTTAAAGATGTCCAGTATTTGCTTAAATGTTAACATGCAATGTGCAATGTGACCTATGGCAAAGATTGTGTTTGTGAGAGACATATGCGATCTGACAGATGTTTTTTTTTTTTTTAATCTTTCTTGAGTTGGCAAGACTTTTGTTAACCTGATATTTAAATTTGTCTTTAGCTGACAAGTTTTATCTTATGAGAGAAGTAACTACCATTGTGGATGTTTAAATGATTTTGATTTTGAATTTGTACGCAAAACACATATGTGGAGATTACTGTAAGATTAAAGTACTTTTATGCACGTGTGGGACAGATGCATCTGACAAGAATTGCCCTTATTGTCTTCAACTTCCTAAAAAGTGCCCATTTCACCAGGTGGTTGTGACAGCAGGATAAGAGAATCCGGTGTTTGCTCTCCATAAAATCCATACAAATTTCTGAATGAATAGACAATAGACATAATTAGTGTATTTGTACATTGTGACAGATCTCATTAATGCTTAAGAGCATTAATCCAATGCATTAAGATGGCAATTTACAAAGATTATGTTGGACCTTTTGATTTGCCCACCGGTCTGCTCTAGAGCATGTATTCAATAAAACCTCTTGGGTGTCCTGAATTGACGTAGATTGATACATTTGTAATGGCCGTAAAAAAAACAGGGTACAATTGTTCCGGATAACAAGTGCTTTTCTTAAATGGGCTCTTCAGGTTTCTGAGAATGTACGTCAATAAAGCCTTGGTTAAAACAATGGGGGAGAAAAATACGATGCCTTTGTTATTTTCAATTGCTGAAATTGTTTCTATGAAAAGGTTACAGTAGCATAGTATAGTGTGAATTAAAAGGGGAACAATTTAAGTTGACTTAAGTTTTAACTACTGAACTATATTCATTAGTTGTGAGATATATTGTAAATGATCAATTCATAAACACAAAAGGGGAAAATCTTTTGCATTGCAAATTTATATGCACACAAGAATATAAGAATACTATAGTATAGGAGCCATTATTAATAATTAAACACCATATGATAACTCAGCACCAAATCAGCTAATTAGAATGATTTCTGAAGGATCATGTGACACTGAAGACTGGAGTAATGATTGAGTAATGAAATGTTCAGCTTTGGCATTACAGGAATAAATTAGTCTAAATTAAGGAAAAAATCAATAGAAAATGGTTATTTTAAATTCTAATAACATTTCGCAATACTAATCTTTTTACTTTTTGAGCATGAGCGACTTATTTCAAAATAGTAATTATTCCAAACGTTTGACCGCTAGAGTGTAAATAATTTTTTAATCAAGTGTGCAATGCAAAAATGCATTGAGCCATAATGTATTCTAGAATGTACAGCGGTTGTTGAGACCATTACTGTTGGAGAGAGAGAAAACATGCAAGACAAAAAAAAAAAAAACATCAAAAAAATAATTAAACCCTTTTCGCTTTTCCTCCCATCTGTTGCCATCTGATACACTTATAAAGGAAGTGCGAGTACTAAATTACTAATCCACTTAAGGATTGCAGTGACATAAGCCACACTGCTCTTCTGGTTTCTTTCAGTTGTATTAGTGCAGGAAACAGGCACTTTTGAGAGGGAACTGAGGGAGGATTCCCACAGAGAGATGACGCAGGTGATTACTGTGATTGTGTCTTCCTGACAGCCAGAGACACCTGTCCCCCAGTACCACACTGGTCCACTTCATGACACAGAGACACCACTCACAAGATATAGGTTGGGAACAAGATATAGGTTGTGCTGGAGAAGACAGTGTTTGAGAGCACACATATGCATAGGTTGTAAAATACAAATGGCCCTTTAAAGGAATAGTTCGCCCAATAGTTCGCCCAATACTACATTTAAAATAGAAACTTAGCAGACAAGCAGGCCAGATGGTTAAAAACACACACACACACACACACACACACACACACACACACACACACACACACACAAATTACATACATTCTTAATTAAAATGAGCTGTGCAGGTTGTCAATATCATCCTTTTAATTCTTAATTTTAATAATACCATTCAAAAGTTTTGGGTATGATTTATTTTTAATTTTTAAAGAAATAGGCCTACACTAATACTTATCAATGAGGCAAAAGTGACCAATTTTTATTTTATTTATTTTGTTTCCGCAAAAATATTAAGCAGCACAACTGTTTTCAAATATTTTAATAAGACACAAATGTTTCTTCAATTGTGACATCACAGGGATTTTAAAATATATTAAAATACAAAAGAAGTTATTTTAAATTGTAATAATATTTCACAATATTACTGTATTACTGTACTTCTTTCTTAACATCTAACTGATCCCAAATTTAGTGTATCCTATGTGTTAGACAGACTTGCATTGTATTTAAGGTATATGGTTTATTAGTTCACGTACTTCATGAGAACTCTGACTTAGTGTTTTTAGTGCCATGATATGGTTTAAGCTACAGGATTGTTCAATCTTTTCTCCTTTTGTATAATTAATGTAATTTATTTCTGCCCTGACTGAAACAAGTCTGACATCTACTGGTGCCCCCTTAAAAATAGATGTTTGGTGCCCCTTCTAGAATCTTACATTGTTCCTAGGAGCAACTCTACAGTGTAATGGAGCTTAGACATAAGTTCTTTTAAGAAAAAAAGCTTAGAGTCACAGTTCTGTTCCCCTGTCAGATGAGTGTTAATCCTCAGCCTGTAAAGGGATTAAATAGCTTATTATAGAGGAGCGCAGGGAAATCTACGAATGGACCTTGGAAATGGAAGTGAATGAAATCACACATTCTCTGGAATAAACTCATTATGATCACTGACAAATTACCTTTTTAGCAGAATGTATCAAAAGAACTGTGGCCGTGTCCTTTGACTAAAATTTTATCTTGAATATTGTATTAGATTAGATCTTTTAAGTTAGGATAATGCTTTGTGAAAGTATGCAGAACAGTTAGGTAACACTTTACTTGTTGCCTGTATGTATAATACATTACAAAAGTATTCTTATTACATTAATTATGCCTCATAATACACCTGTAACGCTAGGTGGCTGTTGCTAAGAGCAGACAACGAAGGAATACAAACAAAAATAATCTTTATAATCCAAATGGAAAACGTCTCGTTTACTAATGTAACCCTCGTTCCATGAAGGAGGGAACAGGAGACGTGACGTCGATGTGACAACGTACTTGGGATAACTTGAGGGAGCCCCATCAACTTCGAGTGTCTACAGAACAAACCAATGAACGTTGGTGTGCCCGAGAAGCGCGGGTGTAAACAGGAAGCGGGTGCACGGGTGGCCGTACAGCGATGGCCAGCAACCGTGTTGGCGGGACGTCACGTCCCCCGTTCCCTCCTTCAGGGAACGAGGGTTACATTAGTAACCGAGACGTTCCTTTTCAGTTGCTCACTTTCGACGTGACATAACAACGTAATTAGGATCTCGTGGAAAATACCACGGTTGCTGCCACATCCAGTGCCCTATGCAAGACTCTCAGACCCCCAAATGGCTGGGGCAGAAGGCCTGCGTAGAGGGAGTTTGGACTGCTGCTCCATTATAACCCACATAGTGGAACTCTTGGATAACACTGGGAAAGCATGCCTTTCCAGGGGAAGGGGACACTGCGGAAGCCACATCTTGCCCAAATGTAACGTGGAGAATACACATATGGACTGGCCGGTAGGGGCAGTGCAACATGGAATTTCACTGGGGTGGCTCCAGCCTAAGAAGGGGGAGGCTACACCGGACAGTTACAGTCCGACTACCAAAGGGGTGCGGAGAAACTCACAGCGAGCACACAGGAACAAAACTGCTCAACCCGTAGGCTATAAAATCTTGCAAATGTGTTAGGTGTCGCCCAGCCCACAGCTCTACAGATATCTGTCAGCGAGGCGCCATGTGCCAGTGCCCAAGAAGAAGCGACACTCCTAGTGATGTGGGCTGTCAACCCGGGCGGGCAAGGCACGCCTTGGGCATCGTAAGCCAAGGCAATGGCATCCACTATCCAGTGGGCCAACCTCTGCTTGAAGAAAGCCTTTCCCTTTAGTAACAGACGTAGAGCTGATCGGAGGTCCTGGGGCTTTGCGTTCTGTCCACGCACAGGCCCAGAGCGCAGACGGGACAAAGAAAAGTCAGGGCTGAGTCTGCCTCTTCCAAAGGCAGCACTTGTAGGTTCACCACCTGGTCCCAGAAGGGAGTGGTAGGAACCTTGTGCATGTATTTCTAGTCATGTTTCGTCAAACGAAAATGCATGCAGATCCCCTACTCTCTGGATGGAGACCAATGCAAGCAGAAGTACTGTTTTACAGGACAGAATTTTTAACTCAGCTGACTGCAAAGGCTCAAAGGGGGGTCTCTGAAGAGCCGAAAGGACCAGAGACAAATCCCGAGAGGGTATAGAGAGTGGGTGAGGAGATCCATCCTAAATCCTCCTCGCCCGCTCTCTATAAACCTCCTGGTATTTGTCTCTGGTCCTTTTGGCTCTTCAGAGACCACCTCAGGAATCTGATGATCAGGCAACGCATTCTCACCCCAAGGCGCTAAAGGAAAGCGTCAGTTAGAGGACGCGATTAGGTTTAGGTGTGGGGTGGGGGTAGGGTACACGCGATCCTAGGGCGTCATCTAACTGACGCTAAAGGGCGCCTAAAGCGTCAGATATTGAAGCATGTCCAAATGCTTCCCAAGGCGTCAGTTAAGTGGTGAGAATGGGCTGGATCAGGTCGTGCTTTCACAAAGACTTACCTTCAACTGCATTGTGATGTGCGGAAATAGCAGCAACATACACTTTAAGACAGGTGTTGGAGTAATACCTTTCAACCCATCTTGCAAGAAGAAAAGCATGACTCGGATAGAGCAGATTCGGGGGTTCTCCCCTTGAGAACACCACCAGTCAACAAATAGTTTCCACTTCAATGCATAGAGGTGCCTCTTAGAGGGGGCTCAAGTGGAGCTGATGGTGTGAACTACCACTAGAACCTCCAGATATGGAGTTTCCAGAGGTCTGGACGCGGGTGCCATAGGGTGCAGGTCCTCTCTCAGAGGAATGGGCCAAGGAGGGGCTGTCACAAGGAGCACTAGTTCGGGGTACCAGGTCCAGTTTGGGCAATACGGCGCGACTAATAAGACCTGCTCCTCATCCTCTCTAAACTTGCACAAGGTCTATGCAAGGCGGTTCACTGGGGGAAATGCATATTTGCATAGAACCAGGTCCCAGCTGTGTGCCAGTGTATTTAACGGCGTGTACATACACGCGGAATCACTCGGACATTAATGGCGTAGACATACACGCACACACGCGGATACACGCGGGTAGCTCAAAATGCGAATAAATAACACGCCACTTGACTTGAAAGTGACGTCTATGTTTACGCAAAAGTCATGATGTCATGTTGATCCTGAGGTCCAGAATAGACACTAGATCGGGGCATAGGCGGGGGGACTGCACCTCCTTTTGACAGTGCTGTCATAGTCATATTCCCGCAATGGGAACATGAACTATTCACAAAAGCTGCCTCAGCGTGCTGAATGCCCAAACACGAGAGGCAACTATTGTGGCCTTCTGCTGACGCCAGGGAACGACCGCATTCAGAAACGCAAAAGTGGAATGACATCCTGAAAAGGATGCAGGGTCACACTTATGTTGCTCTCTCTCAGTGCTGAAGCACCCAGGGATAGCCGCGGTGTAATCGGGGTACACATTCACAAGAGGAACGCCCACCAAAACCGACACACACACACAAGCAATGCTGTGAAAACAGCAGTTGTGAGCTGTATTGCTCGCGGCCACCGCTGATTGCGCCTTCACACCAGCACTGGAACAGAGTATTTCCTTTAAGCAGTTTTCAATGATGCATCAGTCTGCAGAAACTCAAAGCTCAAAACGAAAGTTTGGCTCCGAAGCAAAAGACAATGAGTGCGTGCACCCGCTTCCTGTTTATACCCCTGCTGCGGGGACGGGTGTATGACACTTCTCGCGCACGCCAAAGTTCATTGCCTCATTCTATAGACACTCGAAGTTGATAGGGCACTCGACGTCAAGACTGAAAGGGAACTATGGAGATAGTAGGGGGAAAAAACAACCACATAACATTGACTTTGAAACAATATCGGACAAAGGAACTAAACGGGTGTGTTTTTCTGTACAACGATGCTTAACTACCATAGTACGTTGCATCGTTGAATAAATCAAAGTCACGACTGTTTCCCGAAATCATAGTGTCACAAATTGGTCGTCCAACCACATTGGTTAATGATGTCATGCAGGTGTTGGAGTTTTAACTTTTATTATTATTCTTTTAATGAATCTGTATGCAATTAAATTCATGCTAGATGTTTTGCTATAAATTATGGACATGGCATCTGAGGATTATTTCTAATTTTTTATGTTATTTAGTTTTATTTCTAGATTCAATAATAGTGTCGTTCTTATGTACTAGAGCACGTTCCCGCTTGCGCACTATTCAAAAATTACGCTTTAAATCTCTTGACAAGCTAAAAGACGTAAATGACATTTGTATGTATTACAAATAAAAGATATCAGCTTGCTTATTTTGCTCAATATAAGGATTTATTGAGTTCCCATGTAATGTAAACAAGAAACGCTTCTAACCACAGGTTGAGAGCTATCATTCCAACCACATAACTTTGTGATGTTGTTTCTGAGTGTTCATTAGAACTATGGTCGTTGAACTATGCGGATAACGATGAACTATGCGGATAACGATGGAACTAATTAACAAACAGGGGAACAAACTAGCAACTAAGGAGAACGGGTGTGGACAGAGAGTTTCACTCTTGCTCAGACGACATTCTTCTCAGAGTAGCTGCACGACCCGTGCTGCGTCTTGTTTGATAGGTGTCAGTCGCAGCGGGTGCAATACAGCTACCTGACAGGTCAACCAGGTACTCGTGCTGGATTTTTTACGTGTCATGCTATCATAACAGTCCTATTCATTTTAAACATTGTGGTTATCGCCAATAACGGTATATATTGCGACACCCCTAATTTCACCGCAATATAGTAAATCATGTGGGCGTATTTTATTTTTGTATTCATATTTATCTTACATTTTTTTATTTTTATGTTATATTTGATTACAAGTAAAAAGATTACAAATAAATGATTAGCCTAACACTGTAAGGGACATGAACAAAACAGCATTTAGTAGCACAATATTCATGACTGTGACAGGCCTATATGTAATAACAATTAATTATTAAAATATCAAATGTATTAGAGTATACATTATTAATATTTTGAATGCATTATACTGTACATTGGGCTTCAAGTTAAGTGTTACCAATATCTGTAGACATTAGACTTGCATCATTGCCTTATTTCTGGAAAGGGTAATGATGTTGTGAGAAATTTGCTTGTCTTGCACCATAAAACCTGGCAACATGTGTGGTTGCCTACTAGTAAGCATGCCAAAACCCTGTGACTAAAGGAGGCCTGACTAGTAATGGCTTATTTACAGTGTGTTTTAAAGAGTGTGTCGGATTTAACATTGCTGGAGGCATTTTCTTGCAAACAGGATATTGTGCGTTAGGAGACTTAGTGGTGTAACCATATCTGTCCACCTCTGCTTGTTAGAAGAAAGCACCTCAGCCAACAGATTGTCTCATTGCAACCTACATCTGTTCTTCTGTGTTTCCAGTCCCTGAGGAAAAAGTCTATGACAGAAGAATAGAATGAGAACTAGAGAAAAATAATGGAGGAGCCTATACTGTACATTAAATTCAGAATTGTTTGCAGCCCATATATATATATTTTCACTTTCCTTTTCAAATTCAGTTCTGACCCCAATACAGAGAGCACCAGAGGGTTCTAGTATACTAGTATTGACGGTTTGGGTTCAGGACCTAAACTTGGATGGCTGCTGTGGATATGTAGCCTGGGTTTCCCCATACTGCCTTGCTGCAGTGTGATTTTTATTCATGCTGCTAGGTAGTCTGGATACCATTGAGCACCAAATTTTGGCCTCGTCTAGGTAACCAATCACAAAATGGGGAGGGAGCAGCAAGACTATAACAACATCTATGTGTCACAAATGCACCGAAGCAGTTTGTTACCAGATCCAACATGGCAGCAGACTTGAAGTTACCTTTCAATGCAGCCTTACGGCCGTTTCACACCACAAGCAAGAGCGGCACTTGAGCAGCGTAACTTACATCGTCACTGTAGCTGCAGTCAGGCTATAGAGCTGGTAAGTCCCGCCCCTTCAGCTAGCACCCGCTGTTGAAAAATTGTCAATGCAAGTGAATGAGAGAAAATAATTATTTTGTAATCCCGTTTGAATTTTGCAATGAATGTAACATATGTTGTCTGCAAATTTTTTATATAATATTTCGTGTAAAGAATGCTACAATTTAGAGGGTAGAATTTTCATACGGTTAGACTTTGTGTGAGAGCACTTTGTGGACTACAACGCACACGGATTCCGCTAAATATGCCTGTGTCTTTGGTGCACTTCACCGCCTTCTTTCAGGGAGAGGACAAACTAGTTGAGCGTGGTGAAAACCGTGATTTGTGGAGGGAAAATGTGTTATGCGGCGACGTCACACGTGTGACGTGTAGTCTTTCTCGTTATGTCTATTCCACAACTGCTAGCCAAAGAATCATACAATATAGTGTCAAACTCGTAACATGAGAAATTATATAAAAAATTCACAGACAACATATGTTACATTCATGGCACAATTCAAACGCGATTAGAAAATAATTATTTTCTCTCATTCACATTTTTTAATCTGGAGGTCCGCTTGGAGTTTTACGGGTGGGTGGGACTTACCAGCTCTATAGTATTCACACTGGAAGCGTTTGTACAGTGTCACAACAGCAGCTCCAAAGCTACGTAAGCGAGCAGTTCTTTACAAAGACAACTATACATTTGTTTTTAGAAGTTGGTCATTTATAACATTAATAGTCTTGAAGGTTTGTAATCGGGAGGTGTACAACATTTGGGTAAATGTTATACAAAACAAACAACCCAGAAAATGGCTCCAATCTATTAGTTTCAGTCATACTTTCGATATGTTTACAAGACTGCAACTCCAAGGATAAAAAACACACACATATAAACCACACACTAGGGTTTGATTTGGCTTGTGCTAGCCTATGTAGCTGTCTGTGTGTTAAATAAACTAAAAGAACATATATATATATATTTTCCGGGTACTTCAGGGTTTTTTTGGATGAAAAGGATGAAAATGTCCTGGTTTTCACTGGGTCATTAAATTGACCGGCTCTAGAGCAATCTTCACCTGCGATGCTACATGTGACATAATACCTGAGAGGCTGCCATGTGGCGGCTCTCTTTACACTCACGAGCGAGCAGACAGCCGTCCGAGCACTTCTGCCTGCAACATGCTGAAGCGCAAATGCACATTTACCAATGAGTTACAGAAGAATTTCCCCACTCTCCCGATCAGGACAAGTGGGAGGCTGCGTACTCTGTGTGCAAACCTGACACATCATGTTTCGGTGTCCAATGGGGGTGCCACAGATCTTATAGATAGGCTAGTATTTTGTAATCATTTTCTATCCATACAGAGCCATAGCCTACTTTAAATGTATAAAATGAATAAGGCATCTTTAAATGAAATTCAAGTATCATTTGAATATCTCATTGCTTGGCCAAGTGTCCTGGTTTTACAAAAATGGTCACCTTTATGGTCACCTTTAACTTTAATTGAGCGTGAGCTGTGCAGCAAAAACAGATTCAACGCTGAAACGCCGCAATTGCATAACAACTACTTGTATCTGGCATGTCATTTCCACCTCAAAACACCAACTTTTGTATATTAAAGGTGGGGTATAGAATTTTTCTTAAAAAAAAACTTTTTTCCCAAATTTGTTTAAACTGTCTATACAATACATAATTAAATGTAAGTACCCTGGAAAGAAGGTATACAAATCGAGTGTCTATAGTCCTCTCAGTGCTGCAATAAACACAGCTCATTATTTCATTTACTCCCGAGTCCCGCCCCCTCCCGTCTGGGCTCCTTACAAAGCCACGCCCCCAAAACACATGACCGCGCGTTGCCGACCACGCTCAGTTGGAGGACACATTTACCAGCGCCGCGGAGAGGAGCAGACAGTGCATGTAGTGACATCATTTCAGAATCACAAGTAATAACCCAGACAGCAAACTGACATTGAATCAACGTGGAACCGACGTTTCTCATGACATCGAAACAACGTTGATTTTGCTCATCGAATTTACGTTGAACCAACGTCAGACGCCAACGTCAACGTCATTCTTCAAAGCTAAATGAAAATCGAAAATTGGTTTGCTTTCATAACATTGAAACAACGTTGATTTCAAGTTGATTTTTCCATTAGTTTTGAACAAATGACGCGTCTGACGTTGGTTCAACGTTAATTCGATGAGCAAAACAATAGGCTTGTTTGAGATGAGCAAATTCTGCGCAGAATCGATCACCGGTGATCAGCGCGAGATGCATGCCGGTTAGAAATGTGTCCGAGAACGGTCCGCCTGGCTCTGATGTCATGCCGACGTATGTCAAAAAACTCTCGCGAGCGGAAGGCGGAAGGGTCGGATTCTGCAGTCGCGCGCAGTTGCTCTCCACCAACTGCGCTGATCAAAAGCATGATGGGAAACGACTTGCTGACGACACAGCTTAATGCTCATTGGTTTAAACAACAGTGATGAAGGTAAATTCCATATTCATTAAGCTAAATTCTCCAAATCAAGGCCATGTTTTATTTATTTATTTTTTTCAAATTGAAACTGATCTATATTGTGAATCTCTTAAACGGGTTAAAAATAAGAAAGCTATAGTCAGTAACTCAAATATACTAGGCCTACTCTAAAATGTTCAAGTGAAAAATAGCTCTCATTTTATAGATGATGAAGTTTGTAAGTCTGTCTATTTAAGCTAAGCTTATTTTGATTGATTTATTTATTTTATTATTAATTTTATTCTGATGTTTATGTATTTGTCGCTGTATAATAGGCCTATTTGTTTCACGAATTGTGGTGCTTGTAGGTAGGCTATGTTTGTAACTTGCATTCTAATAAAAAAGTAAAATAAATAAAAATAAAAATAAAAGAACAACAGATGAATTGTTCTCTTTTAAAATGTTTGATTTTAAAACTGATATCATGTTTTATGTGTATACATATGGGTGAATAAACTCTCTGACAGTGCCATATGGGTTATATTTCATTTTTGTTAAAACAATAGGCTATATAAAAACACGTCTGTATTAAAGAAAAAAAGATTGATAAACCATAGGCTATTTGGAATGTAATTAAATAACAAGTACTTTGGGTTTTATTTACATTATATTTATTTTTATATAAAAGCAACAGAACTTAAATCACATCCAGTTTATTAGCAACACGTGCACGAGCGTGAATCCCGTTAATCCCGCGATATCCGCCTTTGATCTCACAGTTGTCTGATTCACTGCGAGAACCGAGATTTGTCCGGCTTTATTGCGCTTTTTTCACTCCTCCTCTTACTGCAGCCGCCTACTCTCGACTACAATGCAGGCGAGGCGAGGCGAGGCGCATCTCAAACAAGCCTAATGTCAGATCAACGTTGTTTCGATGTCATGTTTCCACGTTGATTCAATGTCAGTTTGCTATCTGGGAAATTGCTTAACTTTTATTATTATTAATATAAACAACTAACATGGTTGATAGTACTCACTATCAAGCTGGTAAAGTTTAAAATATTTTGAGTTTGATTCGGTAACAAGCTACAAAAAAAAAAAAAAAAACTAAAAACAGCCAAACTACATACTGTGATGAAGTTGAATTTCGTGTAAGATTCATAACATATAGTGTTTTACATGTAAGAGCTTGCCTACCCCTGGATTAGGCAGACATCTAAACTGTGTATTGGGAATCTAATGAACAATGTCAAAGCATCAGAAATACAGAGTTCAAGAAACCTCCAGTTAACTGACTTCACACTTCACACACACCTCCTGAGTTTCTCATAACGGTCTGGATAATTTTAGATCTGTCATCGCAGAGGCCAGGAAAGATGTGATTTCATCTTGATGTCCACAAATTCATCCTGCAGTGTCAAGTAATATCATGAAGAAAGAGAGTTCCCATCAAAGTATGGTTACAGTAACATTAATTATTAACATGAATCGGATGTTATGTAACCATGGAGAGCATTAGTGACTTCTCAAAATTTTGACTTATTTACAAAAGATATTCAACCATTAACAGTTTCCAAGATTAACATCTCACCTTCATAATTTCTCAAAATATAAACATTTGCTGGGGTTGCAGGGATTGCAGGCTTTGTTTGCCTTGTATTTGTAGCATTGTGCTTTTATTTTGAAGTCCTTGCAACATGTTCTTATTTTGTATTTGTAAGTGTTTCCAGGTGCAAGTGCCATTAAGTCACAACTTTGTTGTGTTTGTATAACCCTCTAGCTGTTTCTGTCCTTTGTCTGTAATGTTTGGTATGTTCGGTAAGTTTGTTGTGAAATTTTCTGCATTGCCTTGCTTGGTCGATTATCAGTGTCTTGAGCAAAGAAATTAGCAATCTATTACGTTTAAAAAAATCAGGCAAGGCCACTGAAACTTCAAAATAAAAGCACAACATTTACAAAACCATATGAAAAACAGTTTTTCTATAAAACCATATTTGAGGTAAACCTCTTTATGTCTTAAATGTGTTTCCTCTGAAGGACAGGGTTTGTGAGCTTTCACAAGGTTATTCATCTTGAGTAGCTTACAATGTGCTAACTGACTATTTAGCCATTTATATAACTCATTAATGCTATTTTTAAAATGTGCATAAAAGCACCTGTTATGCGATCACATTTACATTTCAACTTACTATGACTCACATATTGCTGCCTTCGTGACTGATTTAGTTATTTCATAAAAACCTTCCCATCACATTCTCTGACCCCAGGTATGTATAGTTCAGTTGAAATATTTAATTTGGGTGTTTGTGTTTGCAGGATAAAAGAATGGGTCGATAAACTGCAGCAGGAGCTGGTTGGTCTAGCAGACACAGCCAGCGCTGGGAAAAATCTAAAACAGGTTAGAGGTCACACACACTGTGTGTCTAGTTTACTATCTTTGTGGGGATTATGATTTTCATACTGTACAGTATATTCTATCCACTTACACTAAGCCTATATCACAGGAAACGTTCTGAATTTTTACATTTTCCACAAAAAAAAAAAAAAAAAAAAAAAGATTTATAAGAGTGTTTACCCATGGGGACCTCCATTTAGGTCTCCACAATGACACAAGTCCCCATGAGTCTGTGTGCATTCAGGTTTATGTCCCCACCGGGATAGAAAAACAGGTACACACACACCTATTGATGTATACTTTTATGTGCATTTATCCAAACAAATTATGAGTGAGAGTTGAGCCTTAATAAAAGCCTGCTTAATTATCAACATAATCATTACCGGTAAACCTTCATCTCATTACCACGAGAGTTTCTAATGAGTGCCCTTTTCTCTCCATTATTACAGATCTTCATGGATAATCAGAATTTATTCACTGTGAAAACAAATAATGCAGCACAGCTTGTGGAATCGGCAGCTCGCAATATAGAAAGTTTTTTGAAGAAGCGAGCTGCAGCTCTAGAGGTAAGACAATCCTGTTTTCACAAGTTCACATGTATACGAAATCAGATGTAGTAATTTATGCGTATTTGGTGTGCTGTCTGGGAGAGGGCTCTAATTTTGGTCTGAACCCAGAGTACTCCCCCCTTTACTGGGATTGAAACCAGACGAGAGTAAGGTGATTGGGTGGTGGAGGGATGAAACTGTCATGGGACAGAGGTGAAGGAAGGCTGACTGCCTGAACGTGCTCCTCCCGAACTTTGTTTCATAAAACTTAATTTAAAGTCAGCATGAAACAGAAATTGTGATGTATCCTATTTTGATGTATATGGGAGTGAAATGGCTTCTCGAACAAGGAAAAAATATAGGGCGGAACTTAATGTTGTCCACTGGGAATTGATTGGATCATTGTGGTTTGAGGGGAAGTTATTTTGATTAAAGATTAAATATTTAATGTTTAAGTATGAAGAGTTCAGATGCAAAAGCCTCTAAATGCCATTTGAAATTTTCTTCTTTAATGATGATTTTTATCAAACTTGTATATTTAAGTTCAGTAATTTCACTTAAATGGCAATGATAATTACCTATTAATTGTTATTTAAGTGAAATTACTGAACTTAAATATACAAGTTTGATAAAAATCATCATTAAAGAAGAAAATTTCAAATGGCATTTAGAGGCTTTTGCATCTGAACTCTTCACATATATATATATATATATATATATATATATATATATATATATATATTAAGACAAATTAAGTTATTTTAATAAGTGGAAACTATGTTACAGTTACAAACGTTACAAGGAATAAAATGTATTTACAGACAATAACACAATGACAATGAAAGATGGGGGTATATATATATATATATATATATATATATATATATAATGTATATAGGAATAAAAAGGGTTAATTTCTTCTTCTCAAGTGGTTAATTAATACAAAAAAAAAAAAAAAAAATGAATAGCCACAAACCTGTATTTAAAACTCTTTATTTTAGTTACAATATACACTAAATGCACACAATGAATGGACATGATTTTGATGCAAGATGCAAAATTGATGGTGAAAATTGGACAAGTTGCATGCCTTGATCAAACAGGATCAAGTTATTTTAAGTTTAAGATAGATATATAAATAAATATCTGTTATTTTTTAGTCAATTTTCTATTACATTGATCTCACCTAAATGGTTGTTTTTACAATGTGGAATTTATTTTTTTTTACATGGAAGCTTGATTTCAATATTTGAATTAAATTGAAAAATAAATAAATAAATACTATAGAATAAAGACACAAATAACATACATAAAATATAATAAGATACATAAAAAGAAAAAAAAAACATAAAACATAAAAAGAGACATAAAAAGAAAAGTTTTTGGGTATGTCAGAAATACTATACAGAAACAATCCAATGTAAAATAGCACTGGATAGTCTTGTAGTCCTGACTAAATTTGAATTCTGATTCCTTACAATTAATGCTATATGATGTTGTTTTGACAACAAAATTAATGACAGACATATGTCTGCGTTCACTTTAAGAACTAATGCACAGATCCATTACTGTTTCATTATAGTCTCCGTCACGTGCATTTTATGCTTATTTAAGACAAAACCAACTGTCTTTACGAGGTTACTCACCAAGAACAGAGTTGACAGATTTTTGCGTGTTTTTAACCGTTAAAGTGATACAATCCACGAAAAAGAACTTTTGTTACTGGCGAGTTGTTTGTGAGGCGGATTTAGGCTTTAGCCTACTGTATCTGCATGCAGTAAAAAACATCTCTGAGAATGCGTGAGCACTGGATAGTTTAAAATTGCTAAACTTGTAAAACTTAAAAAGACATGAAAATGATAAACGTTAGTTACGATGCAATGCTGGCCCGATTATGCAAGCGAATATCTTGTCATGACTCATGTCCCGACTCCTAAACGCGAGTGTGTATCGACTTTTGCCTTGTGCAGAGAGAGAAGACGCAGCAACGCGAGCCCTGAATATTAAAAAAAAAAATCAATTCGTGGCCCACATTTTTAAAAAACCATTCATCGAAAAATATTTTTTTGTCAATTTTGACAGCCTCACAATCTCCTCGAACATTGTGTTCATCCGCGCTGTGCAGTGTTGAGGGTGTTGAAGTACAACTCACGTAAAGTGGATAATTCCGCGAAAGACTGCAATTGCAGATTTCGAACAGAGATGGCGACAAAGAGGAAAAACAGCTTTAATATTCAACATAACACAAATTGTGATTGCTTGTGTAATTTTTGGAAGCTCTTTTTATTTGGGGTTGAATAGATGCCCCATAGACTGATCTAAGCATGTGAGTATGTGTGTATTTTTGTTTGTATGTGTGTGCATGCACACGCCAGCTGGCGTGGAAAAGTTGGATGGATGGATTGATGCCAGCGGGTTATGATTGTTATCCACCTTTGAAAGATTCTGGATGTCTGAGCCTGCTGCAGATGTGTCGGGCTTTCCCGGTTCACTGATGCCAGTCTGCAGACCGGGAGGAGGTTGGCATTGCTGCTGTGTTTATGTGTGTGGGGTTTGTCTACCCGTGGGTCCATTAGCATGCAGGGGAAGTCTCAGTGGTCAAGGCTGTCGGGCAATTATTGTATTAGTTTGTGTGAATAATGTTGTTGTCTTTGCAGAGAAGCTGGAGAGGGAGCGGGATGTTAGGACTGGTCCTTCTCAGCCCATTACTCAGGTGTTCCCTTGTCTAGTGACAGACAGGCAGGCCTTTGGGAGTTTCTTCGCTATTTCACTCACATCTGTCTTAACACACTCATGCTCTTGTTTTTATTCCCCTTCTCTCTTGGTCTCCCCAGACCCCACACTTAACATTGACTTAAATGTTTTAGAATAGATTTAATATTTTTTGCATCACAATTTGTCACACAATTGTTGTCCTGTGTCTACAGCAGTTGCGGCTGCTGGTCTTTCAAAGAGCGGAAGCTCATTTTTGAGAATTGAACATTTAAGCTCACATTTAGTCATTTTATAGCTTAATTTATTGATTCTAAAGTGTATTTATATTATCTTTATATACTTATTTAAAATCTGCGTAATAATAAAGAGTGACTTTATCGTGTCAGACATGTGTCACTTTGCTCACAGCTGATTGGTCCAAGTTCATTTTGCAACCTCTTACCTGGAACATTACCTGCCCTGGACCAGGTTAGCTGTGGAGCGCAAGTTACTATGGCGGTGAACACTGCTAAAAGCCAAACCACTTTCATGGTGCCCCAAACCCAGAGTTGGCGCAAACTAAACTGAAACGTACCTGGCTAGCCACCTAAACCGGCTTCATGGTATAGGCCCCAGGGTGAATAGTAGAGGTCAACCGATAGTGGATTTTACCGATACCGATATTTAGGTTTGACCGTGCATGCCGATAACCGATAATTCAACCGATATTTTTTGATTAAAAAGAAACAAAACACTGGCAATAAAACAGTGCTGAACTGAAATAAATATATAAATATGAATAGGCCTATATCAAAACTCTATACAGAAAATATTACAGGTTTCATTTGCTATACAAACTAGATCCTAGGAAGTTGGGATCGTCTCTCTTTTTTTAAGTTTCATTACAAGCGGTTTTATGGAAGCCCTGAAAAAATCTAGAGAAATTAAAATTTAAGTTGAAACATTTCAAGATTAAAGTAGAATTCTTCCGTAGAAGTTGCGTTTATGCTTGCCATTGTTTCAAATTGCCGCACACACAGGCATTCATAATGGTGAATAGGCGAGTGTTTCACACTGTGTGTGTGTTTTTTTTTTTTTTTTCAACAAAAGTAAATTCAACAAGTGCCAATCTACCAGCATTAGGCTACCATTATAGGACGTCAGAAAATATACTGACTTTATAGACTTTAGCCTATAGGAAAACCAACCCAGAAAACACTTTTCAGACTGGAAGGAGATATCCAGCTGTATGTATATATGTATGTATGAATGAATGAGGCATTTATATAGCACTTTCATGTGTCTACTAGGCCTACACTCAAAGCGCTTCAATCATATCAGAGAATCTCTCCTCAACCACCATTAGTGGTTATTAAATCTGAGGAAATCACAGGATCTGGCCAAATGATTGGATACAGAATGATGCACTTAAAATGTATCCTGAACGTATTTATGGTGAAGAGGGAGACAGACCGGTCACTGTTGTGTTTTCGACCCAGATGATGCCTAGACGAGAACGAAAACACCTCAAAAACACTGCCACATAAAGTTTAGTCCAGATTGTTATCCCTACTCCGGCGGAGTCTGTGCGCTCGTCTATAGGCAACGTCATGGTAATTATTGTTGGTAGATTAGCACCTGTGTAGAATTTTGTACAAAGCCCAGATAAAAGTAAAAAGCTACTATTTTGTGTTGATCAATGGCAGTTCGACTTCACAAGTGCATTTCTTTTCACACACGCACGCACTCTGAGCCAGTGGACCAAGCATTGTTATGAATACACACACTTCTGTGGAAGACTGTATTATCGTAACGTTTCAACTTTAATCTCGAAGCGCTAGATTTTTTTTTTTTTTTTTTTTTACGTTGCGGTTCAGGGCTTCCGTACCGTTTACATATTGGTAATAGAAAGTTTGTACATTTAGCCCCTTTAAACTGGTTTCACTTTGTTGCAAAAGTAAAATTTCTAATTTTGTGTAGAGTTTATCAAATATATATATTTCAGCTTTATTTGTAAAAATGTGTGTGTGTGTGTGTGTGTGTGTGTGTGTGTGTTTGGGATTCTTTGGAAAATGTAAGAATCTAGTTATGATTTTTTTTGCATTGGATCTTGATCTGCTTAAAACCATTTCCTGTTTTTTTTTTAATTTGAGCCTCAAGTCTGCTATTTAAACAAGTAACAATAATTAGTATCCGCCACCCCCTGACTGTAGAATGTTAACTAAAATCTAACTGACAGTGATGACTTCATTGTATTTTGTATACTGACTGAATTGTGATTAGTCGTTTGCATTCATTTGAATACTGAATTATAATGTGGTCTTTTTTGCATCTGTTTAACCTTCTACTCGCCTTTACGCTGCAAATATGCTGGCAGACTGTGTTGATTCTTATGCACAGCTGACAAGATTCTGAGCTCTGATTCGGCTTTTCATTAACATAACTAAAGCTTAAAATCTAATCTAGCTAAAACTATAACACCATGCTTTTGCTGCTTCACAGCCACTGCTATTTCTTCAAGGAAATGCAAACCTTTTTAACATTCCTTCTGCATTAGATTCTACTGATTGATGAAAATTTTAATCGTAGTCACAGCTTCCCCTTTGAGCTCCTGTCTGCTGACTGAATAAAGGACTGGTTTAGCATCAGTCTCTCTCTCTTTCTGCACCATTCTGAAAACATAGACACAAACCCACAGCCTTTTCAGCTCCAACCTCTATGATCTGCTTTGATAATGCAGATGAAACACAGTTTGGCTCAAGCTTGGCAGTGGATGTTTACTCTTTCACATGTGGTCTGTCTTTTCTTTATTATGGTATATGTTTCTAATAATCACAGGTCAACAGCCACTAGAGTTTGAACGTAAATAAGCAGCAACCTCTCATGTGTGTGTGTGTGTGTGTGTGTGTGTGTGTGTGTGTGTGTGTGTTAAATATTTGACTGTATACCAGGAGTAGGGAGCTTATCCTGCATTGTCCGGATAGGTGGAAATCATATCAGCTTTCATTAATATCTGTATGTATGCTAAAGGGACTTGTCATTTTGAAATACTTTTGTGTGTGTGTTGATTAGAATGTAGATGGCACATGCAAACACAGTCAGATCTTTTACATGACACCGTTTTCAACTAAAAACGGAAAAATGTTTATCCGTTTTGGCCCTTCATTTACACAACTATACCGTCTTGATGTCCTACTAAAATGGAAAGTGCACATAATAGAAAACAATACCATTATCGTTTGTGAAAACGCACCCTTCTAGTTTCAATGTCTAATTTAAACCTGGAAATAATGTTGAAATAAAGATTTCAAAGAATGTAAATTGAAATAATATTTTGACCTATTATTTTACTGCAACGCATTCTCACCCCAAGGCATCACCTTTGACCATGCTTCAATATTTTACGTTTTAGGCGCCCTTTAGCGTCACTTACATGACGCGATCCTACGGCGTCATCTAACTGACGCTAAAGGAAAGCGTCAGTTAGAGGACGCGGTTGGGTTTAGGTGTGGGGTGGGGGTGGGTACACGCGATCCTAGGGCGTCATCTAACTGACGCTAAAGGGCGCCTAAAGTGTCAGATATTGAAGCATGTCCAAATGCTTCCCAAGGCGTCAGTTAAGTGACGCCTTGGGGGTGAGAATGGGCTGTTTACTGACAATATAATTACCAATAAAATAGGATTATGGATGAAAAAAAGTATTTTTTTTAATTATGTTTGTTAATAATATTAATAACAATTATTATTATTATTATTATTATTATTATTATTATATTTTTGACCTATTGTATTGCTGAAAATATGATTTATATAATGAAAAATATATATATTGTATTGAATTTAGAATTATTTCAAATTTCATTTTAAATAATTCTGAAAATAATTATACATCTAATTGACCTATTGTATTCCTTATAATAAAAACTACTAATACTAATGGACTTGAAAACATTTAATTTCATAAATTGAATTTAGAAAAAAAATAAAATTAAATATTATAACAACAACAACAGTGTTGTCAACAGTTTGAATTGTTCATTTGTGATATACTGTAGGTTTACCACCAGGAACACATTAGGAGTTCTATTTAATTTAAGTTTATTCAATTAAATGCTGTAAAATAATAACAACATTTTACCAAATGCAATTTATCAATTTAATTGATAAACAAGAAAACAATTTCAATTTTAAATGCTCATAATATTTTTTAGAAAAATGGAAAGTTAGGGTTAACATTTTCAGTAGTGGGTTCAAATATTTGGAATTCGAATAAAAGGCTATTCAATTCATCTGTGAATATAATATTAGTATGCGAATGCATGGGTTAAGTTGTTTGACCCAGTGGCCTGGTTGTCTTTGACAAGTCTGGTCTCAACCCTGCGTTTGATCCTGTCTGTTTCAACATGCATTAACAGCCCTCTCCTCCCTTGATCAGCACTGTATCTGAGATAACCGGCCTCCAGCCGGCCACACTCATCCTGGGGCATGTTGGCGCTCAGCAGGTAACACTCTTAAGTAGCCGTACTGAGCCACATACTCTGCGTCACCTGGGCACAGGAAGAGTCTTCTCCACCTTCTGTACATCCAATAAGTCAAGTCCCATGACTTCAAATTATTTCGGAAACATTGCAGAGACCAGACATCACATTACGTTACTGTTTGCCGCTCGCGCCCACAGTCCAACATTTCCCAGTTAGTGAAATGTTTACTGCCTAATTAAAAGGCATTTCTTCCATCTGTGCGATGAAGTTTTGTTGTTTAATTAGTTGTTTTCTGCACTGTGCATATTTGCCTGTTCAGTCTAGCTAAGTAAATAGTGAAATGTGTACTGCCTAATTGACTTACATTTCCTCAATCTGTGGTGGGGGTGTTCAGATTTTCACAGTTCTGTCCATATTTTCCTGTTAAGGAATCAGAGAGGAGACAATATACTGAGACCAAGCAGAATTACTGCGGAAATTATTGCTTCTAGGCATGGCGCTCCAGTAAATATGCATTTTGTCAGGCAGGGAACTTGTAATTTTTCACATTTGTTATCTACAGAAAATCATGGTGAATAATTCACCTCCTTCATGTTCATATTAATAATAGATGCAAGGTGGTTGCTAAGCTTGAGAATAGCTATATCTTTGTTATCCGATGTGCAAAAGGTTGCTTTATGAGAGGGAGATGGATTGATACATCAGATCATTTCAGCTCATAAAATCTATCGTGTTTATCAAATTTTGATTTGAAGTTTGAATCCACTGTGTTACTAGCAAATGGGCTATTATTTTCCAGGATGTTTTATGAAGGGTTTTATGCTGTAAGAATTAGTTTCAGGCCTGTGCATGAGATTGTATGTGGATGAATGAACCTCTTAAAAAAAAAACATGTGTTTCACACACCCCACCCTCCATCACTACTCTTAGTATATTAGACCAGTATACTGTCTGGACTATCGCAGGAAGTTTGAGCACTCCATGTGTCCACAATCTCCACCCGGCAAGCAATTTTGAGTTTAAAAGATGTCTAATAGGGCCAAAACAACCTGTTAGGCTAAAACCAGGCAAAATTTGGACTGTCAGTGAAAACTTAATAGACGTGTAACCATCACCCAAGAATCGACTAGTCATCAATTTGATAACATGTCAAAGAAATGAAACCCAACACCTTATAATCACTGTTGATTACCAAATTCAGGGTTATTGTGGCTAGAATTGGGTTACTCATAGCTGGACTATTTCAGGTCTTTAGTTAGCCTAGATTGTGAAATGATGGCTATTGCTTGATGTGCACCTAAAGACTTCTAACATCATCCGTTCATTCTCCCCAACCCGCTATCCTGCTATATTCCTGTTTATATATATATATATATATAAAATGGTTTCACTTTGTTGCAAAAGTAAAATTTCTAATTTTGTATAGTGTAGAGTTGATCAAATCTCGCATAACACACAATTTGTTTAGTGCTGTCAAACGAACAATAATTTTATCCATTCTAAATGTCTCTTGATTTCTTTTTGTCCCATTATTTTTTTTCTTCTAATTTTAATGCTCTTATCAACATGAAAAAGTGGATGGCTTGCTTTATGCAAAAGTTTTTTTTTATTATTATTTTTTTATTGAAAACAATATTGATAATACTGTGTTCAATTTCACACTAAAAAATTCTCACTTGGAGCAAATAATCAGTCACTCAATGTAACTGTCCATCAATAAAAGGGTGAAAGAAATACTGACGATGTCCTGATATTGACGAGGGGGCGGAGAATAAGCATCAGCTGTGTATGTGTGTGTGTGTGTGTGTGTGTGCTTGGCCATTAAGTGGTATTTCAGACTGGACGTGCTGGGATGAAAACTCAGTTCACAACGACAAAACCCTTGGATCACTTTGGTCTTGCCAATGGGACATTTGGCAACTTTTTAAAACTAAACCTTTTTAATTCAGAATCTTATTGGCATCCATTTTGCCATTTCGTGCTCTTCATCCACTCGAAACGTAACAGTAAGGTACTATTTGGGCGGCTCGCAACAAGTGTCTAGCTAGATCCGGTGCTTTCAGACAGGAAAGCCATTGAAATCAATGGGTTTCATAGCACACCGGTGCGCACGCCGCGTGATGTTCCAAAAGTGTGTAATAAAAAACCCGACAAAGTTTACTAGGCCAAAAAGACCGTAAATCTTGCGATAAAAATGTGTATGGGTTTGTGTTCCCAAGTAGATGAGAACATGCATGACCTCAAATTTTATGAATTTTCCAACGCTATCTTACGACCAATTCGTACGAATTTGTACGAGTGATTAAAAGGTGGCTAATTCAAAAGTATTCGTATGACCTCACTCGTACGAATTTGTATGATTTGTCTAAATCCAGGTGATGGGTAGGTTTAGGGCCGGGGTCAGGGATAGGTCATTCGTACGAATTCATACGAATTGGCCAACTCGTAAAATATGTACGATTTAGCAAAAATCTTACTAATTCGTACGAGTGAGCTCGTGCGAATTGTTACGAATTAGCCTCCTCGTAAAATTCAAACAGATTGCTGTGAGATCGGGTTGGAATTTTCACGACAATTCGGACCCGACACCTCCACAGACAATTGAGCCTACAGGCTGATAGAGGCAATCATGGTGGACAGTCAATATTTCATTCTTTCTATTACATTATGGTTGGCTTATAAATGTACAAATGAAGGCTTAAAGATCATAAAGATATTTTAAGGTAAAAACCTACACATACCCCCATTAAAGGTGGAGTAGAATGACTTTTCCTGCCACCTGCTCCTCAGACTAGACAACGCTCACACGGGTTGCCAGTTTGTGCACACGCAACAGGATCGAGCACAATGAACAAAGAAAATTGGCAACGTGCTGTATCACAGACCAAAACAATAGCAAACATTCCAGTCTGGAAACGCACATAACAAAGAAAAATAACTGGCTGTAGAAGTGGTTTTCAGAGAAACGAGCATGTGAACTTAGCATGTTTCCTTTTTTTTTTTTTTTTTTTTTTTTTGCTTCAGTAGAGTGCAGTAATATACAACACCTTTAAGACCGACTATGTTTGCTAAGATACCTGCCAAGAAGGTTATGCTGACAATTTTGTGGTGAAAATGTAATTGTGTGGTAAAATATGACCCAGCCTATAATTTAAACTCTGTTCTTGGCCCATTTAATCTGGTCAAGATTATTACAGTGCCAGCGGTGGTGTCTGTGATGTGTGATGTGAAGTGATTGTGGCCTTTTTCCTCCAGCTGTTGTGTTGCTGTTTATTATGTCTTTATTATGTCTGGCTGTGTTATTTCTGTTTGATAATGTGCAGTGGGGTGTGCATGTTCTCAAAAAATTAATTATTTATGTATTTGGGTGTGTGGCTGTTTGTAGGAGACATGTGAAAAGTAATTAAGAGCTGAATAATTTATATTAAATCACCTTCATGTGTGTATGTGGGAGAGAATGGCACACAAAGGATTGAAGAGAGTAATTAGTCATTTAGGGTTGGCTTGGGGCAAAGCTGTTGTCTCTATACATTCTTTTTTTTTCTTTATAGGGATCATATAATGCCTTTTTCATACAAGTTAATTTGTTTCTTTAGGGTGTAACTGAAAAAGTTTGTAATAGGGACATCAGGGACATCAAATTTTGATGATTTGATGAAAATCGGATTTAGGGACATCAAAATGACTGTGTTCGTTATTACACCCAAGAACAAAACACCACAATCACTTAGACGCCATTCTGCTCCAGCGTATCAACTATGACAGACTATGATGACAGCTCGCTCAGGGCAGGGGATATACGTTCTTTGGCGGGCAGTAGCGGTTCTAGAAGAAGCGCTCGAAGGGGGTCTTGCCCTGGGTGTAATTCAAAGTAGAACCGCCACTGTTGGCGGGGATGTGATGAAACTCTGCTGGAAATCTACAATCGTGGGTGGGGCGTCCAACCATGTGACGTCACACGGTCGAAGGGCTCGATTTGAGACTGGGTAAATCATATAAGGAGATTAAAACAAAAATACTAGATGGATTTTTATCATTATAAAAATCCATGGATGGTTGTGTGCAGGCTCTGCCAACACCCATTTCAGTACAATCAACTTGAAAAAGTGCTTGTGCCATTATATGACCCCTTTATGGTCTTCATTTGACACCTAAAATGATTTCTCTGTCCCGAGTGCATAGATCCCAGACTGCCTGTTCCATGCTATGTCAGATCATTAAGCACAGTTAAAGTGTAGCCTAATCCTTCTGACAGCGTCTCAAATTGAGTTCCTTCACCTCCAGGCTAAATATGTCCTTTTGTACAGACAAATGGCATGAAGTCCACCCCAGACGAAACTTGTATTGCTCAAAGTTTGCTCTTTCTGTTCAGAATACTTAAAGCCAGCATAAAATCAAAATTGATAGGTTTTTTTTTAATTTATTTATTTATTTTTACTTTCTTGATATATGCCACTGGTCTTACTGTGCATATTTCTACAGGATGCTATATATATATATATATATATATATATATATATATATATATATGACTTTTGGTCTGAAACAACAATGTTGATTGACTGTCATCTTCTATTGGATAATTTTAACCCATGAACCAATGAAGCTTTAGCATTGGTATACTCCCATGTCAAAAAGGATAATCAATGAAACGACAAAAGTAAGAAAGGACACGACTTGATTTTAACCTTTTGCAATTGAAACATGAGAAGTGTCTTATAATTGCCAAGGCAGCATTTATTTGATCAAAAATGCAGTAAAAACTGAAATATTATAATTTAAAATACTGTTTTCTAATATGATTTAAAAATGTAATTTATTGCTGTGATGGCAAATCTGAATTTTCAGCATCATTACTCCAGTCTTCAGTGTCCCATTAGAAATTATTCTAGTATGCTGATTTTCTGCTCAAAAAGACTTTCATTTTATTATTACTTGAAACGGTTGTGCTGCTTACTACTAAAATAGAAGTTTAATAAGTCTTTTTTACAGGATCATTTCTTGAACAAAGTTTGAGAAACAGCATTTACTTGAAACAAATCTTTTTGTAAATCAAAATTGACAGAGCGACACCTTTTTTAAATGCATGCAAAATGAATGTTGGTAGCACAATTTCTGGATGTATGGAGAATTGTATGAGAAGTTGTTTTTCAATATGAATTTTGATTGTAGTCATTTCCTCTGAAAACTCTCGAGATGATGCGATGATTTGGTTTCCTGTCAATTTAATTGCTTTTCTAGTAGAAGATTTTAAAGGAGAGCTTAGGATGAGAAAATATCCAACAGACACTGCATTTGTGCGTTCTCCAAAATAAACCTGGACATTTTCACACATATCTGTCAGACTGTGATAACAGTTATGTAATCCAACGTCTATCAGCCGCCACTTATCTGGTGTCATTTGGCTCTATTTTAAGTTGTGTTACATACAGAAGTTGTATCCTGCCTTGGTTTATTGGTGTTTCATCTCATTTTGTGTGTGTGTGCGAGTCTGTACGGGACATCAGCTTGCATCCACGTGTTTGTGTGCCTTGTAATGAGAGCTTGATTACTGAATCTGTGTGTCTGGAGCAGATGCTGCCTTTCGTCCTCCTGTGAATATCCTTACATCAAACGCTATCGGCCCAGAGGAACTTTCCCTCGCATTACAAACACGTAATCAACCGTCGGAGCTGCACAACAATGTTTTTTAAATCGCCGGCTGACAGAGAACACTGTCTAGCACAGCATAGGGAGATATAACGTAGAATAGAGCGACATAACGTGGCACATCTCTGTGGAATGTGTTGTACAGGCAGATGGGGTTGTCTTGAAACGATCACGTTCTGGTGTCTGAAGAGACCAGCAGTTTGATATCAAAGCAAGCTGTGTATAGAGGATTTTTAATAAGCCCAGACTGCTCAGTGACATCTGCGTTGCATTCACTGGTTATTTTTCTCCTTTCTCTAATGGAGTTGTAAATTCACAGCTCAGATTCTCATTTAATTGACAAGTTATCAGTCTTTGAATGTTTGTTTTTGGTGTATTTTGTATAAGAAAATATGCTAAAAGAAAGGATTTTAAACTGCAAACAGTGATTTAGAGATTGTGGGCTCTATTTTAACAATCTAAGCGTATGGTCTAAAGCAAAGGTCGCAAGTGCACAATCCACTTTTGCTAGTTTAACAATGGGAAACATGCTCGGCTCATGGTCTAAAAGGGTTGTCACTATTCTCTTAATTAGTAATGGCTTTGTTTTGGGCGTAAACCAACCAGAGTCTCTTTAAAAGCCAATTGCACTTGCGCCATGGTGGATTGCTATTTACATGGCGGAATTTGCAAGCGGTAAGACTGAACGCGTCTCCAGAGAGGAAACGGACCAGCTCGCGCTTGAGCAAACCATCTATGGACAAGCCGGATTCCACCATGTCTGTATGTTCACAATATTTATCTTTTACACTGTCGTCCTTTTATTTGTAATATGTGGCTAGTTTGTGTGCTGCTGCACATCATTAGCCGCTTTCCGACCGGAGGGACTTTTGCAGTTCCTACAACCTAACGTTCCTATAACCCTTTTTTTCTCGTGTTCCGACCGGACTAAATTGGGAATTTTTTAGTGCCTCAGACCGTAGTTCCTATAAGTCTTTCAGTACCTAGTCTAGAGCGAGGACTTTTTTAGTTCCCTTTCCCTAGGTCTATGTTGATTGGTTCAACTTATAAGTCATGCCCACTGTCAACACGGTACTTGTAGCGTGCGGTCTGCCATACGCTGTGTGTTTTTGCAAAACATTACAACGAGGATTAAGACAAACATAACGCATTCAACCAGCTAATTGCTAATGCTAGCTAAACTTACCCGTCGTTTTGTTTGCCTCCTGCGCTCTGCTCTTTTCCCAGACAGCAAACTGACATTGAATCAACGTGGAAACGACGTCTCTCATGACATTGAAACAACGTTGATTTTGCTCATCGAATTAACGTTGAACCAACGTCAGACGCGGCATTCTTCAAAGCTAAATGAAAATCGAAAATTGGTTTGCTTTCATAACGTTGAAACAACGTGTTGATTTCAAGTTGATTTTCCGTTAGTTTTGAAAGAATGACGCGTCTGACGTTGGTTCAACGTTAATTCGATGAGCAAAACAATGTCAGATCAACGTTGTTTCTATGTCATATTTCCACGTTGATTCAATGTCAGTTTGCTATCTGGGTTATCTTTTTCCATCATATTACTTAATATCCAGTGTTGGGAGTAACGCATTACAAAAGTAATACATTACAGTAACATATTACTTTTTGCTGTAACGCAGTAGTGTAAGGCATTACTAATCAATTTTCAGTAATATTTTACTCGTTACATGTTCAGTGAGGCTTGTATTACAGTTGTATTACAGTGTATTGTCTGCTTTTACTTCTTAAAGGCAACAGACTGTGTGAAAGTTTTAAAGCAGTCTTTTAGTGCCAGTTCAGAGCGGTCGCGTCTGTAACATTGTTTTTTACTCATAAATGCGAACACGAAAACTAAAATAAAATGAATATTTTAAGTTCTATGGAGACTGGAGAGCCAACCCTTACTTATCCGATTTGCGCAGTGTAATTAACAGAATTACAAAAAAATATATTTTGCCTCCTATTTTTTTGTCACGCATGAATGCGTGTCTTTTCCCTAATATTAAAAATAAAACATAGACTGATATTTGTCTAATGTCTGGAGTCCTTTAAGGAAGTAGCCTATATACGTTTCAATACATGAATTTTCTGAGAATTTTTATTTCAAGTTTTGACTGCAAATGTCATGTCCATAATGCTGGACTTCCCCAATTTTAAATAATTTATCCTCAACTAGTTTTGTGGTGTAGGTCTACGTATTTTATAATGTTAACTTCAAATAATACTAATAGCCTAATTTAAAGATAAGGCAGCATTGGATCTGGACGGTAAGGAGAATAACGCTGGAGTTGGAAGAGGTGTGTCGCGATTCTGTAGGTTCGTGGATGTGGCGAATCGCGATTTTGGTTTCATATTGCATATCGTTACAGCCCAAAAGTTAAGTTCTACTTAGTTATTTTGGTGAAAGTAACTCAAAAGTAATACATGAGTAATGTAATGCATTACAAAGGTAATGAATTACTTTTAAATAACAGTAACAAGTAATACCTAATGTATTAGAGTTTGGAAGTAACTTGCACAACACTGTTAATATCATATTACGCTGGAGCCTTCGTCTTCTGTGTTTCTCTGTACAGAACTCAAGCATAATCTTTAAACGCCGCCGTTCGTTCTCCGTTATTAAGGTCCCGGCAAGGCAGAACAGGAACATTGCAATAGCCTCATCCATGCTGGCTGTTGTTGTATGTGGCCGCACTACGTCTAGTAATGACCGTCGCCGTGCTTGCGTTACCCCTCCTACCAGTTCCTATGGCCACTTAGCCAGTGCGAACGCAAGCAGAAAAACCGAGTTTTGGGGAGAGTAGTTCTTAGAACTGTTTAGAAGTGGACAGTTCCTATAACTAAGTTCCTGTAACTACTTGGTCAGAAAGCAGCTATAGTGTGTGTAATGAGCAGACTGTATGTGCGTTGTGGACGCATATTATAATGCGCCCCTTAAATAACAAATAAAATACTGGTCCATTGAGCTTAGATCAGGTTTTTGTTGGTCTATTTCTATTTTTTTTTTTTGTTGTTTCAGTCTATTTCAGTTGCCTCAAAATAGCAACGCGGCAACAATGCGCCTGAACAGACCTTTTTTTTTTTAGACCAGCGCACACAAATGGGCACAAATGCATTTGTTATTTTAAAAAAAAAGTGGCGTGAAAATGATAACTGCGTTGGGCTGAAATTAGCAAAAACACTTGCATCGCGCCTGCCATTGCATTGCGCCAAAGTGTATGATAGGGCCCTGTGTGTGTGTGTGGTCCTTGTAAACAGAGGGTGAACTCTGAACAGTCAGTTGTGCACATAGCAGGAAAACGATATCACAGATCAGCAGTAACACACGTAGTCCCAGTCCTTCTCTCTCTCTCTCTCTCCACTGTCTCCGCATCTGGCTTAGGGGCTGTTTACACCTGGCCACTTTATGCGTTTTCTCAGATCGGATAGCTATCTGATTTATCAAAACGATTCCATTTACATCTGGTCACATATAAATATAAATCCGATCTTCAATTCCCGCGCTATATGCGGATTTAATGAAGTGCACGTCACCGAAAGCAACAGATATGAGCTGCATTTTATTGATCATCAGCTAATTTCAAAACCAGCAAAGACGGTGATAAGAGAGAGTGGCAACAGAACTGGTAAGATCATTCTGTTTCTTTACTTTTATTGAAGATGGTAGTGTTAATCGTCTGCGACTTACTTTCACTTTGATTTGCGATAGAATGCGGCCCGTTGGCTTGATAGGCGTTCAGCTGCTCATCTGAGGTGATGCGCGTCGCAGTAGCGTCGTCATATCTGACTAAAATAGCATGACATATAGCCTGTAACACACTCTCACGCATTTATTTTTTTAGCATTTTTGGGTGTAGTAACATTTAAATATGTGGTTTCAAGAACCAGATGCATTTAAACTTGTCCAGTTTCATCTGGAATGCGGCCCAGACCACCTCCTGAAGTGGTTTGAGCGATCGGATTCAAATCCGTCTCAAATGCGTTTCGGGGGGCATTTACACCTGGTCTTTTCACGATCGGATAGCTATCCGATCACAGAAAACGCATGAAGTGGCCAGGTGTAAACGGCCCCTTATATGCGGTCTCCCCATGCTAATCACTGCAATCAGACAAAGGTGTTAGTCATTTTGCACTCGACCCACATATTCACCGCTCGGCTCCGCCTTCGCTCTCCTGGTACAGACTTCGCTGAACCACACCTTTAATTGTCTGTATGTCAGAATTCCTGTAAAACTCTCTTCAGAGAGCTTACCTTATGGTTGATTGTCATTTCTGCACATGATATCGGGATGGGAGAAATATTGTAATATATTTCCTGGAAAAACCATAGACTTCACTTTTAATGTTTGGAATAAAATTATTTAAATGATCCCTCAGTAGTGATCATTAAAGTGATGTGTTATGCTGTATTAGGGTCACTTTGTCATGATTTGCTTCGGCTGTTATAGTGAGTGAGTGAGTGTATGTGTATGTGGGTGGTCATGAGTGTGGTGTTTTGCAATCATGAGATAAATGAATACACACTCACGTCACAGAGTTATAACCTTCGGTGGTGGCTCATCTTTATTGTCCCCACCAGTGTGCGCTGGCCTTTGTGAAAAGGCCACTGTAAAGAGGGAATCTATCCCTAGAGCTCAGTTAGGCCACAGACAGCCCCATAAATCCTCTACTCTAATACTCCCAGATTCGCCTCTATTGGCCAATGCACCAAATTGGATGCTTTGCATTCTCTGGCTGTTTCACTTGAGACACATGCTGTCTGGAGTCTGAACCACAGACCCTTTTTTTTTCTGTGATTCTTATTCGTTTGACATCTCCGCTCCTTCTCTGTTCTTGTCTTGATGCATGGTTAGATGCATTCATTGATACCCAGGAGGCAATTGCCAAAAGCCATCAAGAGAGTGTGGTTCTATAAAATGTTGCTAGGATAGCTCAGATAATTTAATGTATAATGAGTATTGTTTATATTAAAATCCACTTGTGTCTTGTGACATTTTGTCAATGAGGGGGTAATTTCATTGTAATCTGGGAGAAATATTTGAGCAAATGAATAAATGAATATATTTTCTATTCCCTTTCCAAAACAAAACAGGTCTATTTTCTTCTCCTTTCAATGACAGTCGAATACTGCCAAAGATTGAACCAACAGTATTTATTTATACATTTTTTGTGAAAGTTTTACATGGCTTAATATCGGTGCTTGTAAATTGGTGTGTGGTGTCACAGCATGCAGGCTGTTGTAAATGGCTCATTGATTTTCAGGCGAGTTGGACTCGAGGGACGTATCTGTCTCTTTGCTCTAGCCTATCGGCTTCTTCATTAGCGAGGGGCTGTCGATAAAGCCATGTGTGTGAAGGTAGCCAGAGGCCCGCTGATGAGGGCAGGGCAAGAGCGATGTATGCTCGGCACACTCTGTTTGCTACCGAGTCGTTGCTGTCTGAGCTGCTCTACATCCATATGCATCAAACTCTTTCGCCGAATATCACAGAACAGATAAGATTACGCTGCATGACATTGAGAGTGTGGGAAATGAGCTGTGGACTGTACAGCTCCTGACAAGTTTTTGATAAAATGGAAAGCGTGGCTTGTTTGTCCTGGGATCAGTGTCTTTGCTAATTTGCAGTATTGACCGTGACATGCAGCCATATTAGAACTGGTGTTTTTACCTATCATGTACTGTACAATTTAACATTGCCTTAACATTAAAGACGAAATGTATCAGTATTTAAATACATCCAATGTCCAAAATGTGGCTTTTCCCCAGTGAAACAAAATAAACAATGGGAAGTGATGTAAGGCAGGGCTTGATTATACAGTATTCATCAGGATTTGATTGGATCGGACACTTTTAAGTTAAACTTGTATTATAAATTAAAATGTGTTATGTTTATTAACCTTGATTAGTATGCGTTGTATTGTTCATATGGTTCATGATTATGTATTAACAAATGAAGAGTTCAGATGCAAAAGCCTCTAAGTGCCATTTGAAATTTTCTTCTAAAATGATAATTTTTATTAAGCTTGTATATTTAAGTTCAGTAATTTCGCTTAAATGGCAATGAAGATTACCTATTAATTGTCATTTAAGTGAAATTACTGAACTTAAATATACAAGCTTGATAAAAATGACCATACTACAGGAAAATTTCAAATGGCATTTAGAGGCTTTTGCATCTGAACTCTTCAAATTTAACCTTATTGCACCTTCATTAAACCTTAAAGTGTCACCAATTATTTTTTCTCTCAAAAATGTGGTCTTGTGTAATTAAATATATGTTAAATTGAATTTACACTTATACAAGAAGTAATTTATTAAGGTAGGTAAAAGGTTAATTGTTTACCCTAAATTTGCATAGTATGATAGTACCTAGTAGCCATGCACTTTAAAGATTTTACACATTTGATGATAAAAGTGGTTTGGTCAAATTGCACTGAGCTTTCTGACCTAAATTGCACTTCTGCCATGTCCATGTTACCATTGGCCAAGGGGTTTTTCTCCAATCAGGCACCACACTAAACCATCTACCTAATGTTGGCTGCCGTGTTTAACGATTATGCCCCTTAAATAATGGAACCAGATGTAATGTCTTGGAGGTAATTGGATCGTTCCTTTCATCTCCTCTGGGGGAAAAGAAAAGCAGTGTTTAGATCCAGTCATGAATGCAACATTGTTGTCAGCTTGAATATCCCTGGGGAGAATCGGTATTATTAAAGACACCCTGCTACTGACTTCCATCACCGTAATCACCTGCTGTGTCTGGATTGCCAGGTTATTTGAATATCCCATTTGCAATTTTCAAAGAATCCATTGTTGACAATAGTGGATAATCCTATTGTAACACATCTTCTCATTCTGCTTTTGCCCAATTCTGTGTTAATCCTGCATGCACACAGAATCCACTCAACACGAGACTCCAAAAAGCTGTTTATTAGATTTTATTAGTTTATTAGATTAAAATGTCAACATAATGTAGAAATCCATCCATCCATCCTACTTTTAAGGCTCAGAAAGGTAGGAAAGACATTGCCAAAAAAACAACAACTAAATAACAACTATTCAACAATTTCTTCTCTTCTGTATCAGTCTCTGACGAGCATTCACGACAGCATCATGACGCATGGTGTATATGACCTTCTTCCTCTGCAGACGCATGCATCGTAGTGCTCTCGTGAATGCACATCGGAGACGGATACGGTAGAGAAGAAATTGTTGAATAGTCATTTTTTGGCACTCAAAAAGTTTTCACGTAGGACCTTCCAACGTAATTACCTAATGTGTGGTGCATCACAGCTAGTGCAAGATGAGTATTTGTGGTTAAAAAGTATATAAATGTTTTTTTTTTCTTTGTAGAAAATGACCAATCGTTTCACTAGACAAGACCCTTATTCCTCAGCTGGGATTGTGTATAGCCATTTAAGCTGCATTGAAACAGCAATTTGGACCTTCAACCTGTTGGTTCCCATTGAAGTCCACTATTTGTGGAAAAATCCTCAAATGTTTTCCTCAAAAACCTTAATTTATTTTCGACTGACGAAAGAAAGACATGAATATCTTGGATGACGTGAAACTTTAAATAATGCAATTAATGAAATCTAATCAACCAATCACATGGCAGTTGCTTCAATGCATTTAGGGGTCTGGTCCTGGTCAAGACAATCTTCTAAACTATAAATTGAATGTCAGAATGGGAAAGAAAGGTCATCCTGGATCGTCATCCTGACCACGTCCTTAGTCAGGAATTCTGTCTAATGCCCTCAGGTCGGCGCTACCTCGCTCCCCCAAGGAAAACTAATAGATATGCTAATTCTTTTATTCCTTCTGTCATCGGGCTTTTAAATACTGCTGGCAGTGGCAATTAGTCATGTGCCTTGAATCAAATACCTTGTATGTATTTAATTATTTATCATTATTGTTATCTATTTATGTATTCATTTTCTTGAACTTGGGTCCCTGCTCTGTCTTTGCATTAAGCAATATCACTGACAGTGTTTCTGAATGTTCGACTGATTGTTGTCTTGTCTTGTTTAAAATGACTGGAAGGCTAAAACTGAATTGCCCTATGGGGATAAATAAAGTTGTTTGAATTGAATTGAATTGAATTGAAAGGTGATTTAAGCAATTCTGAGCTTGGCATGGTTGTTGGTGCCAGACAGGCCGGTCTGAGTATTTCACAATCTGCTCAGTCACTGGGATTTTCATGCACAACCATTTCTAGGGTTTACAAAGAATGGTGTGAAAAGGGAAAAACATCCAGTATGCGACAATCCTGTCGGTGAAAATGCCTTGTTGATGCTAGAGATCAGAGGAGAATGGGTCGACTGATTCAAGCTGATAGAAGAGCAACTTTGACTGTAATAACCACTTGTTGCAACCGAGGTATGCAGCATTTGTGAAGCCACAACACGCACAGCCTTTAGGCGGAGGGGCTACAACAGCAGAAGACCCCACCGGGTACCACTCATCTCCACTACTAATAGGAAAAAGAGGCTTGCAATTTGCAAGAGCTCACCAAAAATGGACAGTTGAAGACTGGAAAAATGTTGCCTGGTCTGATGAGTCTCGATTTCTGTCGAGACATTCAGATGGTAGAGTCAGAATTTGGCATAAACAGGATGAGAACATGGATCCATCATGCCTTGTTACTACTGTGCAGGCTGGTGGTGATGGTATAATGGTGTGGGGGATGTTTTCTTGGCACACTTTAAGCCACTTAGTGCCAATTGAGCATTGTTTAAATGCCACGGCCTACCTGGCCATTGTTTCTGACCATGTCCATCCCTTTAGGGCCACCATGTACCCATCCTCTGATAGCTACTTCCAGCAGGATAATGCACCATTTCACAAAGCTCAGATCATATTTTATTATTGAAAATAATTAATTGATTATCATTATCTAAACATCTGTCTAGACATGGCAGCACTCCATATTAGTGTGGGGCTTTGACGCCACAGTCCATCAGCACAGGGCAGAGGACATCTTCATCTGTGAATAGACGTACACATCAGATCTTGAATCATTTATGAATCTCACCACTGCCCAAGAGAGCAGCACCAAACAGGATTTATGACGGACTGCCCTAACTCAATGACGACGCTCAGCCAAAGTCTCCCATTAGAAAGCAATATACCTCCGGCCTTGCTTAGTTTATAGCCTTGTGTCACTTCACAGCCTGTCCGGGTCTTTGTTCGCGAATAATGGACCAACTGTGCTTTAAGGTCACGAAGTGCATTTAGGTGACGGGAACATGAATTTTATATTGTTTCCCGAGCATCTTATCGGAATGAGCTAAGTATAAAACATGGTGTTTGTTGCTGGTTTTTGGGATTCATGCAGAATAAATGAGACTGCCAGTTGCGCGGAGTGTTTGTGCAGCAGGTGGCTTTGCTTTCTGGAAGCAAATGAGAGGCTTAATGCGAATTGCAAAAAAAAATATGAATGTGCTCGTGTGAGCTCAGGCCTCTGAGTGTCATTTGTTCTTTTGTCACGCGTTTTCATGGCTAGAATAATCCAGGATTGATGGGTGTGATATTATAGCAGTGGTAAGATACCCCCCCCCCCTCTCTCTCTATCTATCTCTCTCAGCACTCATTCAGAGATGTATTTGTTTCACCTTTATGCAATGCTGTGGTTTACAGGCCCTGTCAAAATCCCTTTATTCTGAATGGACAGGACCGGAGTTAGTTGTCTCTAGTTTTTTTATTGGAAAAGATCTACCTTAATCGCAACAGGGAAAACAAGGCGTTTTTGACTTGTTTTTTCCTCGTTGTTTTTGTGTTTTCACAGTGTAAAGTCTGTCACAAAATCGATCCAATGGCGGAGTTCGATTCGTAGTGAAGGTTTCAAGCGTGTTCCGTCTTTCCCATGGCAAAGTGATGTTTAATTAAATGCAACAAATTGAATCGTATGTATTAACTTGTTCCATCTGACTCCATAAAATGAAAAGGTTTTATCAATGATATCTGTTCATCATTTAATAAGTGAATGCTTGACTATTCCTTTTAACTCTAATGAAAATAAAGTCAAAGTCTGTTAGAATATCCAAATATAACAATTTATTATGTCAGGTAAATGTATTATTACAATTCCACAAGATAATCAATGCAAACCATCAAATGTTTCAAAGAACTTTAACCAACATATTACATGAGCTGAGGCTAGAAACATCATGGGCTGATCTGAACAGAAAGGCAGCCCCGAACTCTTGTTACATCTCCCTTTATAATCAGACCTCACCTGATATGTTAATCACCAGGTTACAATGGAAAGTTACTGAATCTCCCCCAACATGCTTATTGGGTGCAGACCATTTGCTTGGTTGTAAATTGCATTCAGACAAAAGGGCCAGGCGTGTGAAGTCAAAGGCACATCCTTCTTTGTGCAAGATATTTCTATATTCTTAAAAACCTTATTACCTTTTGATTTATTTCTTTGGGAATAAGACATTATTACCAGTTACCCTGAGACTTTCAAAATGATTCTAAACACTCTTTAAAGATTATCACATTCACATTAAACCATATTCTTGTGTGAGTTTTCAGTGTTACTGACAGAGAGAGAGAGAGAGAGAGAGAGAGAGAGAGAGAGAGAGAGAGAGAGAGAGAGAGAGAGAGAGAGAGAGAGATTGATTGAAAAACTCCTTTAATTCCTAATTAACATCCTAAAACATTGACATTATAACATCAATCTCACAAACACTTAAATATTATCAAAAAGATAAAACCATCTCTCCATCATCACAGACAACACAAAGAACATTTGCAACAGACCATTTTTCAACAAAACACTGTACATTGTTTGTCAACTTGTAATAAGCATATTCAATTCTAAGACGGGATGCTAATAGGCCTAAAAAGACCCCATTGACTTCATTTGACCCCTTTTTCTGAATCATATGTTTCCTTGAAATCCATATGGAAAGTTTAGCCACTCCAAACACATAATTCATCAAAACATGTTTTTGTTTTTTCTTTGCAGAATACTTTGGTCCAAAAATAAACAAAGAAAATGAAAAACATTCTCCCCAAAGTAAACACCACTGTTCCAATAAATGAAACAACTCTCCTAACCTACAGCATTCACAAAACAAATGAACCAAAGTTTCATTCTGGGTACAAAAAGGACATTCCACCCCTTGACTAGGATCTAAATGGGCAACATGTTTATTAGTGGCTATAGCCCCATGAGTTATTCTCCATTGGAGATCTCCCGTCCTCTTATCAATTGGTAATTTATACAAAGATCTCCAACAGCCTTTCACAGACTGATCAGGGCCAAAATAATCAAACCACTTTGATGGTTTCATTTCCACCAAGGATCTCATGTAAAACATTTTTACACACAGGATATACATTTGTTTCTTGCCCAACTCTTCAAAAGAACCTAGCTGTACAGTTGAGAATGAAAGAAAGCTATTTTCTATGCTGAGCCCCTCTTCAATTGTTAGAGAAACATCAAGTGATGGGAAAACATATTCACACCCGTCCTCCCGTTGACCCAGCACATCTCTTTCACTGGCAAAAGCCTTCAGTGACGGTGTTAGTGACTCACAGACCTCATCCACTATTTTTCCAATCAATCTCTCAGATCTTACATTGGCCAATCGTCCTAGTTCAACTAGAGAGGTATTCATGGCTCTAAAGAGATGTCCCAGCTTTGTGCATCCAGCCTCTCTCAGTGCTGATCGTAGACTGGAAGACTTTAATGACCTTACATTAATGAAATCATTAAAAAATAGAGGCTCTTCAAAGATCCACATTCCAGGCAATGCAGTTGAATCTCTTGTAGTTTTCAAAATGTGATATGCATTTAAAACTGAATAATAGAAGGATGTTAATTCCCCAAAATCTACTTCTTCAGTTTTTAACAAAAAAAGTTGCTTACTATAACCCAGCCTCCCTGCCTTCTGTAAAAGCAACTTTGCAGTTTCATGCCATCTCAACCCATTCCCATATAGAAATCTCTGTACAGTTTTTAATCTAAACGTCACAATACGTGAAGATAAATCTACAAGTCCCTGACCCCCCTCACAAAGAGGCAGATAAAGGGCAGCAGCTCTAATCCAATGACAGCCTGAGAGAGAGAGAGAGAGAGAGAGAGAGAGAGAGAGAGAGAGAGAGAGAGAGAGAGAGAGAGAGAGAGAGAGAGAGAGAGAGAGAGAGAGAGAGAGAGAGAGAGAGAGAGAGAGAGAGAGAGAGGGAGGATGTAGATAAGATGCTCAGAGAAAAGGGTGTAGGGTGTCAAATGTTAATCTCCAAGCAATGCCAATTGTCTTCAGAGGGCACTGGTCAGATATTTTCTCTTTAACCAGTTCCAGTTTTCAAGTCTTACAACAGCAACACTGTATAATACCTCTATAATATTTTGTATTCTTTTCCCACTTATGTTTAACTGTCCTTTTACATAAAATGATACATTTTATGGCCTGCAAGCACTGATGTATTCTTATTCTAAATGCTGTATAAAAGCCACAGGACACAAAATATCCCCCCAAAAAGGCATTTCTAATTATTATTTTTTTTTTTTTTTCAGAAAAAGTCTGTGAACAAAATGTGCTGCCATACCCTGGAGTATTGAGTTGTGGTTGCTAAGGTTCTCTGAGTGATTGTTGGGGCGTTGCTAGGGTGTTCGGGGTGGTTGTTAAGTGGTTACTCACTGGCTCAAGTTAAAAGAGCCTATCCTCAAGTCTTTGAAATCCTGGTCTCTGGATATGGCTCAGATCCCTCCTTCAGTGTAAGTCAGAGGGATTTTTCACCTCTTTTATCATCTTCCATTTGGAAACCACAGCAAGCCTATAATAACACACCTCTACTTATAATATCATTTATATCTGCAACACAAATAGCGCAGGTTTTATTCAAATCCCTAAGTGTGCACACCTGCTCCCACATAAGATTCACAGATTTCTACCCCTTTAGGACATTATATGCAGTGTTTGATATAAGCTTTGATACTCACCTGTCTATAATTAAATGTTTTTTTTTTCTTCCTCACCACTTTTCCTCTCTCTCTTTGGTCTGGTGAGATTAAAGTGGAGTGAAGGTATGACTTCCTGTGAGGTTATTGACTTACTCCACTGTGGTTACTGTAATCAGCTTGATCAATTGGAAGAGAGTGAACCAGCGGGGATGAACAAGCAAACGTGGCTGCAGTTTATTTCTGGGGCTGTCAGTCCTCCTAAACACACCTCAACACACAAAGGTTGTAATTTTCCAAACACATTAGTTCTTGTAACTCTTTGCCTCTGCGCCACTGGAGCTGTTGTCATGAGCAATTCAGTTCGCCTGTTAAATCGAATCCGGCTAGTACCCTAAAGCAATTCCATTTAGCTGAACAAATTTTTTTTTATGGGTACTCAATTCAGTGCTTGATTAGAAATCCTACAAAATTGATGTAGTTCAATGGTGTTTGTCATCTGGAGTGTTTCAACCTTTAATGTTGTTAATTAAATGCTGCTGATGATAGTATCTATCTATTTTGAGAATCAAGACACAGTGAGACATTTGTGAAGAAAGTTTAGAATGAGAAAAACTTTTGTTTTAAACTAAATTAATCCAGCAAGGTTCAAATTGACCAGAAGTGAGGTCAATTTGAAGACATTTATTATTAGACTTTAACATGAGGATTCATTTAACATTAGTTAACTTTGGTGACAATTTATTTTAAGGTGTCAGTGTCACAGTGTAATTATGCATTTAAGTACTGTGTAATAATAATTAACTACATATGGGATTAGTAGGATTGGGGTTTGGTTTAGGGTTAGTTGCAATTATGCAAAATAGTGATACAGTAACTACATGTAACCTGTAACAAGGACACTGTAAATTAAAGTTTTACCACATTTATTAATTTTAGCGACGTTTAATCTCATGATGTACTACTACATCTTTAAAGCTACACTGTGTAACTCTTTTAGTTTATTCTTAGCTAAAAACGCTTAGTTCTTTCAAAAATGTATGTGCTCATTAATGTAGATTGTTCTACTGTCGGTCGCCATGTTGCCCCTCCATCTTCAAAGTACATTAACCAAAGAGGGACATACCCATTAATTCAAGCTTCGCCTTTCACGTTTACGTTTGAGTTAACGCTCATGGACGAGGTCGAACTGGAAGCCATGTTAATCTTGGACTACATTGGCCCCCGTAGGAGTTAAAACGAAATCGGAATTGAGAGGAATAGAAACTAATATTCACTGGATGATATACCTTTTCACCGTTAGATGGGGGTAAAAATCACACAGTGTAGCTTTAAAGTCCCCGTGAACCAGAAGTTGCAAACGATTTTTCTCCAGTGTTGTGACATATTTCCGAGAGAAACAGAATAGTAAATGAGGCAAAATAGTGGGCGTGGCTTTTTTTCCAACTAGCACCTGATTGGATCTAGAAAAATGGGTGTTTCATTCTGAAATGGAGGATGACGCAAGTTTACACACGCTGTCAATCAATGCTCGCTCGGCGCTCGCAAACACACAGCAGCTGTCAGTTGGAGGGGTGTGGTTATGGATGTTAAGGAGACACCCAAACCGTAAAGCCTACGTCATCGAGCAAGGTCCTCTAATGCAGAGGGGAGGGGCATTTTCAAAATTTGATTAAAGATTACGAAGCCAATTTTTTTTTTTTTTTGTGGATTGACTTGCATGTATGAATTGTTCACCACAAAACGATCAATTTAGGCAAACAAAGTAAGTATGGTCAATTTTGATTTCATGGGGACTTTAAGATCAAAAGTTGTATCTGTTAACATTAAATATGAAGCAACTTGAAAATTTGAACGAAACTAATTGTCACGCTTCAGGTCCAAATGTAGATGAAGACAATGTGAATCTGAAGAATGGAGTAATGGCTGCTGAGAAGCACGTAAATTACATTTATTAGAAGAGAAAACATGTATCTTTAATTGTAATGATATTGTTTTAACTTTTTTTTTCCCCTCGATCAAATAAAAACAGCCTTGTTGATCCTAAGAGACTTTCTTTTCGTTTATTGATGCCAATTGTAAGCCTTTTTTGTGTGTTTCGCTGTATCTCCTATTGGTTTTTTACTCATTACAATCCCTAGTTGTCATCCGAGGATGATGAATTCTCGCTGTGTGGCTGCAGAAATTAGAGTTCATATCAGTTCAACTCTCAACCTTTACTATTTGCCAGGGAACATCCGAATGAATGTAAATCTCACCTTCCGTCTTTCATTATCTTTATTGTGAGGAATTGATTTATTATAACGAGCAGTAGAAATGCTTAAGCCTTAGTTTCCATTATGAACCCCATGCACCTTTACTTCTTAAGGACCTCTATAATGACCACAGGCCACTAATGAGTCTCTCCTGCAAACCGTTGTTATGGCAGCAGCAAGCCGTCGATACCGTGGACATATATTGACTTGTCGCCACGCTAATGCTGTATTATAATTGTAGTTAGTTTGTACGAGTATGAATGACTTGCTGTTTTGCATTTCTCTGGTTTTACTGTCATAGGAGTAAGGTTAGTCTGAACTGAACGCAGTCTTACATATCCTGCTTAACAAGCGTTGGGTGCATGTGTAAATGTGTACGTGCCAAAGTGTGAAACAGTGTATTTTTAGTTTCTCCCAGACTGTGCAGAGGAGGTGCAGAGACTGCTGGATCTCAGCCCAGACTTCCAACTCTAATAATGTGTGCGAGTGCCCGTCTACAGCATCCATAGTGTCTGGATAGAAAGGTTGACGTGCACTTTTTTTTTGCCTCGAAGATGGGTGTCATTGTTGTAAAGGTTTTTGACAAAACTGTGCGAGGTGTTGCAGATTGGAGTGAGTTGCTTTTGTTTGCTCTACGGCCTACCTTACGAGCCCACATTTGCCTCGAAGATGGGTGTCATTTTGTTGTAAAGGTTTTTGACAAAACTGTGCGAGGTGTTGCAGATTGGAGTGAGTTGCATCTGCAATGCTTTTGTTAGCTCCACGGCCTACCTTACGAGCCCACATTTGCCCGTCTTATAAAATTACAGAACTTTTTGGGGTTCAAAAGTGGGGCAATGCACAATTATACAAAGTTGAAGGGTTGGATTTCACAGCAGTAATGGCTTTATTGAGAGAGTATCTGTTGATTGCAGGTATATCTGGGTTGGTTGGCAGGTTTTGGGGTTTCTAATGAGATCTGATAGACTGGTTTATTTAAGGCAAAGGCTGTGCTGGCTATATCGCTAGCTCACATTACTAAACATCAGCCTTTGCTACACTACAAATCAAGAGACCTTTAAAGTGAATAAAGCTCACATAATTCCATCCAGTTGTCATATCATCTTTTTTTTTATTTTGAGTTGCTCTTTTGAAATAAGAGTTTGATGAATTATGTAGTCAGGCTCTTTAACATTTACAACCCAAGGCTTCCCTTTGTCTAACCAGACCATTTATTGAAACAAAGCAAGTTCCAGACACCTCAGAAACCTGATTAATAGACTGAAATGTGTTTAAATGTTTGTTGACACTTACTCATTCAGAAACACAGCCTTCTTTGAAAGACAGGGTGAGCTCATTGCCAGATGCTAACCAAAAATAATTGTGCATTTACATACTGAATTGTTAAATTTATTTATTTAATTTCATTTAATTACTTATATGTTTTGTTAGAGAGTCAATATTTGACTGGAACGTGGACTGAGCGTTAAGGGGAATGGGTTTGGGATATGACCCATGAGCATGACAACCTCTTTTTATGACATGAGCGGTTCACATAACTCTGCAATATTGCTCTGACATGGTATTTACTTGTAAGGGTGAATATTGACATGGGCAGTTTACGTTTTTGCTTTTAATTCACCATGAAATCAAATTAGACAATTCTTTATTTATGGAATATTGGAAGGGTTATTATAAATGATTTATCCATGCACATCATTGGTTTTTAAAAATTCAAGTGCCCTTAATCTTTGATCAAAATAATGTTCCCTCTTTCTTGCTACTGCATGGCATTCCTTCTCTGATGACATGTTCACTGATGTGGGGCAAGACAATAACCTCACTCCTCCAGCAACCTGTCAATCACATGAGATCACAGCAATAGCAAACAACGATCCATTGATCCGATCCATTGATCCAATCAATTCAAATCAAGTCCCACCCTATTTTTTTTCCTCATTCAAGAAGCCCTTTCACTTTAATATACATCGCAATAGTTAAGAAAGTCTGATCGCAACCTTCGTTTTATGTCAACTTTAACTCCGCACCTGTGTCAAAATCTATGTTGGAAAAAATACATTAAAATTATAAAAGCTGTTCGTTATTTAAAATAGCTATAATACAGTAAACCTAGCTACTAAAAGTAATTAACTAGTGTATGTTACAACTGATAAAGTGAGACAATGTGCTAATCTAGTGACTTTAACTAACTGAATGAATAATGAATGAATCTGTGACTTTCTTTTTTATGGAGTGATTGATTTACACACACACACACACACACACACACACACACACACACACACACACACACACACACACACACACACACACACACATACATACATACATACATATATATATATATATATATATATATATATATATATATATATATATATATATATATAAACACTACATAATATGTTCCAGGAAGGTATTCTTCACACTAAGAAACTATTTCTACCTGGGCTGCAATGTGATATTAAATGCTTTTGTAAGAAATTTTGTCACAATATCGCAAACTAAAATACTGCTTCAAAATGTAAATATATTCTGCGCAGCATTGGGATTTTGTTGTTTTTTTTTTCTTTTCTTTTTTTCTTTTTTTCTCTTAAGTTACACATTTGAGATTTAGGTTAACCATGGTCATATATGTAGAGTTCAGATGCAAAAGCCTCTAAGTGCCATTTGAAATTTTCTTCTAGAATGATCATTTTTATCAAGCTTGTATATTTAAGTTCAGTGATTTCACTTAAATGGCAATGATAATTACCTATTAATTGTTATTTAAGTGAAATTACTGAATTTAAATATACCAAGTTTGATAAAAATCATCATTAAAGAAGATAATTTCAAATGGCATTTAGAGGCTTTTGCATCTGAACTCTTCATATGTAATTGAAAATAGTGCCAGAATTCATTCTGTTCTGTCCGAGTTGAAAAATCCCAACATAGATTCTAAAACATTGTGTGTCAAAGAGTGAGGACTCACGAATCCCTGTCTTTGTTCTTGAAATGTCATACCATGTTACAGTACCATTTCCTTCAGGGAAGAGTCTCAGACTCTGTGTGTGCGGGGGTTGCACTGCCAGAGCTGCAGGTGACAGAACAAAGAATGTTCTATTCTCTTCTGTTCTATTCTTTTCTGCCCTTTTCTAAAACAGAACCCACCATCCTGTTAGACCTTTTGCCCACATGTTTGTTTGGTGTCACCTTTTGGGCAAGAACCAAGACTGCCTGAACAAAATTCTTTAGTTTAGAGATAATATATTAAGTATTGGTACTGTATGCACCTGTTCTAAACTAGTACTCATTAAATGACCACTAATTAAATGACAGCTAACTGTCTCCATTTGCTGCAGTCTAATTGTTTTGATGACCAAGGTTATTAAATCCTGTAGAATGTTCATTAAACTTTTTTAATTGTAATGAAATAAAAAAAAAAAACGAACTATAAAGCACATACACAGTAAGCCAGATAATCCTGCTTTATCAATTCATGTTGTATGTTTAATTTACGATCTCATTATCAGAGTTGCTTTGATCATGATTGTGTGATTCAGTTATTAACTAATTAAATTATTTATTTTTTTGTTGTTCTTTTTATAGACTTTGGCAACTGCAGCTGAGAAATTCCAAATGGAGCATCAATGGAAAGATGAATTTGAAGTAAGTTTTTCTATAACACGTGTTCTGAACACTTAAAAGGTGCTACAGCACATAGAATTACATTCTATTTGATTTCCAACCCGGTTTCACAAACAAGGCTTAAGTCTTGTCCCAAACTAAAATGCGTGTTTGAGCTGTTTTAAGTTGTGAGTTTCATTGTTTTATCTCAAGATGCACACCAGTATAGCTTTTTTTGAAGGTGTGTTTATAACGTTCCCAACCTGTGTTACCTCACAACCCCATCAATAAGGCTCAAGTACCACTTCATCAACTCCCAACCAAAGAATCAATGTTGTGGGTAAAAAAGACCAGACAACATACAAATTTATAAAAATCTTTATAACATTTGATGTAAAAACACTTTTATTTTCAAATAAAAAAGACACTATAACCAGTAGCCTAGTATAGGCGACAGAGGAGCACTTATTGGCTCATAATACCCATTTTCACTCCCTAATATAGTTTTTTTTTAGTTTTTTATTTTACAGGTTTTGCTTTTGAATTTATCTATATATTTTTGTACGAATCCATGAAGTAGTAAAAGTCCCAAAGTCTCACAAACCACAATAACTTTTCATCAAATTGTGATTGAAAGCAACGAGCGCACTTTAATCAGTGAAGCTGTCAGTTCAGCACAAGTTCACTGATTTTTGTGAGCATATAGGACTGTTACTAAACAGAAACTTTTAAGTGTTTTAAGGGATATTGGTAACTTAAACACCTCAGATTATTACTTTCAACAGACATCCCTGTGATAGATTACAATATTTAACGTTGCAATCACATTGTAAATAGACGCATTAGCAGCGATTAATGCGCCAAGCAGGGGGATTGATGAAATTCCTGGCCTGCCGATATGTGGAAAATAAACCAAGCAAAATCGAAATCTTTCTGAATCAAAATAAACTCAGGGAAGGTTATCAGAAAGTAAAATAATAATCCACCTTGAGCTACCGACTTAACCCAAGTAGTATTTGATGTACTATGTTAGTGTGCTACTATACAAATAAATTGAAACTGAACTGAATACATAATTGAATCTGCCATGCATCCCACATTTCTAGGGTATAGTTTGCACTTTGCACAAGACATTCTTGCATTAAAAATAGCTAGATAAAATAGAATGCATGTGATCTCGAGACTTTGGCTATTTTTAAATGTACATGCTCAAAGAGAAATGCAATGCAAAAGGCCATAGACATCTGCCTGAATGTGTCTAGGTGTAGCCTGGTGCTTTAAAGAGCATCAATTTAAATACTTCTCTGAGAGGGTTTTACTGTAAAAAGCCAACGGTCAGCATACTAATTAAAACACTGCTGTTAAAAATATCAAAATAAACTAGCCAGCCCACCTAATTAACTTGCCGGCTGCTGGATGACTAGTCAACCATCATGACCCATATCTACTCACAAGTGACTTGTCACTATGCAACCATGTGACTAGATAACATGCATAACATCATATCTTACATTAAAAAAAAAGTGTATCAGTTTACATTCTGCTTATTGCCTTATGTTAGGTAGCGGAAGACGACTGACTTGTTCACAAGAATAAAATCTGACTTATTATGCAGATTTTTAATTAGATCATTCCACATGAAGGCAGCCAGTAGGAGACACTTTTGAAATTGATAATACCTCACTCGATTTCACTGCTTAAATGCTTTGGTGTGCTAGACCTCTTCGTTTAATTAAATGAAATCAAGTTTCATTACAATAAATGGAATTGACAAACAAATAAAGAAAAAAAATGGATTGTACAATGGCCAGATTCCCTTTGTGTGTATTTCAGTTTGTATTTAAGTGAGAGAATGTGTTGCAGCTTAATGGATTTAACTTCACCACCCACACTCCCTGCAGATTTTACTGAATAAGATTTGATTTTACTGAATACACATTTTGCATTTCTCTCGCGGATTTATTTTTACTGTAGACACATATCCTCATGCATACCCACCATATGCCGTGAAGGCCTTTAGCCTTAACAGAAGAGCGGTTTAACATCAGCAGGTTATCCTGACCACTTTCTGTAAAACCTGCCATGACCAAGCTTTCTTTAGCTCTCCCTGACGCATTTCACACTTGCTACGAAGCAAATGTTAACATCTGTGGAACACATGTTGAATGTATGCTTGGCTTAGTACTGTGATACTGTCATTGCATGATTTGCATGATGGGTAGATTTTATAAGTAATACTGTACGGGTCTAAAGATTTGGGCTGATATACACTCTTAAAAATAAAGGTTCTTTATTGACATCTATAATGGTTCCATGAAGAATCTTTGAAATACATGGAACCTTTCCATTGTACTAAAGGTTCTTTAAGTTAGATTATTAAAATGGTTCATCAATAGCACAAAATGGTTATGCTATACCAGACCAAAAAAAATCTCAGGTTTGAACCCCATATTTGCCATAATGCTGCTTCTAAACTTTTGAAAAATTATTATTTTTTCTTTCAATGTTCTTATTTTTCCTCTTTCTCTGCAGGACAATGATATAGTTTACTTTAATGCCAAGGATAATGTGAGTATATAATTCAACTCTTCACAGACACACTCATTTTTTTCAAGCACAGATACTATATAAAACATGAATGCCACAAGTTCTTCGGTCCAGTTATGACCATGCGTTAGTGAGCTTTATGAATGAGTTATTTTAGACAGGCAAGCAATTATCAGAATGTACCTTCTTCTCGGTTGATGCACGCTCGGCTGGTGGATGTACACTTTTAGTGCACCATATATCTCAAATGCCAATTAGTGTGTGTAAAACACATGGAGGGAGCTTGTGCATTAGAGTGTGTAAAAGGGGAAAGAACAGGAAGAAGGGACCTATAGAAAAAAATTTGGTTTTATTCATCAGAATATATAGAGCACCTGCCATACAAAGCATTATAAGATGATTATTAATTGATGAATTGGCAAGAAATTAATTTTGATATTGATATTTGATGTAAACTGTGCCAAACGTTATTTATTTGTTAGAATATATATTGTGTTGGGTTTTGGTTAGTGACAAACTGATCTATCAGGTATTGTTATCATTTACTCATCCACATTGTTCAAAACCCATACAACCTTTTCTTCTGTGGAACACAAAAGGTGACTCCAATTTGTGAATTTGTAAACATTAGCTGATGCTCAAGAAGGAAATATGATGCATAAAGAGCTGGGGGTGAAAACTTTTGAACAGGATGATGATGTGCAAGGTCTTATTTTGGTTAAAGTTTTGGTTAAATATTATAGGTATTCATTTCCAGGTGCTACAGATTCACATTTACCACAATCATCCAATAAAAAAAAAAACTAAATTACACTCCCCGTTTTCTTCTTGTCCATCAGTGAATGTTCCCATCTTTTGTAAGAATCTCTCAATTGTCCCTCAGTGTGAAAATATGGATCTCAAAGTCATACGTTAACAGCTGGAAAGGGTTCAAATATGCAGAAGTTACTGGAAAACCAAAACATGTGCAGGACCTAAAGGATATTTCTGAAGAAGAATGGGCAGTTTAAGTGCTCATTACAAACAATTGACTTATTCAGGACAGTACTAAATAAAAAAAAAAATAGCATGCGTTTTATTTTTATGATTCGTCTTATTTTGTCCAAATTATTAACATTGTCACAGATTCTGCAAGTTTGTAAGCTTTTGAGCACACAATTGTAAAATAAAAAATATATATAGGCCTATTGCATTAAAAATAATATCAATCTGCTGTACCTATTGTACCAGAGTTGTTTATTTTGTTGTTTTTCCTTTCAGCTTGATGCCAATGAAACCGAAGGAAGGAAAAACCGGATCAGACCTGAATTTAAAGAAGACCCGTCATTCAAAAACCGCTTCACCTCCTACAACTATACGGGTGTGCATATCCCTACGGACATATATGATGGCTGTAAGTACTCCCCCATCCCCCACAGACACGCTTCCATAACACTCTGCCGGCTCCGCCGTAACATATTATCTACTGCTGGGAATCTGATGAGATGCTCTGCTGCTGATTTCTTTGGATGTCAGTTAACAAACCGAGTAAGTGTGTCTTTGTGAGAGCGTTTTGAGGAGAATTATATAATCTATTTGACAGCAGCAAAGACTCTCAGGGGAAACTTTTGTCAGAATAAGTGCAGGTGCACTTATTTGGATAAACCCACGGTATGCGTGCGCATCTGTTTAAACTGTATGTGCTTTCTCAATGGTTTTTAAGCAGGGATAGAAGGGTGACCAAGCCATAGTGTCTCAGTTGGCCTGCTGGGATAGCGTCTTGCTCTTTGGTGTTAGACGGCCCTTCCCTATTGGCCTTGCCATACACACACCCATGCACACAAATGAAAGGCAAATACATTCAGGTAATTACTTTGGCCATTGTGCCCTTTGGTAAACAGAGTAGCAGGCTATTTGAAATGACATCAGGTCAGACAGTCGTGCTGTGGCGAGCAGAATGTTATATGGGGGATGCATTTGCTTGCTTTTTAAATAAAGAATACCAAATCAGACCAAGTGATGCTTCAGGCTCTAAGTAGTGAGTTAAAGTCTTTCCAGCACACATTGGCAGAGGTGGCTGCCCCTGCAATTTAAGAATGGAGTTTCCTTGTCACTTGTCTTGTAATTGTATACCATTTTATGCAATTATCTGTGAGTCATTTCCTAATCCTATATTGCTATTTCTAATTTTATGTGTGAGTCATTACACAGGCTTTTTGGGTAGGGTTGTTTCATCTGGATATCTGCGGTTGTGAGCTTGTTGGTTATTATTTATTTGTTAATTTTGTGATTTAAGCATGTGTTTTGGGACTTTAAAGACTTAGGGATCCCCCAGACTCAGTTAAAAATATTATTATATTTAGTAATGTGATTCCTCTGTTTATGTTAATTTCCACATTTTCCAACCTGAGAAGTATGACCCAAGTAAAATGCGTAAATCCGTGAAAAAAATTGCTGTGTTTGCTTAATATAAATATAAGAAATAAATGTAGTGCCTATATAAAACGCAGGATTTTTGTGATTTACGTGGCTCATACTTCTCTTCTTGGACAATTCAGAAATCATAGAATACTGTATTATTATTATTATTATAATTTATTAGTGTTATTATAGCTGATCACATATCTGTATATTAAAAGTAAATATTAATATTTTAAATAAGTTTCTCTCATTGAGGTCTTGAGTGATATTTGGATATGGAATATATATTTTATTTTTTTAATAATGACTTCAGCTTTGCACATCTTTTACAAGTCGCATACATACTTTTAATGTAATTTTGAGGTTTTTGCCATTTCTATGCCATTCATGTTAATTGTATGGATAAGATAACTTCAAATAAATAGGGTGAGTAAATGATGGCAGAATTCTCATTTCTGGGTGAACTTTAAACTTTTATATTTACTGTAATACTGGGAGAGATGGAAAATAACCAAGTGACAGAAAGAGACATGGATGGGAGGCAAAAAAGGTTAGAGCTGTAATTGCTGTGGCCTTGGGTCTGACCTGACCTTGTGCCAGAAGGAAACATGATACGTGTGTAGAATCGAGCTTGTGGCCAGACTCCTACTCTGTGCTGAAACACAGTTGTGTGTGTGTGTAATGTCCAATATTACTGGAGTCTCTATATGTTCATTCATTCCAAAGGTTGTTTATTCTATGTTAGGCAGTGAGAACCTATTGGCATTTCTACAGCGACCCTAAAAGCAAAGTTTGCACACATCAACCTCTATCAAACATTTAAAGACCACAAATAGTCTGGAACCATCGACACACACACACACATACAGAAATAACACGTATCTGCCTCTCCCGCCAGGGAGAAAATTGGATTTCCGTGGATAAAGTAGTATATCGTTTAGGGGTTGCTAAGGGAGGGTGGGAGACCCTCTGCCAGTCAGCCAACACCAAAAAAAGAAAAAAAAAGAAAGCAAACACATAACATTGATTAAGAGAGACAATTCAAAGTGGATGCCAGCAAATTTCTTCTCCTTCACATCCAAAATGATGGATGTAATAAGAAGTGGAGGTTGAGGAAATAATCAATACTTCAAATTATATTACTTCAGAGATATTTTATTTCATAATTTTTATAAAAAAAAAAAAAAACAAAATGGTTGAATTCAATATATTTTCACTTTAGAAATGTAAGATTGACCACTATAGACAGTATATAAAACTTACTGTAATGTACTGCAAATGTCCTGTAATGGTCTATTCTGATTTAACTGAATCAAGTTTTTACTTATTTTCATGAAAAAACAAAAAAACAAAACAAAAAAAAAACATCGTACTTATGTACAGTATAGATAGATAGATAGACAGACAGACAGACAGACAGACAGACAGACGGATGGATGGATGGATGGATGGATGGATGGATGCATGGATGGATGCATGGATGGATGGATGCATTTTGAACATTACCTGATTTATTGTGCAAGCTGCAATTTCTCTCTAAGTCATTGATCAGTCTTTTTTTTTGAGAAAAAAGCTCAAGAAAATGTGTCTTGCATGCTTCATTTCCTTCCTCTCTTTTCTTTTCTCAGCCCTGCCCTTTTGCCTCTGTTGCATGCCAGCCAATAAAACTAAAGTTATGGTTGTTATAACACAGAATTTTTCATGCTTCATTACAATAACTGTTGACACACAGGCTGTCTTCTAACCTGATTAGCATATCTCAACTAGCACTTCTGACTGCCTATCAGCACGCAGCCTTTTCAGAAGCAAAATGTTTGATAGGATGATTATAGGTTTCCATGGTTCCCTTATTCATGATGTAATAAAGTCAATCAGCTTGTTTGCGGCTGAGGAGATGAAGAGCTCTCAGTGTGCAGTGCAGAATCAATCTGTTAACAGCGGTTGAGGTGAGGGTAAATTACACCTCTCTCTGTCTCTCCTCCTCTCTCTGGACTCTATAAGTCACTATAAGCACCATAACCTCTGTAAAGTATTCAAAGTGTGACAGTGAATCATGTGTTGTGATAAAGGTAAAGGTAATGTAATAATTTAACTAAAATATTAATCAATACCTTGTGTGTTATTGCCTGTGTACTACAGCCACCATTGTTTTAAATGAGCTGAACTGGACTGAAGCATTGGAAGATGTCTTTAAGAAAAACCGAGAAGAGGATCCAACGCTCCTATGGCAAGTGTTTGGCAGTGCTACAGGATTAGCTCGCTTTTACCCAGGTAAGTGCTTGTGTCGTTTTAATTCAGAAATATTCACACATGTATATTACAATCAGAACTCACACACACGCACAGCCTCCTCCCTCCCTATGCAAGCTTCTGCTATCTCTAATTGCTAAACATAGCATGTAGTCCCGGCTCAAATTACACCAGATTTTCATAACAAATTATAAGATCAAATATCTCAGCAGAGGGCTCATTTTATTCTTCTGAAATTGAATGATGACAGAGGAGAAAAGTAATGAGGTGCTCAATTAATTTTCATTACTTTCAGAAAAAAGAAAAAAACTGTTGCATATAAACCGTGCATTAGCATCTGTTGAACCTCTATCTTTTAATGGCTTTAAAAGAGTTTGTTGTGTGTAGAGGAATAATTCAACCAAAATTATGTCACTCTCATGTTTTACCAAATCTGTGTGACTTTTTTTTTCTTTTGTATAGCACTAAATATGAATTTTGGAATAATTTTCTCACTATCCTTTTTTACTATAATAAAAGTGAGTGGGAACTGGGGCTGTCAATCTTCAAAAAAAAAAAGGATGTAAAAAAAGCATAAAAGAGGCCATTTTAAACACCTTTGTGAGAGGAATGATTCACTGGCAATCATCCACTCCACTTGGCTGTTGACAGTTGCAGTCCGATCATTGAATCTTTGAACTGGAGAAAACCAGATCATTGTATGAATCAGTCAGACTGGGTTTGTGAACCAGATTCATTGACTCTGAAGAATGATTCACAAATAGGGCATCGCTACTTCTCGCATGAACTCTTATTAATGCGACATGAAGAGCAAATGTTAGTATTTTAAGTTAAAAACGTACATTTTAGTGTGTTCTTCTAATCCAGACTTGGATTATAGTGCAAAAATTGTATTCATTTAAAGCAGCATTATGACATTTCAACGCATTCTCATGCCAAGGCGTCATATACGACACTTGCCAAATTGTAGACATCCAACGCACATGGCATCCTTTAGCGTCAAATGACATGCTTCGGTTATGGTAGGTTTAGGTATTGGGTAGGGTTAGGGTTAGACCACTAGGAGGCGTCTTTTGCCCCATATATATCTGCGTCTCATTTGACTCTAAAGGGTGCCATGTGCATTGGATGTCTACGCTTTGGCAAAAGCGTCGTATATGATGCCTTGGGATGAGAACGGGCTCGACATTTTTGAAATTTTGCTCTCGGGGTCCCCCTACAGTTGAGAAACAGGATTGTCTTCTACTCCTGTCGTAAAATCTGTCATGGTTACACTAGGGAATACACGCGTGCATTTGTTGACAAGCGATACCCCCGAACTCTGCAGGAGTTCTCACATCTTGGGCAGACTGCCAGCGTTGCATGCGAAATGTCTTCATCCCAGGTACATTGGCACATATTTCTGCATGTTATATGAATATAGTTTCATGGGTCTTATTTTTTTCAAACGTCAAAAGATCGCGTAGCTCATGTTTACAAGCCAGCGTCTTTATAGTAACGTTAACCTATTGGCTAGTGGCTACTGTTTTACATAATGGATATGCTAATTCAATGTTTGTGTGGTAGATAATAGCCATATCGTCAATATTATAATATCAAGCTGCAATGAATCTGCACATTTAAAAAATCGATTTGCATTATAGCCTGAGGCAAGACACTTTCACCAGACAAATAAATAACAAACATTACTATCAGCCTGCAGACATAGGATAGTTATCCTGACTGATTATTTTGTCCGTCTAATCATGTATTATTTACTTGCAAGAATGTAGCCCCTACCAAACTCAGTAATCGGTTTACTTTCACATCCGGATTTGGTGCGTGCTGCCCGCCCCGGCTCTACGGGGATGCTTGAGTGTGTTAAGCGCCCTCAAAAGAAAGCAATGCAGTCTACATTGGATGTGGTGAGGGACGAAGATACACAACACATTACCAACAGTAAACTGATCACGCGCGCGCTCTGTTTCTGACGCGCTTCACGTTTGCTAGGCGGGGAAAGATTGATCTACCGGACCAGAGTCGGGGGACTTAGTTACGTTTTTGCGGAGTAGTATTACAAATTAATGTTTTTAAAATAGTATTAGTATAAAAAAATCACTCGTTCGCTCATTTTGGCGTAGCCCAAAAATTTCACCTGTAGGAGCGAGGACCTCTTGGATCGGTCGGGCACCCCTCCTCCTTCTTTTGGCTCACGCCAGCGAGCTAAAGCTGGACCAATATTGATCCTCGTTCAGCCTTTTATTTTGCAACTCTCCCTTTTTCTCGTTCTACTGTCCTCCGACAAAACCTTTGGCTTCTTGGTTTTACTTGCTGCTTCAGCCATGACAACATACTGTACAGAGGGGGGAAAAAAAAAAAAAACGCTTGTTGGGCTCTCGCTTTGGAATTTTAGAAAGTGGGGGAAGTGATGTATGCCGTAAAGCAGTCGAATTTTGTAGTTCTTTTTGTGCTCGGGGTTCCTACCCGCTCCCCGAAGTTACAGAGTGCCAGTAAAAGCGATACAGACCACATCAGGCTATGGCAGACCTGTCATTCAACCTATTGTAAGATGATGTACCATCTAAAGGGTTTTGGAAAAATATTATAAAGGTTGAAAAAGTTGCATAGTGCTGCTTTAATATTATGATATTTTTTTTCCTTTTCTTTTCGGGGCTTAACAGCCTTAAGCCGGGTGCACACTGTACAATTTTGGCAACAATTTTGCTGTCTGAGACAAATTTAGCAAATCCTACAGTATGTAGAAAATCTGGAGTCTGTCAGGTGGGCCTCCCTCAACCTCACAGTTGAAAAGCTTTTAACCTTTGACTTCCACAACTTCCTCCGCGAGCCCACAGGAAAGTCTGCCCTAATCAGCTCTTCGTCTGTTATCGTTGGCAGCAGAAGGGGAAGGCTGTCTTAAAGCAGAGGTTAGCCCACTGGATAGTGGATGCTATCGCCCGGGCTTATGAGTCTCAGAATGCGCCTTGCCCCAATAGGAGTGTCGCCTCCTCCTGGGCGCTGGCGCAAGGCGCCTCGCTAACAGACAGCTGTAGAGCTGGGTGATACCTAACACGTTCGCTAGATTCTATAGCCTCTGTGTTGAACCTGTTTCCTCCCGTGTACTGCGAGGAACTAGGTCGTGTCGGCTTGCTACGCCATTCCCGCCCCATGGGCCGGATGTGTGCGTCTTTTTGCTCCGTTGGTTCCTCAACAAATGGTTAACCTCATGAGTTCCTCCATCACCCCTCCAGCACTAGGCAAGGCGGATTGCCCGGCGTCAGGTCTATTACCTCTCATAGGAATTGTTACTAGACTGGGTGGCCTTAACAGTGGTCCCTACAAAGACCCATTTCTTCCACATTCCAGCTACCCTCCAAGGTTAGCACCATGTCTTCCCCTCGACAGACCAGTTCTGTCATCCCCCCTCGGGCTGGGACTACCTCAGGGACTGTCATGTGTTAGTACCCCACGGGTTAGGACATATGTGCATTCCAGTGCCTCCCTTCGGGTGGGCAGGGGTTCCGCAGCGCTCCCTCCTACGGGTTGGGCACGCTTTCCCAGTGTTATCCAAATCCACTAAGCGGGTCTTGCCGAACAGCAGTGTGATTCTTCCTAGCTAGCTCCAGCCATTAAGAAAACTAAGAAACTGCTTTGGCAGGAAGCTAAGCTGGGTGCTGGAAGGCGCCATCATCATGGCATTTTATTAGGGATCCCAATTCATTGGAAAATCCTCCGACGAGACGTGGGAGTTCCTGAGCGAAAGGAAACGTCTCAGTTAGGTATGGTAACCCTCGTTCCCTCCTTCCTCAGAGGGAACGGAGACGTCTCAACCCGTTGCCATGCTTACTATACCTTCGCGGTGGACTTGACACTGTCTGGCTCCTCAGGGTAAAGCATGTGTGTTCGCTTCCGCTTTATACCTGCACTGGCAGGTGGAGCGCGGAATGAAAGTCCTGCATGCCAATTTTCATTGGCTCGTTTTAATTCACTCAAAGGCAATTGGTCTCCCTAGTGGGATCCCAAATCGTTGGAAACTCCTCCAACGAGACATCTCCGTTCCCTCCTCAGGGAATGAGGGTTACCATACGTAACCAAGACGTTTTTGATCGTTAGTTGAACATGTTCACCTACAGGCGATTAATAATCGTAATAACGGACAAAATTCTGGCAGTGTCAGAAGATTTGACTCGCAGTCCTGCAGTGTGACGTCTCCTACGATGACGTCAAATTGTCTTCATTTTTTCAAGACAAGCAATGATCAAAATTAACGTTATTTTTAAATTTTTTTTGTAGCTGCCATTTCAATGTTTTCTTGTGTGCGTCTGTTAATCTATTAATCACAACAACTGAGATCTTACAGTGTGACATGGCTTTCAGCAAGGATCATGTTCGTACAGTCTGACAAGCAGAAATCGTAAAGGGTTATTATAAATCGCACCCGTCTTTAGTCCTCATTACGTTTTATTATATTGACCGGAGAGGCTGGGATAGTCTTCAGAAATTCAACTTTGGTATTCCACTGAAGAAAAAAAGTAATACAGGATTTTGAACAACATGAGTGAGTTCTCATTTTTTGGGTGAACTATTCCTTTAAAACTGTAATAGAATAAAATGTGGGCCCCAAACCATTCATTGTCTCCTTATAGATACATGAACGCCTATAAATTATTGATGTTCTTGTAAATCTCAATTCATTATAGCTGGCAGAACACTGGTCGATTACTTTGTTACGACCAAATCAGTTTCTCAGACTATCTACTGGCGCTTACAGCTGTGATCCACTCACTAAATGTCAAAACGTGGGATGCCATTTATATAGAAACATGTCTTGTTAGATGTTCAGCTGTGATAGTCACAGATGAGCACCCTCTTTTGCACCAGGTTATTTTCTTAGTTAAAGAGAAAAATCGAAGCTGAAATTCTACTGGGGCCACCAAGGCCCTTATATCCACATGTCGGCTTACTGCAGTCAATATAAAACACAAACCACCCCCCACCGGATACAGAAACAGGTTTCTAGTGAGGCTCGCTGATGTGCTCACGACATAGATGTGACAAATCAAATGGAGTTTGAGATCAGGGGTCATTCATATTTCCGTATTCTGTCTCTGTACATTCAGCTTCCCCTTGGATGGATGCCAGGAAAACACCCAGTAAAATCGACCTCTACGATGTGCGCCGGCGACCTTGGTATTAATATGCGCTTCTGTGTGTGTGCTCTGAATTCTTTTTCATTTGTTCCCCTTTTATATTGAACCTTCTAGTTTTTCTTTTCTCAGTTTAAAATTTCCCTTGAAAGAGATCCAGAATATTTCTTTCTTTGTATCCAGGTATGTTCAAGGTGCAGCTTCGCCCAAGGACATGCTGATTCTTGTTGATGCGTGAGTATTATGTGCTTTTTAAATGATAAATCTTCACTTGAATTGTTCTTTCCTTCCCTCACATATCTGTAACAAATCCTTCCCTGGTGCGTGAGAAAATGACCTGAAGCCCTAAAATTATAGCCCAAAACTCTTTTTAACTTAATTTTTATTATAATTGTTCCCTTTCGTCCTGGGAACCCCAACGTGTCGTCGGGAGTTCCCTGACGAATTGGGATCACGCTAGGGAGCCTAATTGCCTTCTAGAGAATTAAAAACGAGCCAATAAAAATTGGCATGCAATCTTTGTATTCCGCGAGCCGCCTACTAGCACGGATATAAAAAGCGGAAGTAAACATTGCATTGGCGCTTTTTTCTTCGGAGCCTCTCAGTAGTGTCTTTGTGCTGCTGTTCCTTACCTTTGGAAGATAAACGAGCTGGGGGAAGAAGACTCTCTGACGGTCTTCCCTGAAGTGCATGAGGAGTTGAGGAAGTCTTGGCTGTCTCCTCTGGTGACCAGGTGTAGACAACCCCGCCTCTCCGTCTTCACCACCTTGGACGGCGGAGCAGCGTATGGATACGAGGGAATCCCCCCAGTGGAGCAGTCGGTTGTGATGCAGCTGTGTCCTAAGACCGCTTCCACTTGGCGGGGTGCCCCTTCACTCCCCTCCCGTGCTTGTAGGTTTTCCTCTGGTCTGACCAGGAATGCTTCCATCAAGCAAAAGCGCTCCATGACTTGCAGGCGGGTGGATGAAAGTCGCAACCTGAGATGGGCAACCTGAAGGAGGACTTCAGGTTTTTTGGCAGGGTGCCCCTGCAAGCCTCCTTCCCCGGGGGAGGGCCGGGCGGAGAATTTTTTGTTTTGTTTAAATGTTTCTGTTCCGCCGCTGGCCGGTACCCAAAAGTTCATTAAAAGAGCAGTTTCTCCTTCCTCCTTCAGGTCATCCTCGGCCGAGACTGATGGGCACACAGTCTCCTCCATTCAAGAGGGTCAGAATGCCAGTGGATACTGTCACTAAGCAGCATCTCTCCCATTCCCCTCTTCCCAGTCTGGTGATAGCAGCGACGCTTCCTCGGTTGCGTCGCTCCTGTCAGCGGCTGGGCCCAGAGGGGCAGAGACTAGCTCACGAAAAGGTAGGGCCTCTTGCCTCGTCTCTCCCCCTCCCCTCACCATGGGGAAGCCCGCAGCAGAAAGCCCACGGGCTCTCTCTGCCGTCTGCCCCCCGGTGGAAGCTGGTCTCTGGCGAGCTCCACGCCCAGACCTCGCTTCCAGTGGCTACATTGCCACTGGAGCCGGGTCCCTGCCTTCCACCTTGCTGCCCCTCCGTGGGTACGCCGGTGGTTCGGGTGGGCTTATTGGGTCGGTTACCTGGAAGCCTGGCTAGCGCTTCCTGGTCCGTCCCGATGGCTCATCCGCACCATTCAGTTCGGCTATGCAATTCAGTTTGCACGCCGACCTCCCAGGTTCAGGGGCGTTCACTTTACCGTGTGTGGTCAGTGAATACCCCTGTCCTAGGGATAGAGATTGATGTCCTGCTGGTGAAGGACGTGATCAAGCCGGTCCCTCCTGCCGAGATGAGGTTCGGGTTTGACAGCCCCTACTTCATTGTACCCAAGAAAGGCGGTGGGTTACGGCCAATCCTGGACCTGCGAATTTTGAATCGGGCCCTACACAAACTCCCGTTCAAGATGCTCACACAGAAGCGCATTTTCTAATGCTCTTCTGCGGTTTGCAGCGATTGACCTGAAGGACGCGTACTTTCACGTCTCGATTCTTCCTCGACACAGACCATTTCTGTTTTTGTCCCACAATAGATGAAATAATGATGAACAGTAGGACTAGAAAGCCTGGCTGAAAATGGCTTGTTCCAGGATCTCGATACCTCAGTACCTCAGTATCGAGATCCTGAAAGAGCGGTAAACCCCGGCGTGGAGGTTGTGGTGCACACTGCAGAAAATACTAATCTAATTTATTCCTTGACTGAGATTTCTGCAGATCCCCACAAGTGAAGCCACCGGGTTGCCTCGGCATCCACAGGACCTGCACCTCGTGGGGCACAGAATTGGCCACTTTGATTGAACAATGCTAGCCAGGAGCGAAGCATTCAAAGGGCCCTATCTTGCACCCAGCGCAATTGACTTAAATCAAAAAGACTTTATCATTTGTATTTTGCTCCGGTCCAAAGCTGACTTTTCCCTCCACAGACGCACGCCGGCAAACTAGGGAATGAACTTGAGCTCCCTGGGCGGTTCAGCGCAAAAAAAGGAGGCGTGTTCCAGCACAAAAAAATCCCTGGTGCTATTTTGCAGTTCCATTTGCCCCACTGACCAGAAAAAAACCTAGTCTAAAGTCAGTGGGACATTGCGTGTACATTCAGATGCTATTTTAAGCGTGCTTATTTTATGCTTGGCGATAATACAGAGTGTGAACAATACGCATACACTGTAGAGGATTCTCTCATCTACACAGATGCATTTTACTTTTTGCAAATGATAACTTATTATAAGTAAGGAAAAAATATTGAAACACGAAGGAAATCATTGCTTTGTCCATGACGATGGGAAAAATAGGCATAAAGCTTACACATTTACCCAAATTATTATACGCATGTTTAACCGAAGCTAATTTGGGTGGGTTTGTCCCATCCCCAATGTTACTTCTCTTTCTTTTACAGCCCTGATGAGAACATCGATCTCCTCGGATGTGAACCGATTCTGAAGCGCGCCTGGTAAATGCGCCATTATAATAGTATGCGCCATGGAACAAGCGCACCTCGTTCATCAAGCTCTTAAATGGAATGTGATATGACTCTCTTAGATTTCCCTCTAATAATTTCCCTCATGTTTATATATATTCCTTATAAAAATGTATAATTTGCAAAAAGTAAAATGCATCTGTGTAGCTGAGATAATCATCTACAGTGTATGCACGTTGTTCACACTCTGTATTATGGCCAAGCATGCGCGCTTAAAATATCATCTGAATGTATGCGCAGCGCCACTGACTTTAGACCAGGTTTTTTTATGGTCATTGGCGCAATTGTTTTCTGGAACTGCAAAATAGCACCAGGGATTATTTGCACCAACCCGCCCAGGCAGAGCAAGTTCATTTCCTAGTTTACCGACGTGCGTCTGTGGAGGGAAAAATCCCGCTTTGTAAAAACTTTATAAAAATCTGGTCGGCTCAACGCACAGGGATGGGATGTAAACCCATACCCAATGCAGGGTATATATGAAGAGTTCAGATGCAAAAGCCTCTAAATGCCATTTGAAATTTTCTTCTTTAATGATGATTTTTTATAAAACTTGTATATTTAAGATCAGTAATTTCACTTAAATGGCAATGATAATTGCCTATTAATTGTTATTTAAGTGAAATTACTGAACTTAAATATCCAAGTTTGATAAAAATCATCATTAAAGAAGAAAATTTCAAATGGCATTTAGAGGCTTTTGCATCTGAACTCTTCATATATATATATATATATATATAAAATTTGTAGTCATTTAATTGCTGTAATATTGTTAAATAATAACAGAGTTTACATTTTGGATGAACTGTCTCTTTAACTGGCATTAACTGGTATTTTTGTTGGTGTGTTGCAGGAGCGGAAGTGTGTCTGGACTGACCCTTAAACTGATCCGAACTTCTGTTAGTGAAATGCTGGAGACACTTTCCGATGATGATTATGTCAATGTTGTCCATGTAAGTATGCTACGTGGGGACACTGCAAAGTTTTGGCAGTGACAACTGTAGGACTCACAACATGTACTTGCAATAGTTTAAATACTGTGCATACTGTACATAGTAATAATGCACTTTCTCATTCTGCTTTTCACAGTCCCTCGCATACATTTCCATACTTTTCAGAGCTGTTCTGGAACTTTGTCATTCAGCGGTGCTATTTTTAGGATGTCACTTTTGCTGTAATATTCCTAATTTGCAAGACAATTTGTCAGGTAATTTGTAAGCTTCGATAGTGGCAATTTAACATCTGTTAAATGAGTAGCCTATACATGAATAGCAATATTTGTAGCAACATTTTGGCGTCTCATCACTTTAAACAAGCAAAATTCTATTAACAAAGAAGCTATCTTTTTTTCACTACGGTTGTTAGAGTACTTCTCTCAGAAATGAGGAATTTGTTTTATTTGCGTCCTTCATGTCATTAAAACACATAAGTTCCTTTCTTTCAAGAAAGATGCAGTACAACTGAGCTGTCAGATTCTAAAAAATTGTAAGCAACTAGCACTCAGCAACTATGTTCAGTTTGGTTTTGCACAAACTGTGGGAATAATAAACATTGTTTTTTTCACTGCTTGAAGTTTTCATGACTAAAAATGGTTGCAGAAAGTTCATGCCTGAAAAGAAAAATGTGTATAAATGACGAACTGTCTACATAATGGGATTAAAATCTCAGAAAAGTGTGACAACTGTGCTGCAGCTGTACAGTAAAAATGGAACAAGACATTGTTACTCTGGATTCAATTTAAAGTGAGGAGTTTCTATAGTCTGTGGGTTGGAGGTTGCTGTGTGGTGTACAGTAATATCATGTATGTGTGTGTGTGTGTGTGTGTGTGCAAGATAGAGTGAGACAGAGGAGTTGTAATGAAATATGGATCTGGCTGCAGCTTGCCACTTGAAAACAGGCTCTTAATGAAAAGGCTGTTTCTGGGCTCTGTGTGCTGAATTGAAAATGGCTGGAAAAAGTGAAGGGAAGAGATCAGGCTGAGTGAGAAAGAGAAGGCCAGTGAAAAAAGGGAGGAAATTGCTATATATCATTCCTGTCAGAAGGAGCCGCCAATCCATCTTGGCTAGCTGATCTTTCACTCGGGTTCTGTTTGTTCTTAACTTATTTTGTTCTTAACTTATTTTTCCTCTGACCAAAGGAGCTCACAGGATGCTCATGTCCAAACCTGCATGCTTGTGATGGAGGTTGTTATTACTTAAAGGGATAGTTCACAGAAAAATTAAGATTTTGTCATTATTTACTTCCTCTTGTGAAATTTCAAACATGAATAGCTTTTACCCATGTGGTCTTTTTCTTTCAAATGCAATGAACAAGGACTGACGCTTTCAAACTTGAACAATAATGCCAAACCAGAAACCATTATCTGAAATAAAAGTGGTACATAATTTGCGTGAGAAACTCAAGTCGTTATTCACAGAAAATCTTGACATCAGCTCTAGCTTTGCTTGAAGTCTTTACTAGAGAAATGGCAATGTCTCTGATTCATGACTGAATGATTCTTTTGAGTTAAAATAATTGAATGATCTTACAAATCACAGTGATCTGATTTTAGAGTTCATCTCATTTGACTCAGTAGTAATAGCTTACTTGAGAAAAATTGTGAATAATGGCTTCTTCTGCTCACAAAAACTTGTTGGATGAATTCATTAGACTTGGAACAAAGTTCACAAGTTGAATGGACCACTTTTACAATGCTTTTATTGTGCTTTTTGTTAAAAGAATGAACAAAATGAACATTCTGTCATAATTTACTCACCCACAAGTTACTTCAAGCCTGTGTGAATTTCTTTCTTCTGCTGAACACAAAAGAAGATATTTTGAAGAATGCCGGTAACCAAACATTTGATGTACCCTATTGACTTCCATTGTAGAAAAAAAAAAAAAAAAAATATATATATATATATATATATATATATAAATATCATGAAAGTCAATGGGGTCATGAAAATCAAATGTTTGGAGAGAATTTTCATTTTGAAGTGAACTTTTCCTTTAAGCTTGAAAGCTTCAGTGTCCATTCATTGTAATCTAATGTAAAAGAGTTGCAAAAAGAAAGCCATACAGGTTTGAAATTATAAATCACATTCAGTTTTTGCACTCAGGGTGATATTTCCCTCAAAAGTTATGCTTGGTATCATACATGTTTTTTATTCTTCAGTAAATAAAGTTTGATTAATTTATTGTTTTCACTTTTGAAATTGGATTTTGGGGTTTTCTTGCATTGGGGAATCACTGTTCCGATAAAGGATTAGCTCTGAGAGATCTGTCAACAGGATGCGCTTCAGGGAACGTATGCCAATGAGAGTGTAGCGAGAGTGTTATGGGTACTGTATGTGTGAGAGTGTGCTTGTGTGTATTTGAGCGAGAACAGAAAGAGGCTGTACCCACAGTCACCCAAAGATCAAATTTGGTATGTGTTTGTACGGATCAGTAGTTTGAGGGCATCTGCGGTTTTAAATATAAGGGCTATGTGGGCATTATGGGTAGACTAATCATTTTGTTGGCGGATTCTATAAATCTGTAATATGGTGGTAGTGATTTGTTTTTAGACTATTGATCACCAGTGTACACAATATAAATATACAATATAAATCACTAACTACCAAACTACCATGTGGTGGCTATTTTGTTTTCTGAATTGGGAAACTAAGGAGGATTATGATTGGTATATACAGCTGTAATGATTTTAGCCATGCAGGACAAATCCATTATCTGATCATAACTCAAATTTAGACTTACTTCATGCACATTTGTATACATTTTGCTTGACACACAACCTATTTCACAAGAGATGTTATACATTCCTGCCAAGTCAGGAAGAACAACAACACTTGGAAGGAAAATGTTGTAATGCAGACTGTGTTTGGAATTGAATACTAGTGTGCTGCTTTTTGCATACAGCACAGTACATGTATACATAATATGCTGTTAAACAGTAATCTATATACTGGATGTGTGTACTGTATATGCAGCAAGGGGGATCTCGACTGTCTCTTACAAATGTTGCTCATTTTAACAAGACTTTGTAATATGATGCACATACAGTATACAATACCAGTAACCCAAGAATTTCATAAATCTTCACACAATTTTGAAAAGCCAACTGAAGTTAAAGGAAATTGAGATTTGGTCATTCATACAGTGTGATGTATGAATGATGCAGGCGGTTACACATTACAATTGCTTAAAACGTGTAAAATTGTGTAAAATGCATTAATGCATATATACATATGTAAATAAATCTAATCAAAATTTAGTATATCACTTCGGCAAATTCAGAAATGCAATTAAATTGATTAAACTCATTGCATTGCAGTTAAACAAATAATCAGAATATATTTAAATTATTATCAAAGCACATATTTTCATCATTAACACTATTAATTATCCCGCATAATTGCAAGTTTATATTTATGATAAAATATTCAAGGCTATGAAGACAAGTAAAGGCATGCTTGTTCTTTTTTTTTTTTTTTTTGTTACATTGCATAGCCAAATTCAGCCTTTTGTCTTAAAACATGAGCTATAATCATTATAGATGGTGCATGCAAATGTGACATTTATAGCGAAGGCAAGGCAAAGGAAATAAACAGTCTTCCTCTTTATGGTCAATGAAGTACCTCCAATTTCAGTCATTGTCCGAATAAATATTTGCTAAGTTGTTTATGAAGGCAAATATTGGATCAAGGTTATTGAAGCTCATTATTAGGGCAGTGCTGTGGCAACCGCTATTGAATTGTTCAAGGATACTACCAGATTCATCATGTCGATTGACTTATCTGTGGGGCGGATTTTCAAAGGAAATTATTGACTAGTGTAATTGACTTGCAAAATGACAAATGAATGGTGAGCAAAATTAAAGCTTTATTGAATGGTGAGCAAGATGCTTTGTTGGTCCCTGAGGTTACTCTGGTTTGTCATGCAGGAAAACTGTTTCCAATCTTCGTCTGGTTGGAGATGGACAATGGAATAACGGTCTCAGTTTATGAATCTTTTTTTTTTTTTTTTTTCTCTGTAAAATGAGTTGGGTTATGGTAATGAGCATTTCGTTTCATGAACTTTCGTGACCGTTCATCATTCTTGCTAAATAGACTATTTTTTGATTGATATACAACCCCTCTGCTTCACTTTTGGGTTATAATTATTACTGTATAGAAGCAGTTGTCTATTTTTTTTCTTCTATTCTTATTTCTCAATAGGAATTTTAGAAGAAGCACCTGAGGGAATTTAAATGCGTATCTTAAACACAACTGAAAACTTCTTTAAGTACCCTGAGCTATGGACGAGCAGCCCCCAAGAAATACAAGCCTCCTCTGGGAAGCGGCATGACACGACAGAACTAGAACACTCTCGTTTTAATCATCGAAGCCATCTACGCTATGAGTGTGTGCCGTCTGGTGTGTGTAGGGGTCTGTGTATCATCAGTTTGTCCTATTCCTCTATTTATAACCCGGCGTATGCTGAGAGCAGTGAGTCACGGGGGCCTCCGAGGAGATAATTTCAAGCGTTAATTAAATATTCAGTCAATGCTGGAACAACTAATCGAACCGTGACTCATCGGTTCATTCAACAGACACTGTGACATCCTGCTCATTCAACAGAGCACGGACACCTGATCCCACAATTACATCAATGGCTGGCGCATGTCTCCTAATGACAACTATCTTTGTCCGGCGAGAAATTCAGAGTGGGAAACTTTCCCAGGGAAAGCCTTTCAGGTTGACATGATTAAAAAAAACGAAGAACTGGATCATTAAAAATAGAAGAAAAACATTCAGCACTACAGTAAACACGGGAGGCTTCAAGGTGTGTTCTGCTTGCTTATGCCACAGGAAGTGCACCATGTGCTTTTTCATGTCCCCGGGGAGAGCTGGAGTTATACAGTAGTAATCATTTTAATTTTTGCGTGAGCTTGCACATACCTCCTCCTCATTAGCTGTAATGGTGCTGTAATTGACTCACACCTGTTAATCATTCTGACTTTTCCTATTGTTGAGGATAGAGGCGCTGTGTCTGGAAAAGGTACAAATTGGTTTCCAATTAAGCATCATAGGAACCTTATTTTTGTTGTGAATTGCTATCAACTGTTATTTAAATTAAAAGTAACTGAGCATACTGTACATTTTGAACACAATGTCTGCTCTTCTCCTTTTGATTGTGTTTTTGGCCTAACACCCCTAGAGCTCTTCAGCTTCATGAATATATCCATCAATTGAAATTAAACAGTGTCGTGATTTTTACATAATCTTTAGAATTGATATTCAATTCAATTGTAGTACAAAACTAAATTTAAACATTTAAAAACTTAAAGTTATGTATATATTTTAATTATTAATGTTTAATTTAATTATTATAATTTAATTAATTATTTTTTCGCTCTCACCAACAAGTTATACTGTGTATATATATATATATATATATATATATATTAAATAAAATAATAAAAAATAAAAATGGCATAACAGGCTTGCAACCATATATATATATACATATATATATATATATATATATATATATATATATATGTGTGTAATCCATGTAAAAACATGGGGCATAAAAATGCTAAATATGTACTGAATATGGATTGCATTTTCATGCCCCTCGGTTTTTACATGGATTGCAAACCTCATATAAAGTGAACAAAAAATACAACTGCTCATATAATATTTAGTTTTACACCCTGAGGTTGAAACCATAAAAAGTATCTTCTATTTTTTTTTTACGATTTGTACTCTATTTGAGAATAATTAGAGTCTGTTGTATTCCATATACTATTTATCCTTCTTTTTCCCCTGTGTTTATTCTCCCCCTTTTCCCCTCTTTCCTCCCCCCAAGTCTCTTTTCTTGTTCACAATCTCTCCTCACACACGCTCCTGCTTTGAAGTAACAGGTTCACAGAGGTCAGCCGCAATAAGTGACAGAACACAGCGAGCCCTACCTGAACAGAAAATTAGAAACTTGTAAGGGTATCCAGCTTGTCAGCTCAAATTATTTTCATCACTGACTGTACCAAACACCTCCAGTTTCTGACCCCAGTATATAGATCTCCTAAGTCTCACAAACTTTTTTGTGATTCTGAAAGGTCTTGCTGTGAATTAACAATGAGAAGACCAATGATTTCTCACTTCCTTACCCTACCTCTCTATCTCTCACACCCTCTCTCTATTCTTTTCCAGTTCAACACAAAAGTGAACAACACAGCATGTTTCGACCACCTGGTTCAAGCTAACGTTCGCAATAAGAAGATCTTGAAAGATGCAGTACAGAACATTACAGCCAAGGGCATTACCAACTATACCAAAGGATTTGAATTTGCATTCAATCAGCTTTCAAATGTGAGTTTTTTTTGTTTTTTTTTACATTTAAGAAATCTATCTATGAATTGAAAAAAATGTAACATATGACACTTCAGTCTCAGTCAGTGGTAGGGTTGGGTATCGTTTGAATTTGAACGATTCTGATTCCGATTCCGATTTCTTGTTTCGATTCCGGTTCCTAACGATTCTCGATTCCGATTCTTTTAAGAGGCAGGGTCAAAAAAGTTTAGCTAACCTTGCTAACCAACGGCCTTTCTGAAGGAAATACTCCTTCTGTAAAAATACTCCTTTTGCCACAAATTTTGCATTTTGCCGAGATTTCGTTATTTTTAGAAAAGTGAATCCACACTTTGGATCGCCGACGTACTCATGTTCGACTCGCGCGGTTATGCCAACACTTCCGGTAGACGCTTCTTCGTTGGTGTTGTTCAGCGGTTTCTTCTTCCGCTCGACGGACTGTGAATATCGAAACTAGGAATCGAAATTTTTACTTTTGAACGATTCCGGAAAAAACGAAAAGTTAGTCCCGGTTCAAATCGATACTCGATTCTCGATACCCAACCCTAGTCAGTGGTAAACAGGCTTAAAATCTACACTTTGTGTGATAACTCTTCACATCGGCTGAAAAGTGTCTATAATAAGATATCACTCTGCACCCTCCCTTTATGGTGTTCAAATAATAGTTTGATACAATCTGTGTATCATTTGTTCAGTTGTTTTTTTGATTAAATATTGAAATAAGAAAACAGTTCCTTTTTTAAAAAAGAAAAAAGAAAAACAAGAATTCAGCTTGATGTTTTGGTTTTGTTATGTCTGAGGTAGAAAAATGAATAAACCACTTGAATATTTGATCTCTACACATGGGTGGGAATGAAATACCCCTTTCCTCTTGATTTGTGAGCGGAAGATCAAACTATAAGCCGTCATCAGTTCTTCCTCAGTTCGCGCACCAGAATAAGAGTCCTCCGCTGCTGATGATGATGTGCGGATTTTTAACACGTTTATTGCAACTACATTTAATCTTTTTTTCATCAAACAACCAGACTAACGAATGGCTCAACACAATCCGTACCTACCGGGGAAGAGCCTAGACCAGCACTTCTCAAGTGCCAGGGGGTCTGTGAAATAATTTCTATTTTCCTAAATTTTCCAGAATGTAAAGTCACATTTTGTAAAGTAATTTAGGACTATATAATGCATTTTATACTTAAAATAATCTAAATGTTGGCGTTCAAAAGTAGGCATCATGTTCAGCGCATCATGTTGTTTTCTTTATTCTATTCACTGTATTTGGTACATTTTTGGTGTGCCCCAGAATGTTCAATGAGACGCGCTAAAGTAGTGCATCATGTTGTTTTCTTTATTTTTCAATGAAATGACATTTTTTAGTAATTTTGAATGTACACAAATAAAAATATACATTGAACTGTTTAGAATGTCAGAGTATTAAACGACAAAGTATTAAGTTATTTCCCCAGCTGAGGAACAAATGCAAGTGTGGCGCCGGTGTTGTGCCGAATTCTGACCCCTAACAAATTATTACCCCTCTATTATTAGTAGGTTTAGGATTAGTTGTGGGGGAGATGTTAGGATTAGGAGTGGGGTTAGGATTAGGCAATCAGGTACTGACTTCAAGAGGGGGGTAATAATTTGGCAGGGAGTCGAAATTTGGCACAACACCGGCACATTGCACTCGCACAACATATTATCTTCACTTCTCGCATTAACTTGACATTGCAGCCTGTTCAATATTATAATAAAACAGTCAACCAAACATATAAAAAGTTATTCTGCAATGTATCTTTTCTATAGGCTAAAGGCTGTGCCGGTCAGTCATAACTTGCTTTTTCCAAATTCATTTCCCTTGAAGATGCTGATTTAGCCTTTGTGTAAGCTATAGGCTATTAGGACTCAACTGAAGTACGAAGCCTTCTTTACATGAATACATCCAAATGTGACCTACATTGCAAATATGAAAATGTTGGACCGAATGAGAAATGCGCGAACCCAACGTCGGTAGTTTCAGTTTAGACTAAAATAAATTAGTTAGGCTTGGCATTTAAAATAAGCTGAATGTTGATTGTAATAAAGGGCACAATAGGCTATTTTTATAGGCTACTGTGTATTTTTATTATATGTGACCACTTATTTATTTTTTTATTCTTGTTGTTTTCTGAATAGCATTTATTCATTGACATAGGCTACAGCAAGTAAAATAGCCTACATGTTATTAATAATGTTTATAATGCTAATTTTGTATTTTATTTACTGCTCTTTTACACTATTTATGGATAGGCTAATAATAAAATGCGTTTTTTACAGCACCACCCACAAGCTCCTTTAGATATAAATGATAGGCTAATACATTTTAATAAAACACAAGGCCTACACCATTAAACTCAGAAGAGTACCTTATGTATTTTAATATCTTTGTTGTTCTCTGCTCTCTGGTTGAACAACAGAGATATTAAATGATATTAAATTAGATGCGTGAATGTGAGGCCTATACGCTGATTTCACGCAGCCGCCATTATGAAATCGAAAGTGAGGCTCCGGTGGGAAGAAATCATCGTATTAAGCTAGTCAATGCATTATTCTTTCCTTGTTGTATTAATGTTTAAAATATTGAATTTACAATTAATTATACAGTGGGGCCAAAAAGTATTTAGTCAGCCACTGATTGTGCAAGTTCTCCTACTTAGAATGATGAGAGAAGTACACTTTATCTATGAGAGACAAAATAAAAAATAAAAATAAAAAATCCAGGAAATCACATTGTAGGATTTTTAAAGAATTTTTTTGTAAATTATGGTGGAAAATAAGTATTTGGTCAATAACAAAAGTTCAACTCAATACTTTGTAACAAACTTTTTTGGCTATGACAGAGGTCAAACGTTTAAGTCTTCACCAGGTTTGCACACACTGTAGCTGGTATTTAGGCCCATCGCTGGGCAACACAGACTTTCAACTCCCTTCACAAATTTTCTATGGGGTTGAGGTCTGGAGACTGGCTAGGCCACTCCAGGATCTTGAAATGGATCAACACGGATCAGTTTTCCTGTCCCCTTTGCAGAAAAACAGCCCCAGAGCATGATGTTTCCTCCCCCATGCTTCACAGTTGGTATGGTGTTCTTGGGATGCAACTCTGCATTCTTTCTCCTCCAAACACGACAAGTTGAGTTTTTACCAAAAAGTTCATTTTGGCTTCATCTGACCACATGATATTCTCCCAGTCCTCTTCTGGATCATCCATTTGCTCTCTGGTAAACTTCAGATGTGCCTGGACATGTACTGGCTTAAGCAGGGGGACACGCCTGGCACTGCAGGATTAGAGTCCCTCTCGGTGTAGTGTGTTACTTATGGTAGCCTTTGTTACTTTGGTCCCTGCTCTCTGCAGGTCATTCATCAGGTCCCTCTGTGTAGTTCTGGGATTTTTGCTCACCGTTCTCATGATAATTTTGACCCTACGGGATGAGATCTTGTGTGGAGCCCCAGATCGAGCGAGATTATCAGTGGTCTTGTATGTCTTCCATTTTCTTACAATTGCTCCCACAGTTGATTTTTTTTTTTTTTTCACACCAATCTGCTTGCCTATTGTAGATTCATGCTTTCCAGCCTGGTGCAGGTCTAAAATTTTCTTCCTGGTGTCCTTCGACTCTTTGGTCTTGGCCATAGTTGAGTTTGGAGTGTGACTGTTTGAGGATGTGGACAGGTGTCTTTTACAGATAACGGGTTCAAACAGGTGCCAATAATACAGGACAGAGCAGCTTCTTAAAGAAGAAGTTACAGGTCTGTGAGAGCCAGAAATATTGCTGGTTTGTGGGTGACCAAATACTTATTTTCCACCATAATTTACAAATAAATGATTTAAAAATTGTGATTTCTACATCCCTTTTGATCCTACATTGTGATTTCCTGGATTTTTTTTTTCTCATTTTTTTTTTAAGCTGAAGTGACAGACTTCTCTCATTATTCTAAGTAGGAGAACTTGCACAATCAGTGGCTGACTAAATACTTTTTGACCCCTCTGTATTATTATGTTTTTTTTTTTAACTTACTGGGCGTAGAAGACATGCTAACAGTTGTCATTTAGGACTTCCCTGCCATACCAAGCTGATGAAGTATTCACAGATTTATCTACACAGAATGAAGCCCCGTCTAGGCCCTTCCCTGTAGGTACGAGTTGTGTCGAGCCATTCATTAGTCTGGTTGTTTGATGAGAAAAAAGATTGTAGTTACAATAAACGCGTTAAGAATCCACACCTCATCATCACCAGCGGATCTCTTAATCTGCTGTGTGAACTAAGAAAGAACTGATGACACAGTTTGATCAACCCACCCACATGTAGAAATCGAATATTCAAGTGGTTTATTAATTTTTCTACCTCAGAACGATAACAAAACATCACGCTGAATTCTTGCTTTTCGTTTTTGCTTGTTTGCAAGCAAAAACGAGAAAAAAAAACCTGTTTGCTTACTGTTTGCAAAAAAAAAAACTGTTTGCTTATTTTTTATACTTTCAATATTAAATCAATATTAAATCAAATTAAAAAAAAAAACAAAAAACAACTGAACAAATGATCATGCACGGATTTGTACATTTACATATTATCCTTGGTGGATTTAGTCATAAATGGATTTTTGTAGTATGCTTTAGTTTTGTTGTGTTCTGCTGACCTCTGCTGTTTATTCTATGTAACAGCATATGCATGTGCTCATTTCAGCCAAACATCAGCAGAGCAAACTGCAACAAGATTATAATGTTGTTTACTGATGGAGGTGAGGAGAGGGCTGAAGACGTCTTCAGCAGATACAATATTGACAAAAAGGTGCGTGTGAAGGTCACCATCAGTCTAAATCTATCTATCTATCTATCTATCTATCTATCTATCTATCTATCTATCTATCTATCTATCTATCTATCTATCTATCTATCTATCTATCTATCTATCTATCTATCTATCTATCTATCTATCTTTGGGGTCACATTTTTACTTTAGGAAAATTAAGAACGCATTTATGGAGCACCAACCCTGCAGAATGAATGAATGACTCAATGAATAAACAAACAAATAACTAAATAAATAAATAAATTAACTTTCACTCTTTCCCCGGATTTCCGTGTTTTCACTGTTATACGGCAAGGGGGCGCTATCACGCATCTTCTGAAAGAGTAAAATAACTTTTTTTTTTCTTTTTTTTTAATTTATATTGTTTTATATACAGAAAACAATATATGAAGAAAGAAAAGTAATAAAAAAATAAAGTCAGTATTACAAAAATGTAGTTATATTTGTTTTATCCATTATTTATTTTCCTAGTATTAAATTGATTGATTTTAACTTTGCGGGTTTGGTTCTCATTACACATTCTCCTCACGTTCTCGTAATGTCTATACACCTTTCCAAGTAATACACTGATTTGATTGAAATCATAAAAAAACTGCGATGGTGTGCAAATTATTTTTACATTTAGATGTTATAATTCTAAAACATATTTATATAAACTTGTTATGGATTCATTAAATTTCCTTAAACATGCCTAATCTATCCATCTATTACTTATTTATTTAAATAAGACTTATTCATGATGGTTACAGTGAAGTTTTATACTATGCTGTTTGATTGCAGGTGCGAGTGTTCACGTTCTCTGTTGGTCAACACAACTATGACACAGGGCCAATAAAGTGGATGGCCTGTGCTAACAAAGGTAAGTGTTGCTTTGCTCAGTCTATGTTTGCCCCCTAGTGGCTAAAGTACAAATATAATTCTCATATCTCATAGCCTCTTTACTAGACTCAGCATTTGATTGCAAAATAAAAAACAATAAATTACACCATGACACTATGTTTTCTAGGATATTTCTATGAAATCCCTTCCATTGGAGCCATCCGCATAAACACGCAGGTTTGTATGACACCAAAGCTTTTCTAATGTGATTTGTTTATTTTGATAGTTTCTCTTGTTTAGGAGTATGTGAAGGTCCAAGGATGACCCACATTTAATTGCTTTGTGTTGTTTACTGTTGCTTAGGAATATCTAGATGTTTTGAGTAGGCCGATGGTCCTTGCAGATGCTAAACAAGTGCAGTGGACCAATGTTTACCTGGACGCTCTGGTACAACCTTTTTCAATAAACGTCATACAAACCATTAAAAAAAAAAAAAAAATGTATACGCTTAATTGTTTTCTGTGTTCTCTTCATGACCTCAGGAGTTGGGCCTAGTCATCACAGGTACACTACCTGTGTTCAACAAGACCAAATCCAGGGTAGGAGAATCTCAGAACCAGGTCAGTCGTTTATCTGGATTTTCCTGCTGATTTTCCTAGTAAACTAGTTTGGAAACACTCACAAATACTTTATTGATACTGCCTTTTATAATTTAGGGTAACCAAACTAAACCAAAATACATCAGTTATATAAATTATAGATAGGCCTATGCATTAAATATAGTGCACTACCACTTCTACCACCACTACCACTTGCACTTAATTCTCGCTCTCTTTTTTAAAAAATCACCTCTGCTTTCCAAGACTAAATTTATTTGATAAAAATACATTTTACCATGTTTTAAAATTCATTCATTCATCGTTACTCAGTCTTCTGTCACATTATCCTTCATTAAAATATGCTAATCTGTGAAAATATTTAAGTATTGCCAATGCAGTAAATTGTCATGCTGCTTAATATTTTTGTGGAAGCCATGTTACGTTTTTAGCAGGATTCTTTGAATTCTTTCATTTCTTAAAAAAAAAAAGAAAAAAATCCTACTGAACCTAAACCTGAATGGTATAGTGTAGGCTGCTTGGGCAGTTTGCATATATAAGCAGTATTCAAATGGTTCCATCTGGGCCATGGCACATTTGACCGTTTTTACAGATTAAAGCGAGCAGTGCGTCAAAACAACGGTGCTGTACACCACACATGTGCTCAGGGGGTCGATTACAGTAATAATCTTCCAGCACTACATCCTCGAATATTTTTGTCCAGTGCCAAACGCGCTTCATTCAAGCCCTTTCCGCTCTGTGCGCGTTTCTTCTCTCTCTCTCGCTAGTAGACGTAAAGTGCCATATTAAGAGCTGCAGATGATGTCGTGGTTGTTTTAACAATAGTAGCAGGAACACAAGAATGCAAAAAAAGAGAAAGCCATGAATACAATTATTTTTATCTCTCATATAGATGCCTCTGACCGTTTAAGCCTTTAGACTTTTTTTCCATACATTTAGCATTATTAATAAGCATATTAAGAGCATTTCATAATAAACAATGTTATAATTTGGAATATTATTTAGAGATGGCAAGGGGAGACTTTAAAATGACTAGTTTACTCTGTTTTGTACTCATGATGAGAGGTTATTAGATTATTTACGTTTTCTGTTTTTAGTAGTTTATACTCAGTAGTTTATAAAAATACATTTCTTAAGAGGTAAAACCTGCTTGTTTTATCAGTCCCAAGGCCAACTATGTTTCATACAGGTAGGACAGGTACAGTATGTGTCACGGGGTATGGTGGTGGAGTGCAGGCAGAAGGAACAGGAGGAATCCAGGTTAACACGAAGATACTAATTTATTACTAAATACAGGCAGGAAGACAGGGTTTCACCGAGTAACATTCAACATAAGAACAACATCGACCGACCAAGACAGACTGAATGAGATGGAACTAAATACACAGAAGAATCAAACATAATGGAGTGGAAACAGGTGAAACAGATGATCAAAACGAGGAACAGGTGGCTGATGAGCGAGTGAGTTCAGGAGAGCAGACAAAAGGATCCTGGGAAGTGTAGTGCTGATGACAAAGACAGACTGGTGCAGACGACAGGCTGTGACTGTATGATAATAATACCAACAAAAAAACAAAACAAAAAAAAAAAACACTGCTATAGCTCTTGGGGCCCAGTATTCTCATCTTTAATGACTATTTTGAGTGTGTAGGTTTTTTCTTTTCTTTTCCAAAGTACTACGGTTGCCTCTGGCAATTAATAAATTAATTTATTCCATCTTTGGAAATATAGAGACGGATCTCTGGTACACATGAATGTACCTCAAAATGTATTTTTTAAAATGTGTTTATTTAAATAATAAATGTAAAATGTTTTTGTAAAAGGTTTGCATATCGTCTTACAAAGTGGTCAATATAGAAAAAAAAAATGGTGTATACATGAAGAGTTCAGATGCAAAAGCCTCTAAATGCCATTTGACATTTTCTTCTTTAATGATGATTTTGATGTTCATACAAGTTTGATAAAAATCATCATTAAAGAAGAAAATTTCAAATGGCATTTAGAGGCTTTTGCATCTGAACTTTTCACATATATTTTTATATATAACACAGGTTTCTAACTGAACGAACAATTTCAACATTTCTGATTGTGCCCTACAAGTCAGAAGCAGGAATATAACATTCGAATGAACACAGAACAGAACACCAGATGTGTCATTAACAAACCCAATTCTCTATTAATAGCTCGATGGTTGGAACAAACTTCTATTTTTGTCACATTTAATGGGGATAAAGCTACTACTGACGCAAACGTGTAAACTTCATTATCTCTTGAATGTATTAACCATGCGGACAGTGACCTTCTTAGGAACACGACGATAGTAACAGATATGGAAAATAAATATAATAGAGTATCTTATCCTACACTTTCCCAGTTGGAGGTCAAAGGATCGGTACGTTTTCTAGTAAACCGCTTGACCCTCTGAAAGTTGCCATTACTTTCCGCTCACTGACTGCGTCACTGGATTCTTTGAGTTTAATATTTAGTTTCTGGTGGATGACGAGAAGCAATTTAGATGTGACACTTTTTAACTTTGCAATCTTTCATAGTGGTTATTTTTGCCAAGTTAAAAAGGTTTGAATGTTGTTGTTCTACTAACTCTTATTAATTTGCAACTATATGTCAACTAACTCTAATTAGAGTAGTAGTATACTGTAGGTTCGGGTTAGTAGAATAAGTTGACTGCTACTTGATTTGTTTCTTGTAGTCCGTAAAATGTCTGTTAGAGGTCCATCAAAATAAAGTGTTAGCAGATATTAAGCATCTACTAATACTATAGCGTCTACTAATACTCTGTTTAGAGTTAGTTGACATGTAGTTGCAAAGTTACTTATAGTTAGTAGGGCTGGGTATTGACACAAATTTCACAATTCGATTCGATTTCGATTCACAAGCTTGCAATTCGATTTCGATTCTGATTCGATTCAATATTGATTATTTTGGATATCAGTTATAATAAATGGCAAATTTTCTCAAGGAAATCAAATCTCTTAACTAATGCTGTAAACTATGGGAGTCTAGGTGTAGCCTACTAGGCTTCATTAGCCTAATATGAAGGTAATAATTAACTGTTTTGTAGCTATACAAACACTTAAATTACACTTTTATTTATTTTTATAATGAGAAGATTATATGAAATATAAACATTTAAATGGTGGCTGTCATAAAAACTTGCCAGATTTATTCAAATATGCATTAAATATTGAAGAACATTAAGATTATAATGCAAATGTAATATAGTATATATATTTAGCAAAATGCTCCTCTCTAGGGTTATTTTTTCTAGCTGACTAACGAGTTTATGTGGGTTTTCTGAGGTAAATATAACGATAACGATAATTTATGTTTTTGAATTTCTAAAGAAAATGGACATAATTTGAAATTTGAGACTTTGTTTCATATCAGTAGTAACAAAGCACAAAGATTAATGCGATTTTTTTGGATGCGCGCAGCCGCGATACAATGTCCCATTCATTCAAATGAAACAGGATGACTAATTGATTCTTGAGATTTAAGAATCGATATCGGTTCGTAAAAATGAGAATCGATTAATATCGAGAAATCGATATTTATTACCCAGCCCTAATAGTTAGTAGAATGTCTAAAGAGGACTATCGAAATAAAGTGTTACCCATATGTGTTTGTAAATGTCTCTCCGTCACTTGTCAGAGTGGAAACTTAGTGTTTTTGATTTCTCTTTTAGCATCAGAACCAGTTGATTTTAGGAGTGATGGGGGTGGATGTGTCTCTCGATGATATCAAAAGATTGACGCCCCGCTTCACAGTGAGTACCCAAAACAAAAATGATTTCAATCTGGTTGTTGTTCCAGTCTCATAAAAAGACTAAAAAGGGACCTATTTAAAGGGTTCATTTTTTTTTTTTACCTCCTTTAATGACTGTGCCGACTGAATGCTTTTCTAATAATAGCACATTTATATTAATTAAATTATTTAAATATATACTGATGAGAATACTAAACCATAATGGGTCTTTAATATATACAGTAGGCGTAATATAGCCTCTTCTGTGGTCAAGCACACGCATAAAGCTTACCGCAAAGCGCCAGCAAAATTAATGACCATTATGAATGTGTCGGGGGAAAATTGCAAGGAGAAATTTGAATTATTTATTAGTAAACCAGTATTTTAGGAGTCGGTATCGTCTGCCAATATGAGGATGATGCTGACTCGCCATCGCGGCTGTGTAGTGGACAACACCTACTGTATAGAGAGAAATGCAACTTTCATATGGATTACATAAGTAGAGAGTATTTCTTTTCAATTTGAATCGGTTTGTTTCAAAGTAGACGTTTCAAGCTTTCTACAGACGTATTACTCATGCATGGTTGGCAAGATGCCTATACGCGGAGTTTCGGTTAATTTTTGTAATGCGCTCCACGGAGACGGCAGAAAGCAAAGTGCATCCTGTTTGTTTTCTTAATTTTACAAAAGCACAATTTGATGTTAATGTGACCCAAATACCCAAATAAAAGTACACTTTTGAGTTATGCATTCTTCTTACCTGTATGACCAATATGACTGGGTATTTTTAAGTTCCCTTTCGTCCTGTACTCAGGGAACGAGACGTTGTTTCCGCTGTTGTTTGGAAAAAAATGCAACTGATCGCACCACACTAAATATGCGCCTAATAATAGCAAAGATGTATCTAGGTTAACGTAAAAGTGAGCGCCCAAGAAAGGTTTTGAGGTCGATGGTTGATATGCAAACATTTGCATTTCCTGTCCGACATACTTGCATACATAAATAATTATGACTCAAGACAACAATAGGACCAAAAAACTGCCTACTTCCATGTCCACTACTGTTCAAAAGTTTATAGTATTTTTTTTTTTTTTTTTCTTTTTCAGGAAGGACACATTCAATTAGTCAAAGGTGTGTGACTGTTTCCAATATTGTTAATAAAAAGAAATTTTACTTCAGCAGCAAATCAGCATATTAAAATGACATTAAGTGACACTGAAGACTGGAGTAATAATGCTGAAAAGTCAGCTTTGCCATTACAGGAATAAATTGCATTTTAAAATAAATTCAAATAAAAAATCATATTTTTACAATATGATTGTTTTTATGGTATTTTTAATCAAATATATATTATAGTCTTCTACACATTTACTAATCTTACCAGCTGCAACATTTTTAACAGTAGGCTAGTGTAGAATAAAATATAAAGTGTCAAATGTGTCGCACCAGTTTGACGTCAAGAATTGTGTGAGAATTGTATGGCTTCAAAATACTTGGAATAGTACATAAATCACACACACTAATTTTATGAGGCTTTTATGATACCTTTTTTCTAGGATTTGGTGTTTGACAGCCCTATTCACTTTCATTGCATGGGGGAAAAAAAAAACCTTTTGAAAAAAGAAAATCTGGTTTTGGGACGGCGTGAGGGCGACGAACGGCGACGAGTTTTAATTTAGGGTGAACTGTTCCTTGAACACGAAATAATTCGATTTATAAGGGAACAAAGTGAAACTCATGTGTTAGATGTTTTCTTTGCAGACTCTTTGAGTCGCTGTAATAAGAAAACACGGCATGCATAAAATAAATGTGCTATTGTTCTGCGGTCTGCCGTCTTGCGGTTTCGCCTCCTTACAGTAAGATCGCTCTTAAGAGGACGTAAGCCCTTGTACATTACATCTGTTTGTACTTACATTTGATTTGTAAATGGTTGTGATTTTCTGTTAAGCTCAGAGGAATGTTTCCAGATGAACCGACACATTTGATTAACGCTAAGTGCTCAGGGGTGATTGACAGTTCGGGTCGGCGCTCTCAGGGGATATTAGACAGTACCCCGCTAGTGAGGGATTAACCACCGCATCTCTGAGGAACCAGGTCCATTTGGTCTAAGCAGGGATTTTGGTTTGATGGTGGTCTTCTTATTCGATGTGTCCTCACTATTCTGCTTTTTTCTGTTTTGTTTATTTCAGATTGGTCCTAATGGATATTATTTCGCAATCGACCCTAACGGTTACGTGCTGCTCCATCCAAACCTGCAACCAAAGGTACCGAAGCAGTTTCTCCACCCAAATACCTCAAATATGACATCACAGCACATTTATGACAGATGAAGGGGTTTTAAGGTTGCTTGTGGTGGAGAACCAATGACATGCATGTCTTAAAATGTTAAAATGTTTCCTGCTTGTTTGACATCTATTTGACAACGCCTGTAATTCTTGTATCTCTTATATATATATATATATATATATATATATATATATATATATATATATATATATAATCTCATTCTCACCTCTTAAACCATGTGTTCATGTGCGCATTCATATCAAGAATAACCAAAGTTTGAAGATTACGCCAATTTGAAATGTCAAACTGAGTATTACTATTCTGAATATTATCCTTCCCAATATAGATGCTATATTAGAAATGATATGGATGCTAAATTATATATAGTGTCTACTGGTGGCCTTTTTTTAATATGTATCTTCAACTAAATGCTGTTCCTTTGAACTTTCTATTTCTCAAAGATTCCTGGAAAGAGAGAGAGAAAAAAAAAATCACTGTTTCCACAAAAGTAATGAGCAACACAAATGTTTGACATTGTTGATAATAAGTTTCTTGAGCACCAAAGCAGCATATTAGTATCAATGTGACTATGAATCCTGGAGTAATGATGCTGAAAATTCAGCTTTGCCGTCACAGGAATAAAATACATTTTAAAACATTTTTTTTTTTTTTTTGTAAATTGTAACGATTTCACTAAATAATAATGATTGGACCTTGCTATATCAGCAGCCAATGAGCTTGCTGCCCAACTTTCAAATACTTGGCCAGCGTCTGTGTAAAAGTTTGCAGTGCCCGTTCAGAAACCATCCACCTTCCCCAGCTCCACCTGTATAGATCTGCTACAGGTAATTCATGTACGCTATATTGTACAGCAGAAGCATGTCTTACTTGCTCACAGCAAGTAAGCAGCAATGACATCAGCAGCAGTGTAGTATAGCAGATCTATTTCTCTAAGACCAAACATATTAACATACCATGCCAAACCCTTCGAGAGTTATCATGACAGAACAGTTTTACTGTATTTTTGATCAAATGCTGCTTTGATGAGTAATATACTTAAATGTCTTAAGGACTCCAAACTTTTGAACTATAGTGTAGAGCTGACAGTCCCTCCAGAAAAACGCGATTATGCATCGCTGAATTCAATGCAAAATCAGCCGAAGTCCGCATATTTATGCGGGGGCCGCATTTTTTCAAATACGCCGCACTTTCGCCGCATAAATTGCCGATTTCCTTGCAAAATATGCGGGGTTTGCATAATTTCATAATCCTCGCATTTTCGTTGCAAAAAAAAGTCACGTGTATTTTAGAAGAAAGTTAAAAAATGTTCTGTTTGCTTCACACAAGAGCAGCCATTTCCCTCTGTTTCCATGGGAACGTTATGAAGTGACGCAATTACGCGACGCCGGACAGACTCACGGAGGCGATTGACATCTCACAAATCGAACTCGTATAACTGTCTCACACGTTCTACCGTCACATCGTTACTTAATAAACAACATAAGATAAAAGAAGTAGCATCAAACAGAAATTACCCGCACACATTGGGCGTTTGAGGCGCACATATAACACTGCAGAGAGTTCAACAGGGAGTGCGCAGCTCTTAAAGGGGCCACACCTTATTTACACTCATTATAGTCTGAAATAAAACAAGATGAGAAATTAAATATTCCCAGCACTTTCTATGATGTAGTATGCTTGCTTATCAAAGGAAGTAATAAGAAATGACTCTTACATTAGCCTAGTGAGAACAGGATGTTGGGGGAATCACTGAAAAAGAGAAATCTTTTTCATCAAACCGCAATTTTTGCAAGTTCTCTCAATTTTTGCAAATTCCTGCAATTTCATCGCATAAAATTGCATAAATATCCCGCATATTCCATCGCATTTTCAAAGAAAACGGGCCGAGCAGGCTAATCAATCAATTTTTGCCCGCAACAATCACAAAAAAACTCCGCGTTTTTCTGGAAGGACTGAATACTATTATGGTAAATCTTATATATAAATCGCAAATTTTTTCACAAATTTTTGGAAATTACCACCACAAAATCAGTCATTTTGATCGCAAAAATCACAAAAAAAAATTGTGAAATCCTGGAGGGACTGAGCTGTGCAAATCTTATAAGATATTATTATAAAGCATTTTTTTCTCAATATTGCATTGATGAAGTCATTTTATCAGTATTTTTATTGAATTTATCTCCTACAGTTCCAGTCAGTTTTGGTAAATCAGAATTATGATATATTATGGTAATAATTATGTAATACAAAATCATAATTATTAGATAAAATGTCTTAATTATAATATTAAAAATAATAATTATGACAATTGTACACTTTTGCCACTTTTACAGATATGTTGTAATATTTGTCATATTTATTTGTGTTATTTAATGAATATACAGTAGGTCCGTATAGGTGATGCATCATGATGCATTGAATTATTTGTCCAGCCCTAATATTATCCCTTCGTTTTTCTTCAATTCATTCGTTTGTATAGTTAAAAACATATTACATTTGTCTCTCTTATGAAACAAACAGGAAGATCAAGCAGCTGCGAGTGATTCAGCTCATATCATTATTGACAAGTGTGAATGACCTCATATGTAAAGTTATCGATTTAGAATGTATGAACATGAATTTGTGGTGTGTAAACAGGTGCTCATATAGCTTTTCCTTTGCATCGGAGCATGCAGACCCTTACCTTGAAATCGCCCAAAGTAATGCACATGCTTCTGGCAGCGAACCTGCATATATGTTTCTTAATGCAACTCGACTACAGTTTTTACATATCAGTCTATTTGCAGGTCCCTTTGATTCTGGTATCCCTCCACACACATGGGGCGGTCTGTATTTCATCTTTTAAGAATGTTAAGGAAAAAAGGAGATCACATGTGTCCGTTCAGGGTCATAGTTTATTCTCAGTCTGATGGTAAAAGCACCGTCTATCACCTAGTCTCAGACAACCCTAGCCCACCATGACACCCTCGCAAGTTAAGGAGGAAAATGCATTAAATATATTATGTCTGGTCGGACATAGATTGCAAATCGTTTAGACATTTTCTGATTTAGGCTCAATATGTAATCGTATGAGTGCAGGGCTCAACGATAAGGATGACTCGGGGGGCCAGTGTAAGATCTTATGTTCATTGTAAACATTTGGTTTAGTTTGATGTATTTATGTTATGTAATTATGGTAATTGATAGATGTATCCAAGGTAACGTTATCTAGCCTGCTAATGTAGTACTTTGTTGGAATTTGTTTGCGAATTTGATTTTGATAGTAATGGAAGTAATAATATTAATAATAATATTAACCAATTCAGCATAATAGAATGATTTCAGAAGGATTGTGTGATACTGAAGACTGGAGTAATACGTTTTATTTATAAATAAAAATAATTTTTTTTAATTTATAAAGCGCGAACTGACAGAGCAAGCTGATATGTAAATTTGCAAGTCATCGGCATAACAGTTGATAGCTGAGACTATAACTATATGGATAATGTGACCAAGAGGTAGCAAATAAATATTGAACAAAAATGGTCCAAGAACAGAGCCTTGAGGGACACCTTGAGAGAGAGGGAAACAAATTAAAGATTTGAAGTTTTGAATAGAAATAAAACATTGTCTATCAATGATATGATATATACAAATTATATACAAATATATACATATATATAATATATATACAAATTATATAAACAAAGATAAAGCACTACCCGTGATACTGAGAAGTAAGTATCTGATGAGGTACAGTGTCAAAGGCTGCTACTAAGTCAAGCATTATGAGAACAAAAAGACAACCAAAATCAGCAGATATTAGGAGGTCATTAGTAATTTTTACCAATGCTGTTTCAGTGTTGTGGCCTGACCGAAAGCCAGATTGATGGGGATCAAGAATATTGTTAGCAAAGTGATGAGCTTGTAGCTGCCAGGCAACTACTTTCTCAAGCAGCTTAGAAATGAAAGGAAGATTAGATATAGGTCTGAAATTATTCCTAACAGAAGAATCTAGCCCTGGTTTCTTTAAAACTGAAGTGACCACAGCAAGACCCAGAAGAAATAGAACAGTTGATCAAATGAGCAATAGGAGATGAGATAACAGATAGTCAGCTTTTATGAAGTGAGGTGCTGGATCTAAATGACAAGTAGATAAGTAGCTTGAGCAATTAGTTCACTAACAGAGGATGGGATGGTATAAGAGTAAATCTAAAGAGGATGTGTTTTATGGGCTGAGGTGATGACCAGTTAGAGGAAACATCTGTTTGATGAAAATGTTTCACAAAAAGTGGAGAAAGGAGTTGCGGAGGTCAACTGAGCCATATGGTGCGTTAAAGAGTTAACAGTATACTGGTATACTGTGCATGTGACATTAAGAGCAGACTTTTATATTTTAGCTGGTGAGTTTTAACATTGTGATAATTAATAGTGGTTTAGGAGGTTTAGGAAGGTTTAGGTTTAGGAAGAAGGAAATCAAATCTAACTGTTATCAGCTTATTGTCAGAAATACCTGTTTGTGAGCCAAAGTCAGAGACATTATTAATTCCTGAAGTGCAAACAAGATCAAGTGTGTGACCACAGCAGTGAGTAGAAAAGTTGGCATGTTGTACAAGACTGCAATTATCCAAAGTTAGTGCAAGGTCATTGGTACTAGAACAAGGGGGAGTCAAATGGGATATTGAAATCACCAAGCAGGATAACATAAGAGGATACAGCATAGGCCAGCAAATTCAGCTTTGGCATCACATGAATAAATGGCATTTTATAAATTTGATTGCAATTTAAAATAATTAGAATTGTGAAATTATAATAATTTTTCAAAATCTTATACAAAAAAATCAACAATCTTTAACAGTAGTGTGTGTGTGTGTGTGTGTGTGTGTATATGAAGAGTTCAGATGCAAAAGCCTCTGAATGCCATTTGAAATTTTCTTCTTTAATGACGATTTTTTATCAAACTTGTATATTTAAGTTCAGTAATTTCACTTAAATAACAATTAATAGGTAATCTTCATTGCCATTTAAGTGAAATCACTGAACTTAAATATACAAGTTTGCTAAAAATTATCATTAAAGAAGAAAATTTCAAATGGCATTTAGAGGCTTTTGCATCTGAACTCTTCATATATATATATATATATATATATATATATATATATATATATATTTACTGTATATAATACAATATAATACAAGATTCAATATAACAAAATTATATTATATTTTTGAGATATTTTATTTGAGAGATTTCTTCACTCTTTCAGCTGTCTATGCTTGAGGACGGCTGTTTTGTGAATCGGGCCAAGTGCTGAAACATGTCAGTGTTATTGCTGAAATTTTAGGTCAGAGACATACAATGGTTGCTGTTAAATATATACACAAAAATAACAAAGCTCCAGGTCTTATATATGGAGAGCATTAACTTCAGTCCACAAGCCTGTCAAATCAAACATACAGAACACATTTCCATCCTTGGCGTCAGTAAGAACGAGTATTATGACATATTTCCATCCTACCCCAAAGATCCATCCTCCAGCTTTTGGTTTAAAAGAAACAACATAGACTCTGAGGTTCCTTCCCCTCTTTGTCGCTTCGTATGGGGAAAGCCTTTGAAAACCCTTTACCGAAACAAACTCGTAACATACTTTGCAAACAATGCCCTTTTTAATGAGCTCATCTATATTGGTAAAGGCAATAAAAATGCAAGTGCCATTACAAACATAAACGCCAGTGTTATTGCTCCCAGCGGACTCCATGTGCGGAACGGTTGGTTTTACTTTAGTTTGGCGAGCCGACTCTGATCACATCTGAAGGCTTGATCTCTCAAGGACAGATGTTGAGATGCGATCGGGTACGGCCGCAGATCAAGCAGGCTGATTGAGAGAGACACATAGGCATGGATTGAATCTCTGAACCATGGATGCCGTACTTAACCCTGAGCAGCGCTGATATGCAAACACAAACCCCTAAACCATGGGGTGCCAGATCTACTGGAAACAGTTCAAAGTGTTCCACCAGTATCCAACGGTGCAAAACACATGACTGAATTTGTCGGCTAAAGTTAAGAGAAAGCGACCACTTCGAACGAACTTTGGAGAGTCTTTCAGGGAGACTTTGAACACTGCAGGAAGAGCTAATTTGATTTTGACAGTGTAGAAATTGAACAAACCTCTCTTAGTATGTCAGCCATATGTTGTCTGCTCGCCAGAGAGCCAAATAACTGTATTCGAACAGTAGGAAGGCCTACACGATGAGAAACGATTTATAGTGTGCACTTTTATGTCTTTGAAAACTTCTCATCTATAATGGATTGCCTTGTTTTACAATAGCAGCATTGTTAACAAGTGTGGTCGCTTTCAATGCTTAAGTCTGTTTTTGGCACCCATAAATAACAATCTTTCTGTTTCCATGCACTGAAATCCTCTCCATATTTTTCATTAGAACAGGATTCAGGGCCATCACCACAGGCTAAGTAAAAAGCTGATTCTTTCGTTCCCTGAGGTGAGACCATGCAAACTGTGGTAGATTCAGTTCGTCTTAGCATAGAAACAGAGATAAATAGTGCTAAATAGCTCTTTATATTTGTAGTATGATGTCTAGTATGCTTAAATCTTAGAGGTCTTGTAGTGTCTTTATGAGCTCATTTGTTCCAGAACTCAAAATCTCTGGGTATATGAAAGTTGTGCATAACACATGTGATTGAATGCAATCATTTTTTTTTTTTTTTTTAAATGATTGCATACATATAATTTGATCAGTTTAAAAGTTTGGGGTACAATTTTTCATGTTTCTGTGCTAAGGCTGCATTATTTGGTCATTATGAGTAAAAAAACAGTAATATTGTGAAATGTTATTTTTAAAATATTTTTATTTTATATTTTCAGCAGCCATTACTCTAGTAATCAGTGTCACATAATTCTTCAGAAATCATATTAAAAAAAATTATGCTCATTTAGTATTATTCAGTTGAAAATAGTTGTGCTGCTTAATATGTTTTATAGAAACTGTTTTATAGAAAAAAAATAATAATAATAATAATTTGAAATACAATTTTTATAGCTATTTAAATGTCTGTACTGTCTTCTTTGCTGATTAAATCCATCCTTTCTAAATTAGTTTATTAAAGTTTATTAAAAAAAAAATACTGAACCCAAACTTTTTTACTGTTGTTGCAGATATAAACAAATAATTATTCATTTGTACATATGTATTTATTTATACACACACACACATACATAGTGCGAGCCAGCATTCAAAACACAGCATATGCTTATGATCAGTTATGCTGGTGTATTATGGTGATATGACTTCAGTAAGTGTGTGTAATGGCTATCAGGAGTGCTAGCATGCCATCTGATGTTTGTTTGTGTCTACAGAGTGAGAGTTCACTGAGATATTTCCTGTCTGGCGGATCAGAAAGATAATGTGTTTTATTTGTTCCAACCGTTACCAGATATACTGGAGAGTTCAGCCTAATGTAGCACGTTCAGCACTTGCATCCAATGCATATCTCAAGCATTTGGTATTCATGTCATGTGCTTGTAATCTTAAAGGCTTCAGTAATGATTTCTTCATACGGCAGGCCTGTGTTCTCACTTGACCTCCATTTGTAATGCGAACAACAAAAAGATGATTTACTGTCCAAGTGAAAGCACACGAGTGAAAAATGAGAAGGAGAAAAGGGAAAGGAAAACATTTGCTGAAACGGTACATTGCCTGTCCCACAGTGGCGTTATAGGGAAATGGACATGCCTGACATGTTTCGGCAAATTCTGCTGCTTTTTTTGGCTCATAATTGGCCAAAAGTTGCCTTTTTCTAATTTTAGCTTTTCCTTCCAAAGTATTAATTACTACTAATATAGTATCACATAGATTTGTCATATGTTTTGTGTACAGGCATTGCCTGTGTATTTCTGGATAAGGGGGGATTTGGGTGGGACTCACTGGAACTTGTATAAATCTTTCTTTCCTGTTTATAAAAATACTGCTGCCTGGTCAACATATTCGGCATTAAAGATGTTTGGACTGCATGGCAACTCGTAAGATTCTTTGACAGCTTTTTAAAATCATATTTTATGCATTATATATATATATATATATATATATATTATAGTATATCAACCAAGTGTCCATTTATTTTAAACAAAAATACACAAACAAAACATCGTAGACGTATTTATTTTATGTGTGTTTAGTGAGGGATAAATATCCAGTTTTAGGGGACTTTATTCAAGCATTTAAATTTTAAGTTTTCTCAACAAGAAAAGTGCACGATTAACAGAACACTTATATACTCAGTCCATGAGTTCTGTATCTCTCTCTTCTGTGATTAGTGTGATAATAGGGTTAGTCACGTGACACTCAGTGGTGTGCAATTATCAACATAAACAGCAACACCCACATCAGCAGTGACATGACGACTGACGTTGGTGCAATTCAAGCGCAGGATATCATAGCGCATGGCACATGGAAAAATAGTTTACATTTTTTCACAGTCTACATAAGAAGTGCCAACCATCATATGTTTTCATATGTCTCTCTCACGCTCTGCTAGATTGAGGCATGATGCCGACACATGTCAGTCATATCTGGACGATATGTGAGTTCCCCCGGGGGGGCGGTAGTGGCGCAGAGGGTGACCCCGACACTTTGAAATCCCTCCTCAGTTTTGTCTGTCTCTCATTATGCGCCTGCTTTCATATTCAGTCCTTTCCCTTTGATTTCCTTTTCATTTCTTTCTCATTTATACTGTTTCTTTCTTTCTTTCTTTCTTTCTTTCTTTCTTTCTTTCTTTCTTTCTTTCTTTCTTTCTTTCTTTCTTTCTTTCTTTCTGTAATCTGATTGTTTTGTCTCATCACTGTTTTTGATTCTCAAATGTTTGTTCTCCTCTTCCTCATCTCTGTTCTTGTTCACGCTTGCTCTGCTCTCTGCATTTTACATGTAAGATTCCGACTGCCTTATTTCACGTTATTGTGTTTCTTATTCTTATTATTTAGTTCTTTGTTAATGTGTACAAGTTCAATGTGACGAGCAATACAGATGAATGAAATCATTCGTTTCCAAGAGCAAAACATTGTTTCATTGACTTTACAGAAACAGAATATATGACCTCATAAACTGGAACGAGCCTCAGTTTTGTTAAGCAACACGGATTTTAATATCTACATGGTTCTTGCACAAAAACATGAATCATAATTTAACAACCACAATGTAATGAAATAGGTATTCACGAGAACTAACAAGTTTACACATTTTCTGCACTTTATATTTTATAATACAATACCTGCACTGGAAAAAATATTGTTGGTTTAACTTAAAAAAGTAAGGAACCTGGTTGCCTTAATTTTAAGTTCATTGAAATGGAAAAAGTGAGTTAATACAATGAAGGAGATTGATTTAATCATCAGAAACTCAAAATTATATGTGAAGGGTTCAGATGCAAAAGCCTCTAAATGCCATTTGAAATTTTCTCCTTTAATGTTGATTTTTATCAAACTTGTATATTTAAGTTCAGTGATTTCACTTAAATGGCAATGATAATTACATATTAATTGTTATTTAAGTGAAATTACTGAACTTAAATATACAAGTTTGATAAAAATCATCATTAAAGAAGAAAATTTCAAATGGCATTTAGAGGCTTTTGCATCTGAACTCTTCATGTTGTCTAAACTAAATTAATTATTTATTTATTTAAGTTGATTTGACAAAAGAGAAAATGTTGTGATTACTAATCATGTAAAGATTTTTTTTTTTTTTTTTTTACAGTGAATTGCATTTTTAACCCAAATTTGGGTTTGTCCAAATTTGGGTTCAAACCCATCATTTTGTTTATAGTGTACCTTAGGCAACTCACTGTAAAAAAATCTTTTCATGATTTTTTCATGACTTTTGTCAAATCAACTTAAATAATTAATTTAGTTCAGATAACATATATAATTTTGCATTTCTGATGATTAATCATTTTCCTTCATTGTATTAACTCACTTTTCCATTTCAATGAACTTGAAATTTTAAGGCAACCAGGTTACTTACTTTTTTAAGTTAAACCAACAATATTTTTTTACATTGTGTTTTTAGATTTATGTAATCTGGTTTGAAAAGTCTGAAAAAAAGAGAATGATATTTTTTCGGAGGTATATAAATATTCACTTTTTAGTGTGCAGAAACAATCTTCTACTCACATGCTCTACATTTCTATATCATTCAAAAATGTGAATGTTTATGGAAGGGGGACACAAAGGAGATTAAATGTAAATAAAATACAGATTTGTTCCCCCCCAAGAAAGTATTGTTTAATTTATTTTCTTCCTTCTCTGTGTAGAAGGACATATTAATCAGATTTATGCCTCCGTAAATGAACTTTTTAAACACTGTATATTTCTATAGCTCAACAGAAACTTTCACTGTGATTTATTGTAGACCTGGAATACATTAACACTCAATCCAAAGCTGAAAGTAAACTACAGGAAGAGAGAGAGAGAGAGAAATGTTAACAGAATTTGGTTCTCCTCTTTAGAACCCCAAATTCCAGGAACCTGTTACACTGGATTTTCTCGATGCAGAGCTGGAAAATGATATTAAAGTCCAGGTATTGCATAACACACACATACAAACACACAATAACATGATCTCACCATTATTATTTTATTGCTATATTGATGAAACACCTGCAAGGTTTTTATTCAGTGTGCAAACTCTTGCATTATGGTGTGTCAGTACTTATAAATGTGCTGATTTGTAAGTTGTGATAGAATAGAATAGAATAGAATAGAATAGAATAGAATAGAATAGAATAGAATAGAATAGAATAGAATGGAATGGATGTCTGAGTTTCTTGAAGAACTGTTTAAACCATTTAATTTACAAAACGTGCTGAAAAGCCCCTTTTGCTCATGGGATGCATATTTAGCATAGATAGTAAGGATTTATGTGAGTAGTTGACATTAAGTCTGACCACACAAGTCAAGGAACATTTATTTTGTTGCACAAAATGAAATGTAATTGCAGATGAAAATATACCTTAGTATTCAATGAGCTCAAGGAAATATGTTACAGTAATTTCTTTACTAAAATGCTCCAACATTTTTGATGTTATCATAGTTTTTGGATACTATTATGGTAGTAAATTGGCAATGGTAGACACCTCTGTGATTCAACGTATCTTTAAATTTACCATGTAAATACCGGAGTATATGAATATGGTGTTGATATATTAACACTGATCTTCTGATCTCTCTCAGATACGGACTTTGATGATTGACAGAGACCCTGGGGAGAAAACGATCGAAACGCTTGTAAAATCTCAAGATGAGGTGTGTAGATCTTCTATAATTATTCGTCTGTACCATATTTGGTCCATATTTGGTTCAGTTATAACTTTCGTTCCAATATCAGAGATACATTGATCGAGGAATCAGGACATACACCTGGGCACCAGTTAACGGGACAGATTACAGGTTTGAAGTCTGAGTTATGGCATTACCACTGCAAAGTGTTTCCTAACTCCCATATGTATTTGTATGTATAAAACACGTTGTCTTTTTATTCTCTGTGTGGGTGTTCTGCAGCCTGGCCTTGGTCTTGCCTGAATACAGTCTGCATTACATCGAGGCAAACCTGGGGAACACCATAAAACAAGCCATGTGTGAGTACCGCCTGTTCGCCCAGAACATACAAACCTGCTCCCCACGTTGAGCAAACACACTATCATTTATTAAAAAGATCAGATAGAGCCTTCGGTATGCAAAGCTATTGTTTTATGAAATAGCTGAGACCGCTTGCAAATATTTTTCATCGGCTCGCGAGAGAGATCTGCCTGTTTGTGTGTGTGTGTGAGAGTGTGACCTCGATTGTCAGGGCTGATCTCTGTATTAAACTGAGGTCCAGCTGGTCTCCACCCATCCTGAGCAGTGTAGCCAGACGTTTGATCTGACTCTCCCTAGTACACAGGGGCCCCGGCTGGGAAGAGAGACTGCTAACGCTCCCTCCCCTCTGGACATGTGCTGTTGAGGTCCAGATCTGCACACATACACAGACGCTCAGCTCATTTAGAGGAATATTCCAGGTTAAGCTCTATTGATAGCATGTGGCTTGCTGTCAATTTGGCAGAAAAAAAATGACTTCAGCTTGTACCTCGTTGCCCCATAGACTTTTATTTCTGTATCGTTTTTTTGTTTGCTTTTATAAACCCAGGTACACGTCAAACTTATTTCCAGTGGTAATTGACAGATGCTGTCGATAAAGCTTAACTTGTACTTAAGCCAGAACATTTCCTTTTAGGAATAGTTCACCCAGAAATGAAAATTGCCATTATTTACTGACTCTTGTGTGGTTCCAAACCTGCATTCTGTTATTTTTCTGGAAAACATAAAAGGAGAAGATTTATGTTGCTCCTTTTTATATAACAAAAGTTCATAGTTTAAAAAGAAAAAAATAATTATACTAGTATATGCAGTCTATATGGTTCCTGCCTGTCTTTTGAAGCCTTATGAACAGACCAGAGTCATTATGGTCATGCTAATCAGTGATGTGAATTCGAGAACCAGATCAGTCTGGTTCTTAAACTGGTTCATGAAAAGAACCGGATCAAAAGAAAGATTTGTTTCCGATTCAGATGAAAAATGTCAGAATGTTGAATAAATAATGAAATGTTTTGCCCCTTCTTTGGGTGAACTATTTATTTAAAACAATGAAGATAAACAATCATGCACACACACATTTATTCTTCGTAAGTGGACATGTGCAAAACTAAGTTTTTCTGTGATCTCTCCTTTCTGTCTTTCAATCTTTAAATGACAGCACAATGGGGCAAGTACTATCTCTCTGTCTGTCTTTTAAAGTTCTGTCACTGTACGTTCTCTGGATTTTACCCCGTGTTATTGAAATTATTTACATTTATTTAAGCATGAGTTTAAGTTTGAGTTCTATGCTTAATGCTTTTGTTTGTTTGAGTTGCCTCATTTTTTTAACGCATGGTCTGTGCAAAATCAGTCAATTAATTGCTGACAGTGTTTGGTGCTTGTCTAAACATGCATGCACAGTTAGATATATGTTTAAAAAAGATGTCCAAATAAAAGATTTCAATTTTTATTATCCATGCAAATATAAACCAGCACTAATTGCTAGGGTATTCTTGTTGACTTCCAGAATTTTGCTTTGTGGTTGTTAAGTTGTTCTGAGCAGTGTTGTTTTTACTATTATAGTGTCTATTATATATATATATATATATATATATATATATATATATATATACATATATATATATATATATATATATATATATATATATATATATATATTAAACCTCATTTTAATTTAAGGTTTAGTCATTTTTGTTGTGTGCTTTTGTAATTTTGATAAAAAAAAATTTTAGTTCTACTTAGCTTTATTTTTTTTTTCATTTATATCTAGTTATTTTAGTATTTCAACTTATTTCAGTTAATTGTCAATTAAAGTCCCCATGAAATCAAAATTGACCATACTTACTTTGTTTGCCTAAATTGATCGTTTTGTGGTGAACAATTCATACATGCAAGTCAATCCACACACAAAAAAAATTTGGCTTCGTAATCTTTAATCAAATTTTGAAAATGCCCCTCTGCTTTGGAGGACTTTGCCCGATGACGTAGGCTTTACGGTTTGGGTGTCTCCTTAACATCCATAACCACGCCCCTCCAACTGTGTGTTTGCGAGCGCCGAGCGAGCATTGATTGACAGCGTGTGTAAACTTGCGTCATCCTCTATTTCAGAATGAAACACCCATTTTTCTAGATCCAATCAGGTGCTAGTTGGAAAAAAAGCCATGCCCACTATTTTGCCTCATTTAGTATTCCGTTTCTCTCAGAAATACGTCACAACACTGGAGAAAAGTCGTTTGCAACTTCTCGTTCACGGGGACTTTAACATTTATACTTTTCATTTACTTTTAAGTATTTTAAGTTTACATTTTACTCTAATAATTATATTTTCTTTTATTTCAGCTTTATTTTAATTACCAAGATTTATTTTTTTTGTTTTACCTAACTCTTTCCCTGTTATTTACAGAATTTTCACAATCCATATTTTCACTTTTATATGGTATGGTGTGCTATAATGCATCGTCTGAAAGAGTACAGAATATCCGAATCAAAACACAGGCCAAGAAGAAGCATAAATATGGAACAGAAGCATTGCTTATGTAAATGTAAAATGATGCATTCATCAAACGTTAAACAGCATGTAAATCATGTTTGATGTTGCCAAATTAAATGTCGACACAGGGTGCGATATAGGACTGTTTAAGCTTTGGGGGTGTTGATGGACTCGATCTACTCCATTTATGTTTTGATCATTGCTCTGAATTGTTTCTTTTCTTAATAAAGTAGAGGCTCTGTTCTTTCTTTTGATATAATGTATATTCATACAACAAAATATTCTGGGGGCCATGGCATTTTTTGTGACATTTCACACTGTCAGTTTTTGGGAATGACAACTGCATTTACTTTTAGGTATAAGTCCTGAAATGTCCCGTTCACACAGCAACTTGCAGTAGCGTCTTGAATATTGTCTATATGAACATGCAACAAGAGTCAAGTCTGTATTCTCTAACCAGTAACCAAAGCAATATCAAACATTGTGACTTTCATAAGTCTTATAACATTTAACATAACAAGAGTCCAAGGCTTCCATTACGCAATACACAGTAGACATGCGTTTGTGCATCGGTTGTCACTCCTGTAAATAACCAAACTGTGTGTGAATGTAACCGTATTAAGGACTAAACTACAGGACAACCGTATTCTGCTGTCTTGTGAAGTTGGTCAATAACAACATTAGTTGAGTGGTTCTCACTGTAGCTTGTTGATATGCGGTTGCTCAGCCTTTTCTCATCCCAAGACGTCATCTAACTGACGCTTTTGACCATACGTCAACATCCGACGTTTTAGGGCACCCTTTAACGTCAGTTAGATGACGCTATCTAACCCTAACCATACCCCAGACCTAAACCCACGTCATCTAACTGATGCTAAAGGTAAAGATGACGTCTTGGGATGAGAATGTGTTGGGTTGCTGGGTGGTTTCCAGGGCCTTTCTATACATTACAATGGTGTGCAAAGTAGTTACTAGTCATTGCTAAATTGTTGTTAAGGTGAACTTGGGTGGTTACTGACCCAATTAAAAAGACCCCACCAAAACGTCTCTATGATATTCCGTTCCCTAGATATGGCACAGGTCCCTCCTTTGATTTATATAGATAATCACAAGCCCAATTTCTTTGAAAAGTAATTGCACACCTCTCCTCAACAAGCCTTAAGATTTGATGTATCATTCAGGTCTGTGGCGCTAAGGATTGTGAGATGAATTATGAGTTTTATTCTTGCAACACTGCACAGGGGCCGTGTAGAAGGATCATACTAGAATGCAGAGCTCTGAGCCAGAAAAATTTTTCTCCTTCTCACTGTTCATCACCGTCATTATTTTAGCATAACAGTGCTTTGTAAGATCACATAGCTTTAACTTTAGTCATTACAAGCAAGAAAGCCAGCAAAGGAAATTTAAGCTTGTGAACCAATGAGTAAAGCAGGTTTGGAAGACTGGAAGGGGCCACAGAAGGTCATATTGTGGCTTGTAAGCAGTAGCGTTCAGCTACTTAATGCAAGTTATAATTGTTCATCTAATTTATTACGTGTTTGTGTGTTAATGTGCTAAAACTGCATTTCTGTCTTCTGGAGTGTGCTACCGCAGATATGGGTATCTCTTTATCTCTCTACTTCCCTATGTTCCCTTTCTCTCCATTTCTTGTTGTAAAGGATCCTGGCACAGGTTTATAGGCTCGTAAAGAGGCAGGTCCATATGGTTATTGAGAAAGGGGAAAGAGGCAGCGGTGCAGAGGTTAGGTCTTTGTGGTGGTCTTCAGAGTGCTCCTGGATACCTTAGAAGCCCAATTCCACGGTTTGGGAGCTCCACGGGGCTTGTTTGACCAAAGCCGAAAGCCGAATGTAAACTTCAGACAGGCAGAACGAGAGAAGTGTGGCTTTTGGGAGCCATGTAGAGCAAATAATGAGAAGAACAGGTGAACGCTGAGTTCTCTCGAGGGACATGTCCTTATGGCTGGCTGTAACCAAAAACTGTGATGATGCACTTGGCTGCTTGGACCGCAAACCCTCGACTAGATTGGATCTTACATGTTCTGGTTGTTTAGGCTTGATTTGCCTCATTGTGTTTGTCACCAAGTACCCAGAAAGTGTTTGTTGGAGATCAGAGTTGCGTTAGTTTGAAAAGAGAATAATCTGAAATGGTGTGAATTATATTGACAGCAAATTCAGTGCAGATGTGAAGTCTTTAAGTTATTGACACATTGACCGAAGCTTCAAACACCCATTTGTACACAAACAAGGGTATAACACCACCCTGTTTTGACACATATACAGAGACCATATTATTATGTGGGCCTAGCAGATAAAAGATAAAAGCCATCAAAATAGTTGAACATTAGGATTGTTGGAAGAGGAGAATTTGGTCCAAAATTGGCCTGCTTTATCAGTCAAAAGAGCCTACCATCAAAGGTCTGTGATATTCTGGAATCTAGATAAATAAAATGAAACAAAATAGGGTTCTTCAAATTTGGCCCTGGAATCTTTATTCTCACTGTCCCACAGAATTTAGCTCCAACCCAAATCAAACTCACCTGCCTATAATAACTTTCTAACAATCACGAAGACCTTTATTTGCTTGTTTGGGTGTTTTTAATTAGGGTTGGATTTAAACTGCATGATGGTGGACCTCCAGGGCCAGATTTGATGAACACTGGGGAAAAAAAAGAAAAGAAAATAGTCCTGGCTCTAAAATTCCATTAAATGAGCCTTATTTGAAGCTGTTTTAAATTAGCCAGAATATATGTAGTACATTCAGTAATGCATGGCATCTCATTGCTTTAGTTAGTGAAAGTATGTAAATTGGAACTACCACTATTGGAATTATACTTATTCTTTTGATTCATAATCATATTCAAACTTTCTGAACAATTGCCTCAAACATTAGCCAGGAACACAATGTTGTGGACACAAACGGCCATCAATTCTCAATAATACAATTAAATACATCTGAATATTTTGAGCTACTGTCTTAAGTTGCCTACAGTAGCTTATTTGTTTATATGATTTTATTACATTCACAGTCAATTTTCAATGTTCTAACAAAAAATATTGTTAACCCTTTGTTTGGCTTGGTAAATGGGCAGTCCGGAAGTTTCTAGACATAGCAACGTCTGTATGATGAGATGGTCTGGTTCTGTTTTGGTTTGTGAGGTAATTTCCTGGCTGATTGCTTGTGTACCTTTGATGAACAAAGAGAGTTTGATGTGACTTCACCAAACACTGGCTGACCTTTTTTTTCTGATCGTGAAAACTGTCAAGTCAAGTCAAGTCACATTTATTTATATAGCGCTTTTCACAATACAGATTGTATCAAAGCAGCTTCACAGTGATAACATGTAAGTAGCACAACACAGATCAACAACATTGCTAAACACTAAATAAATAACCCCAACTGAGCAAGCTCAAAGCAAGCCAAAAGCAAGGCGACAGTGGCAAGGAACCAAAACTCCATCAGATTGGATGGAGAAAAAACCTTGGGAGAACCCAGGCTCAGTCGGGGGCCAGTTCTCCTCTGGCTTACATTCATATTGTTTAAATATAAATATTAAATATAAATTTAATATTTGGTATATTTAATATTTAATATTTGGAATACTGCATGCCAATTTGTTCAACCATCATGTCATTTGATGTTTTCATCAAGCATCAGAATTATTTTACCATGCCTGCCAAACTGTCCACTCACTCCTCTCGTAACTCTCTGTGTTGAATGGAAATGACTGTCTGCATCCATTTCTTCACGACTATAATCTCAAACTCGCGCCTTTGTTGTGTGTCCAGGCTTTGGCTTAATCTAAAACCGCCATTGTCACCATGTGCATGTTTTATATGAAATTCTGTTTTCAGAGTATCCAGTTTACAATGTTGGATATCTTTTAGGACTGTGATGGACTGTGGTAACTTTGTCTTTCTCTTTGTCTTTTGATTGTTTGGATTTTCACCACAGGGAACAAGGGCAAGTACTGCACCCTCCTCTTCTAAGATCTTCACGTTTTATTACATTCTTCAGTTATTGTACCATTTTACTTTCAAAGTCATTTGCATGCATCTTTTCCTGTTTTTTTTCCAGAGCAGTCATGTCACATCTATATATGTGAAATTAAAATAATCTGTTACTTCTCATGAGTGCATTTCAAATCAGTTTTTTAATCTATAAACATTTGCATGTTGTTTATTGTATTTTTTTTTTCAGTTTCTCCTGTAACATTTGTTCTGTCCAATCAACTGACATGGGTTTTTGTAATAGCCAATGCTAATACAGATAACGTCTCAGGTTACGACAGTAACCTATGTTCCCTGAGAACAGGGAACGAGACACTGCGTCAAATTACGTTTTGGAGATCCTTTCGTCTGAAGGGACTGTTCGGTAGGCAGGCCTCGAAGCATGGCAAGGAGACGCAGTGTCTCTTTCCCTGTTCTCAGGGAATATAGGATACAGACATAACCTGAGGCCTTTTCTTTCGAAAGGTAACTTGCACTCAAAAGTCGAATGACACTTTGGGGAAAAATATAGCCACACCGCCATGCTAAGGGGAGTGAATGCCAAGTAGCAGTGACAACTGTCCGAACCAGCAAATTCAAATGAAATGCTAGAACCACTCACCCACAGGTAACACTGGACTGTCGATGACAGCATTCCCTATGGTCATAGTCCAAGCTATTAGCCTCACAGGAAAACCTACGTAAACATGGTTAAATGAAATGCCTACCTGGGCCTGCTCAAAGGCCTAGGACCACAACTTCAATTAGAAGGGGTCCTTTCTAAGGAATGTGGCTAGGGAATCCGACGGAACCCCTGCCAATCACTATTCAGGGGAACATACTCACCCCGAAATGCCACAAAGACGGCCTGACCTGGCATCAGTTACATACACACTTAGTCTGGCCACTTCCTGTCTGTCCGAAGACAGAGCCTCTGGACACTTGCCTTTAGGTAAGACATCCAACCTGAGGGACTGCGAAGCTGGCAGTGAACCACTGAGCCCGGATCTCAGAGACGGGGTATCCAGGAGAGTATGACTTAGCAGGATCTACCCAGTGTTTGTGTTTCAAAACACTAAGGAGACCTGTGAGGGCTTAAGGGCTGCTCTAACTGGAAGGCGAGAGGCCTATGACCTTTTGACCTGACTCAGGAATCCATGTGCTCATATTGACCCTCGCTGAGGGGAGCACATGGTCCACCTGGTAGGTAAACCAGGCTGTAGGCAGGAAAGAGGTTCCGGGAGGGAAACAGTAGCAGAGAATGAACAATTTAGTTGAGCCAGGACGCAAGTTCGCCTTCAGCAGCTGCCTGATAAGGGAGGCTTGGTGGGGCCTGCTACCTGATAAACACAACCTGAGGGAAATCACCTTCCGTGAGGTATATTGCCCGATAGTAAGTCAGGCTAGCTTTCCAGTTTCCTATCCTTGGGCTTGCCTCCAGGAAGGCCTGGTAAGGCCTACAACCTGACAGCCACAGTATCTAGGAGCTCACATTCAGGGAGGCCTGGTGAGGCCTACTACCTGTGAGTCACAGCATGTGGGAACTCAACTTTAGGGAGGCCCAGTGAGGCCAGCTATCCGATAGTAAGTCAGGCTAGCTGTCCATTTGCCTGTCCTTGGGCTTGCAAGCAGGGAGGCCTGGTAAGGCCTACTACCTGACCAACACAGTATGTGGGGAACTTACCTTCAGGGGTCTACTACCATCTCAAGTGTGAATTCACCTTCAGGGAGGCCATGATGTTGGGACCACACCTCAGAGGAGGCCTGTCTAAGGCCTACTACCCATCAGTGATTCAACTGTCCAAACCACCAAGGTCAACCATGTTTTTTGAAGTAAGCTGCCCTACAGTGCCCTCCTGGGGGCTGCCCATTCAAGGAGGCCTGCTGAGGCCTAATACCTAAAGGTGCAGCCTTTGTTGGCAGATAAGCTGTTTGCACAGTGCCTTCAGCATCCTGGTGCCTAATCACATTGCTCATGGCAGTGTACTCAATAAGAGAGCTTGTAACCTTAAAACTAGGGGAGTACAACATACATCACTCTGCTTCAACGGAGACCCCAGAGTCAGGGGCCTACCATCTGTATGCATAGGCTTAAGCTAATGGCAATGCTCTGGCTTCAAGGGAGCGTACTTCTACAAAAGAAGTAGTGAAGCTAGAACTTCCTGCACAACCCGTACCATAGTAGTGCGAGGTAGGATGATACAGAACAGAAAGTAAAGTACTCAGACCAACTCTGTATTATAGGGGAATACTGCCACCTCACCCTGAGGTTTACCAGGGTGCGGGCCTGTCAATGGCTCTAGGGGTGACAGAAAATGTATCTGTGCAAAACCTAGGGGAGTGGGGCTTGTTTGTGAGCCAAACCACCTACAACCCAACACCCGAGCAGTAGCTCAGCGAGGTAAGTGAAGCCTACACTGGCAGCCCAGATCCATATGCTAGTTCTGCACGGCAGGGTCCGGCAGACAGCCTAGTCTCTTCGTGTGGCGAAAGACAGCCTAACCCTACTCAATAAAGACACATTGAACCAGGGAGGCCTATTTGAGGCCTAATTGAAGATCTTTATGAACCATGCCTCTGCACCACACTGCAATACTCTTGTTACCCCAGAATGTGATTGATTGACGTAATTTGTCATTTGATCAGACGTCATTTGATGCAGTGCGAGTTCAATTTCGAAAGGGAACTGGAGATTGGCATGGTGGATATAATTCTGAAATATATATTTGATTTCCCTCCAAAAAACTTAAACCAGCCTACATTGTTTTTTGATGGTCTTTGGGGGTCTCCAAGGCTGGTCTGTTGACTCGTTTTTGAGGATTTTTTGTTTTTTTTTTAGCTTTGGATGCCAGCTGCAGACCAGTTTGCCCATGCTGCAAAACCATCTAAACCAGCATTTTATGCATGTATTAAAATGAAATTAACATTTTGTTATGTCATATTAACTTAAATTTCACTTTTCTTGTCCATGCCAGTCTAATCTCAGAATGGCCACATATTGGCTGATATATTGGTCTATCTCTATAGGACATTTTATAGTTTGGCATATTTTAATATGATCTGTCTAAACACATATATTTTTCTGTTTCTCTGTGTAGTCTCTGAGACCATGCAGCAGGAGAAATTTGAGGAATATGGGTATACCTTTATTGCACCCAGGTAACACACACACATCTATATACACACTAAGCAAAAATAGCAGACCTCCAGGGTTTAGTCGTGACAGGTTTATAAGGCTTGTATCTAGACTCCATTGGTCTTTGAAGGCCTGTAAATTCACACCTTCGGACCCACACATTACTCCCCTTAACAATGGGTCCCACAGACACTGCAGGAGCAAAAATGTTTTGGTCTCAACTTCACACTACTTAAATGTACAGGCCTCATTGTGTTCATCAAACTTGTGCTTTTTATGTAAACATTTATTAAACTTTTTTTCAGGGAATACTGCAAGGACCTAAAAGTGACATCCAACAACACCCAGTTCCTGATGGACTTCAATGAGTACATTGACAGAACAACACCAAATGATCCCATGTGTGAGTCTATCTGTCTGTCTGTCTATCTATCTATCTATCTATCTATCTATCTATCTATCTATCTATCTATCTATCTATCTATCTATCTATCTATCTATCTTTCTATCTTTCTATCTATCTATCTACCTGTCTGTCTGTCTGTCTGTCTGTTTTTCTGTCTGTCTGTCTGTCTGTCTGTCTGTCTGTCTGTATGTCTGTCTGTCTGTCTGTCTGTCTGTCTGTCTGTCTGTCTGTCTGTCTATCTATCTATAGCAAAATTAGTATACAGTACATAGTATTTTGTACACATAGTGTAGTGCAGTTCTATATAAATGTTCAATTAAAATGAACATATAAACACCCTCAGTGAACTCTCATTGGTTCAAAGTTAAGTGTTTTCGGAGTCTTTTTTTTTTTTTTTTTTTTTTTTTTTTTTTGCAGTGACTTCAAACCAACTGCAATCGAACTAACTGGATATTTTAAATAATGCAAAGACAGCTAAGTTTCAAATACTCTCTGGGACCGCTGTACCTTTTGCTTGTATAAACCACTGCTGTCATTATTAATGTAATGATATCAGAGGTGAGAGGACTCAGATTACTCTCTTTTAGGCACTGAGTCAGATTGATTCCCGCTCAAGTGATGTCAGCGTGTGTGGCGGGCGGTCCCACTGTCTGTGAAGGTGACCCCTGTCAGCACTCTGTTTAATCTGCCTGTAATTGATTAGTCTGCTCAGTAATGACTCCACCGCTGTCATCCTAATGTTCATACTCGTGACTCACTGTGTTTTCTGTAAAGAGATGCTATCACTGCAGCGCTCACACGCAAAGTACACAAATATGTTAGTTAGCTTTTTGATTACTCAGATAGGCATTACTTTTGTCCTGAAAAGTATTCAGCAATGTTCATGTCACCAAACTGTTGCTTTTATATTTAAAGGTCCATATCATGTATTATATATATATATATATATATATATATATATATATATATATATAAAAGTCCTCATAATGCCTTTTGCATTCTGGTTACCCAAAAAAAAAAAAAAAATGGGTAACCAGAGGGAGAGCGCTGAGAAATGTGACACCTACAAGACTTTGCAAAGAATGAGTGAAGACAGGACTTAAATAGGCTGACATTAACAAGATAATGAGAGACAGGTGGATGGAAGCAATCAAACATAATATGTCCTGGTGGCAATGGGTTATGGGAAATGCAGTTCATGATGGTAAAGCAAATGAGATGGGAGGAGTGCCCTCTGGTGGAGATCATGGGCACTCAAGCTGGCGAATGCAACATACTGTATATCCACTTGACTAGACTGACAAACAATTTATGTTTTAAATTTTGTAGTGAATTTTGAAAAAAAATATCTGGTAGAGCATAATTTAATTTCAACAATTTGTTTAAATCTGTATCAGCCTCTGACAAGCTCAAGTCAGTCAACTAGTAGACCATATTCTGGGACAATGAAGTTTGAACAAGGAGACTCCTGTTTTCCATGACATAATCCAAAACTATATCAACTATAAAGACTTTCCTTTCTCTCTGTCTGTATTTGTCAGGTAACGTTAGTCTTGTAAACCGGTTGCTGCTGGATGCCGGTCTCACGGCGGATCTCGTCAAAGTCTGGAAGGAGCAGAGTGTGTAAGTTTTGGACCAAACAAACACATGGAACAACATAAAACACTCATCCATGTTTGTGTGAAATGTCTCGAGATTTCAAGTACAAAGATCTCCAGAGAAGACCGAGAGACGCCTTCATATTACTGCTGAACACAAGCTCTATTTAAAGTCATGACATGAATAAGAATGCTGTCTTAATGTCAAAAGCAAACACGAGAGTCTAGCAATTATAACCAGGATTAAAGAATCCGACCATCTGGGAGTCCAAAAACACAACAGACATTGCATATGTCAAAATAGTGTTTTCAATTAAACAAATTGTGTTTCAATATATTTGTTTGCGCTAAAGAATGACCTAAATATAACATTGTTCTCTTTTTGTTCAAATAGGAGGCTGATTATGTTGTTTGATTGTAATGTCATTGAAGTAATTGAATTTAACACTATAAATACCTGAATAAAACATTCACAGGTAGTCTATTTATGGTCTTTCAGAAAATTCTAAACTAAATTATTGCTAATTTTTTTATTTTTTTTTCTATTAGAGATGGAGTTTTGGCCCGGTTTGTGACTACAGATGGAGGCATTACACGTGTGTATCCTAAAAGGTAAGTTCCATTCACCGTTATGTGAAATATCTGCATCTCTCCATCCCCATGTGTGCATGTGTGTGTGTGAGATGCTAAATTCTTTACAATCTTTCCTCTGTCGGCAATCCCCGCAGGGGTCTGCGGTTGAGACCGAAAGAAAGAGTGAAAAGGCATGTTTCAGAGGATGTTTCTGGTACAGAGGGACTCTTTTGAGATTTCTTATGGGAGCCATGTGCAGCTCCTACTCTCTCTCCTGTCTTTATTAGCTTAAATCTATAACATTGAGTGCTTGAGTTCATAAACTTCGTCTGGAGGTGTAAAACAGCAGGCCAGTGTTAAAGAAGCTACAGCAGTGCATTATTCACAGTTCATATTTACTCAACTCAAAGCACAAAAGACAAAAGTCTTTTTTTGGAGCTTCACAGCACCAATTACTGCTAATCATATTATTTTGAATTTCTTGAGGGAAAAATACATTTTATTTTGATTTTCATGTCTGAGATTTTTCAGTTTTCAATTAACTGTTGTTTTATTTTATTTTATTTTATTTAAAAAAAAAGTATTTGCGCAATTCCTTGATATGCTGTATTTTTAATGCTTATAGTAGAGATTAATGTCAACACATTGCTTCATTTATTACTTTACCCTAGAATCCATAGTTTCATTGACTTGATATGTTTTATTTATAATTGATCTATTATTTTTTATTAAAAAATATATATTTTTTTTTTCTTTAAAAAAAATAAATAAATAATGCCTTTCTAATGCACATTAGTTATTCCTAATGCACGTTAGTTCATTCCTAATACACGTTAGTTATAATTCGTTATATTGAATTTATTTATTTTACATGGGAATTGAAACAAACACATTCAAGTCAACTTTTAAAAATATTTTTAATCTTTTATTGTTTATGATTTTATTACACCGACTATAAGGATAATAACAGAATGCCTTTTATTAAAAACCATTAAATCCACTACAAGTGATTCACTTTATCATACGTCAACATCCACCTTTTTAGTACCCTTAAATGTCGGTTAGATGACGTTATCGGATCCTAACCCTACCCCAGACCTAAACCTACCCCTAAACCCACCCCGTCACCTAACCAACGTTAAAGGTAAACCGTCACTTGTATGACGGCCCGGGATCGTCATGTAACCGACGTTTAAAGGTAACCTAAAAAGGCGGATGTTGACGTATGGTCAAAAGACGTCCCAAGACGTCAGTTATATGACTTCTTGGGATGAGACTGTGTTATACATATTGCTATTGTTCATTATTGAAATGATTGATTCTGCATTTTGTTTGAAATGTTTCTGAATTTGGGTCTTCCTCTTGCCTTCGTCTCTTTTTCAGTGCTGGGGAAGAATGGGGTGAAAACTCTGAGACCTATGACTCAAGTTTTTACAAAAGGAATCTGGACAATGACATCTACATCTTCACTGCCCCATACATCAACAGTAAGAAACACACACACACTTACAGCACACGTCCACTCTATAACTTTTAGAGAGATGCATGCTCTCTTTGGCACTCTGCTTTACTAAGACAGCTGTTGATCTACTCGAAATGCGCACCTACAGATCTCTTGCCAAGGTCGAGTAAGTTTATATTACTGGGGGATTACCATTCAATGAGACTACCTCACATTCACGCACGTGTGGTCTGCAGGACTAATACACACACGGCCAAGAAGCACCCATGCGCCAAGAAACAACCCCAGGGGAACGCCTGGTCCTTGTGTTTATGGGAGGTTTTACCATTTAAGCTAATGGTGAAAGCAGACTGAACCCCTTACAGTTCTCTCTCAAACATTTTGGGTATCAGTTGTTGCATGTCTACCTTGGCAGGTGTTACCAGATGAATTGCATCAACAGCATTTAGATACTAAAACATTGCTTGTTCGGATTAGTTAAATGAAGCAGAGAGTCAGTCCAACCTTTTTAGTAAATGCAATTTATTGTTCTGCATTTGTGTCATCTTTTCCCTTGAAAAAGAGAGCAGAGAGTCTGGTTATGAGTCTGGTATCCTTGTCAGTAAAGCAGTGGACTTGGACATTAATGGAGCAAAACTCAAACCTGCTGGTGAGCTCTTAAAATTCAGTTGCACTACTGGTCAGAAGTTTGCAGTCAGTATGATTGATTAATGAATGAATGAATACTTTTATTCAACAAGGATGTGTTAAAATGGTCAAACGTGAATTATTTCTATTTCAAATAGATGCTGTTGTTTTGACCTTTTTTATTCATCAAAGAATCCTGATTTTTTTTTTCAGTTTTCACCAAAATATTTAGCAGCACAACAGTTTTCAACATTTATAATAATAATAAGAAGAAATGTTTCTTTAGCAGCAAATCAGCATATTAGAAAGATTACTGAAGACTGGTGTAATGATGCTGACAATTCACAGGAATTAATTGCATTTTGACATTTAACTAAATAGAAAACACTTTTTTAAATTCTAATAATATCTCACAATATTACTATTTTACTGTATTTTTTTTTTTACCAAATAAATGCAGCCTTGGTAAGCATAAATCAATTTAATATACAGTAATGTGAATAAGTTTGGACACCCATGTTAAAGTTGCCTAAAAAGAGGAATGAAAAAAATAATCTTTTGGAAATTTATCTTAATGCCTTTATTGGAAAAATGAGGAAAAATACAACCTTTAAGGACATCAAATTTCTTTGTGTATGAATAATGTATCATAAATAAGTGTTGTTCTTTAAATTGTCTGAATTAAAGAACACTAATTTATTTATGATACATTATTTATTCACAAAGCAAATTTGTGTCCTTTAAAGGTTGGATTTTTCCTCATTTTTTTTTTTTTTTTTTAAATGAAGGCATTAAAGGAACACTCCGACTTTTTGGGACTTTAGCCTATTCACCTTACCCCCCAGAGTTAGATAAGTCCATACATACCTTTTTCATCTCCGTGCGTGCTATAAGTCTGTTTGACGCACCCACCGCTAGCTTAGCTTAGCACAAAGACTCGATGTGACTGGTTGCAGCTTTCATACTGATCCAAATGAGTGGCAAAATAACGCAAACGTTTTCCTATTTACATGTTGTGATTTGTATAGTCACATAATGTACAAATAACAAAGTCAAATGAGACACAGACATCTTTTAACCGTATAAAACCTGGGAACTATTCTCTGAAGGCGAAGCACTGCTACTTTGACGGCGTAATAACCGCATCACCGGAGACACGCCGTGGTGAGGAGCGGAGAGTTCGCTCGGTGTTTGGGTAATAGAGTCAGCGATTTATAAATAGTAAAAGCGTAGTTTAGAGTCATGGGTTTTCGCTCTATTGTAAATAGCTGCGACTGTAAACAGGGGAGGTAATACCATGTTTCACAGAATTCCAACTAAAAACGCTGACTGGATGAAGGCTAACTTACTCTGGATATTTATCCAAACACACCTAAGATTATCAAGGGACATTATGTTTGCTCGGTACATTTCAATGAGGACGACTATTTTGAAAAAATGGAATTTGCCACACGGACCATAATGTGCTGAAGGATACGGCCATCCCATCGATAGCACAGACAGGACAAGTGGATCACCTGCGGCTGAGGTAAGTGTTCCGTTATGTTTTTAGATGACCTACTGTAACAGTGCCATTAGCCAGATCTAATGTAACGTTAGTGACACTATTATATGATTAGGGTATGAATATGTTTTTATCTTGATGCGGTGCGGACGCGCTTGGGAAAAAAAAACGAGCGCGTTTACCGCGTTGAACTTGCACCCTGCGCGCGGCGCGCCTAGTAGCCTAAATTTGAAATAACCATGGAAATAACGAACTTGAGCGTGTAAAAGGGTACGATAGGCTGTGAGTTCATTGTGCAAAAACAATTTGTGCTATTACTTTCCCCTTATTCTATCCTATAGTAATGCAATACTGTATATTATATAGGCTACTGTTAAATACATTTGGTTCATTTGGTTAAATTGCATTTAAAATATATTGATTCCTGTAATAATAATTATTTATTCATGTGATATTTATAAATCTGGGTGCGTTTTTGGTTGGAAATCAATGAAAAATGGTACTGTATTACCTGGTCTCCCCTGTTTATTGTCACAGCTCATACAATAAAGCAAACACCCATGATAAACTATGCTTTTCTATCTAACGTTAGTAATTGCTGACTCTTTATTCCAACGCTGAGCGAAGCGAACTCTCTGCTCCTCGTCACGGTGCGTCTCAGGTGATTGTTATCACTCTGCCCAAGTAGCAGTGCTTCGCCTTCAGAAAATATAGTATTTATACGGTCAAAAGATGTCTGTGTCTCATATGGCCTTGATATTTGCACACTCTGTGACTATACAAACCACAACATGTAAATAGGAAAACGTTTGCGTTATTTTGTCACTCATTTGGATTAGTATGAAAGCTGCAACCATTCACATCCAGTCTTTGTGCTAAGCTAGGCTAGCGGTGGGTGCGTCAAACAGACTTATAGCACGCACGGAGATGAAAAAGGTATGTATGGACTTATCTAACTCTGGGGGGTAAGGTGAATAGGCTAAAGTCCCAAAAAGTCGGAGTGTTCCTTTAAGATCAATTTCCAAAAGATTATGTTTTTTATTCCTCTTTTTAGGCCACTTTAGCATGGGTGTCCTAACTTATTCACATTACTGTATGTATACTTGAAATATATATATTCAGGCCCTGAACCTTTGAACACTAGTGCGATTTGTTTTCTTTGAAATAAAAAGTGTCAAATCTAACAACATTTTGTTTTAATAGATCTGTTTATACTGAATTATCAATGATTTCCACCAATAGTAAAAAGGTTTGTCATAAAAAACAGTAAAGTCACCAGTATGTAGTTTTTAACCAAAATTTGGTAGTTCTTACAAAAATAATTTTGTTTGTGTTTTTATGATTCGTCACTAATGACTAGCAAATGTTGTGACTAATTAATTAATCTCAGAGCTTTGTGCTGGCCCTGACATAGCTCCTTCTCATCATCTACATTTTATCTTCTTCTTTTTTTTTTTGCCCTTGCATGAATACGATTTCATCACAGATGTGTTTTATGTTATCATACAGTGGTGGGAGTCAAACTCAATGTGTCGGCCTGGATGAACAGCTTCATAAACGCTACCACCAAGAAAAATGTAAGCAGAAATTACCCCGTTTCCTTATCGGCACATGTGGAAGCTGTTTAGTCACAAACGCAGCCTCTCTAGATGGGCCAATATTGCTGTCTGAGAGCGGAGATGAATTGACTCGCTCCAATAGTCGTTGTTAAAGGCTTGTTTCATGAATTCTCAGTTCTCTCCTCACATAATTTCCTCTCCGCAGTGCAAGGATGAGATCTGCGGGTGCCTCAGGAATGATAAGGTAGGGTGCTGACTGCTTCATGCTGCTCTGACCTCTGTAGTCACTTATCTGAAGCTGCTTTCACTCTCGCTTTCTGATGAATGGCTGTTTTTACTCCTCAGCAAGTGGACTGTGTGATTCTGGATGATGGCGGCTTTCTGCTCATGTCCAATCAGGATGATTATATCACGCAGGTAGAATATATTTACAAGGCTAATTGAGTCTTTTTGCTATTTTAATGCCAGCTCCAGGAATACTGTATGTTAACAGTCACATAAAGAGTCTTTTTCATATATTCACTCTGATTTACAGATTGGTCAGTTCTTTGGTGAAGTGGACCCTGTTTTGATGATCACTCTGGTCAACTCTTCGCTGTTCTCTTTTAATAAAACCTACGACTACCAGTCCGTCTGTGACCCAGAGAGAGAAACTAAAGCTGCTGCAGGACCCCGTTCTATATACGTGGTAAAGAAGTTTATATTGGCAATTTCTTTAGAAAACAATCATGTGCTGTAGGGACTTCTGAAAGTCAAAAGTTTTGGTTGTTTGTATAACCTTTATTTAACCAGGAAAGAAGTGTGTCTGTATTAACTGTTGTAATCTATATTTGTGTGTTTGCTTTTGGCAGCCAACGATAGCAGATATGCTAACTGTAGGCTGGTGGGCCTCCACTGCAGTCTGGTAATAAGAAAATGAATGCATGCTAAAAAAAAAAAAAAAAAAAATAGACAGATGGAGGATAGAAGTGTGAGGTGGATGTTCACATTTGTTTGTCACTGTCTCCCTCTTAGGGCAATTTTGCAGCAGCTTCTTCTCAGTCTGACTCTCCCAAATGTCATGGGCACAGGTATGTTCAGTGTTTAAGTGGTGAAATTCTGGCTCATCTTTCTGCATTCGAGGAACTTTTGATATTTAAAAAAATATATATATTTACATTTATTCAGTATTTTCTAGTACAATGTATTGACAAAGTAACTTTGGTTCAGCACAGTATATAGTGTACACACACGAATATTTAACATTTATCCAAGTAGTGTATTTATACATACAGTACACTCACCTAAAGGATTATTAGGAACACCACAGCAATACTGTGTTTGACCCCCTTTTGCCTTCAGAACTGCCTTAATTCTACGTGGCATTGATTCAACAAAGTGCTGAAAGCATTATTTAGAGATGTTGGCCCATATTGATAGGATAGCACCTTGCAGTTGATGGAGATTTGTGGGATACACGTCCAGGGCACGAAGCTCCTTTTTCACCACATACCAAAGATGCTCTATTGGGTTGAGATCTAGTGACTGTTGGGTTGACTGTTGCCATTTTAGTACAGTGAACTCATTGTCATGTTCAAGAAACCAATTTGAAATGATTCGAGCTTTGTGGAATGGTGCATTTTCCTGCTGGAAGTAGCCATCAGAGGATGGGTACTTGGTGACAATAAAGGAAAGGACATGGTCAGAAACAATGCTCAGGTAGGCTGTGGCATTTAAATGATGTTCAATTGGCACTAAAGTGTGCCAAGAAAACACCCCCCACACCATTATACCACCAGCACCAGCCTGCACAGTGCTAACAAGGCATGATGGATCCATGTTCTCATTCTGTTTACACCAAGTTCTGACTATACCATCTGAATGTCTCAACAGAAATCGAGACTCATCAGACCAGGCAACATTTTTCCAGTCTTCAACTGTCCAATTTTGGTGAGGTCTTGCAAGTTGTAGCCTATCTGCCTCAAGGTTGTGCGTGTTGTGGCTTCACAAATGCTTTGCTGCATACCTCGGTTGTAACGAGTGGTTATTTCAGTCAAAGTTGCTTTTCTATCAGCTTGAATAAGTCGGCCCACACAAGGCATTTTCGCCCACAGGACTGCCGCATACTGGATGTTTTTTCCCTTTTCACACCATTCTTTGTAAACACTAGAAATGGTTGTGCGTGAAAATCCCAGTAACTGAGCAGATTGTGAAATACTCAGACCGGCCCGTCTGGCACCAACAACCATGCCACGCTCAAAATTGCCTAAATCACCTTTCTTTCCCATTGTGACATTCAGTTTGGAGTTCTGGAGATTGTCTTGACACCCCTAAATGTATTGAATCAACTGCAATGTGATTGGTTGATTAGATAGTTGCATTAATTAGATATCGAACAGGTGTTCCTAATGATCCTTTAGGTGAGTGTATATATATCACGTAACTTGTAGTCATGTAAAATCACATTTTAAGTTTTTTTTTTTTTTTTTCATGAAGCCTTACATTATCTTATTCTAAAAAAAATAAGTACTGTTTTTTTTTTTTGTTTGTTTGTTTTTTAAATTAAGTCATATGATAATAATCATTTGTTTTTTTGTTTTTTTCTAAAAACTGTCTTTTCCTGATGATGTCATTCAGGTGATGTCAATACACTTTTGACCCCTTCTAAAGCCATTACATAAAACATTCCCATCACAAGTCAAAACGCATTGATTAAATGAACTTCGATTGTACAAATGTAAATTGAATTCATGCAATGCAATTGAGTCAAAATCTAAATTGAACAAGCGTCCAAAATGTCATTTGTGAGTGTTCCTGATATGTAGGCTGCTGATCCTCATGCATGTTTTGATACTAAAATATGCGGATGGTGCGTTTGTGTGTTTTCAGCATACTCGGAGGATGACCTCTCGGATGCGTTCTCCAAAGAGAGCTGTATCACCGAACAGACTCAGTATTTCTTTGAGAACGAGAACAAATCTTTCTCTGGAGCTATGGACTGTGGAAACTGCTCCAGGTGAGGACTGTTTTTATGTTTGTACATGCATAAATCCATCCGCATTCCCTCCATCCGTGTGAGTGTGGGAGTGCGTGTGAGTATGTGCAGATGATGTCAGCGCTCTCTTTCTGTCTCTTCCTGGATAATTGCTCATCCCGGTAAGCCATCCCTCCAAGGATCGAGCAGCTCAGCTTTCCTTTCTCTTTTCCTCTCCGTCCCCTCATTCTCCAGATCCATCCGACGTCCAGCCGGCTGTAAATCCCGCTGGCCGTGCTGTTTAATGTAACACCGCTAAGGCAGAACGTGTTGGGGTGGGTGGGGGCGCTCGGCCTGACAGAAACTCTACGCCTTTTTTACGAGCCCCACGTGTAACTCTGCGTACGATAGTTTTTCTTCCATGTTAACTACTTTAGACATGTAAAGTTTAACAAGAGCCATAAAGAGAAATCCATTTGTGAGAGCTCAGGAGCTCAAGACCTGAGCTTCGGCATATGTAATTCAATCTCGCTCAGAGAGACATCAACACCAGATCAGTCTAAAGGAACGCATGTACTGATGAGAGAACTGCTGGAATTGCCAGCATAAGGATGGCTTAAACAGAACATCAAGGAGAATACAGCAAATTATACTTTTTTTCCATTATTAAAGTAATATTTCTTCAGATTTTTGCATTAGTTATCTGAGGTCTGCTTGTCCTCACTCAGCCCTACAGATTTTTTTTGGACAACTAACTCCTTTCAGAGGTTATTTAATGCCTCTGTTTTGTAACCCTAGTGTGCTGCCGTGCTGTCTACTCCCTACATAGGCTCTATTGGATCAATATTGAAATTTCAGCTTTCAGTACAGTACCATTTTCTGGTCCTGTTTTATCAATACTGAATTAACACCTTAGGCAACAAATAAACAGCTTTGACCGACTGGCGAACTACAATTCAGTAGATCTGATAATTTAATGTCAATAATTAATGATTCCTTTTTAAATAAATAAAAGGAAGTGTTTGGTTAGGTGTTGGTGTTGTGTTAGGTGTGTTGTTAGTTTAGGTGTGTGTTAGTGTTAGGTGTTGTGCTTCGACGATAATTAATCATTTCTTTTGTGAATCTACCATTCAAAAGTGGGATCAGTAACGTATTTATTTTTTTTTTATTTTTTTTACAGATAAATGTAAAAAAAAAAAGTTTTTCATAGAAGTCTGATCAAAAATACAGTAAAAACTGTAATATTGAGAAAATATTATTACTATTATTATTAAAATATTATAATCTTTTTTAAATAAATGTTGTTTTAAAATGTAATTTATTCCTATGATTGCAAAGATGAATTTTCCACATTATTACTCCAGTCTTCCGTGTCACATGAATCATGATCCACCAGACATTATTTCAATATGCTGATTTGCTCCTCAGGAAATATGTATTTATTACTAGCAGTGTTAAAACACAGTTGTGCTGCTTAACATTTTTTAAACCTTGTTACAATTGTCAGCATTCTTCATGGAAAGAATTCAAAAGAACTGTATTTATTTCTTCTTATTAATTGAAATATGTTATAACATTTTAATGCATCTTTTTAACTTTTGAATGGTAGTATTCTGGATTTGGTTTATAGATAAATTACAGAATCAAGCAATTTTGTCCAGTTTGTGTGTGTGACTTTCTTTGATGCACAAAAAATAATATATCAATAATGTTTCTACTCGTTTTGTCCATATAATGAAAGTCAATATGATCCAAAACAGCATTGCACCGCACTGACTTTCGTTATGTGGACAAAAACAGTTCAAAAACTTCTTCAAGAAGAAAGAATTCTTCAAAATGTCATATTTCATTGCTTCCCAGAGGAAAATCATACACATTTGATGCAACATGAAACTGGGAAAATTATGACAGAATGTTCAATTTTGGGTGAACTACCCCTTTAAAATGCCATCTAGGTTTGTAGTACTAGGTTTTGAAACACCGCTACAGTTTCTCACAGGATGTTTTTCACGGAGACCACATAAACCCACCTGAAACACTCCTCTGTGCTCTTATAACCTCTCATGCTCTCATGAATAAAGCATTCCTCAGAGGGCAGACAGATGTGAGCCACTGAACTTTAGGACTCCATGCTTCTCTGTGATCATCAAGCTCTCCATGTGTGTGTTGGCATGTGTGTTTGTGTGAGCGTGACCCCGATGGCCGCTATGATCTGAGGCTCGTTATGCACCGCCGAGCATGCTGGGTAGCAGTAAACAGCCTGTGATTACTGAGAGAGCAGGTGATGTGTAACACAGAGCTTTAACGCACACATCCCTATATATACGTTTACATGTGCACAGGCCGGTGCAAAAACCTGTGTCACTCTGTTTTAAGGGGAGGAGGGGAGCCATAAAAGAGAACAAGAGACTGCTATAAAGAAAAGTCATGGCTAAAACTCGTTTGGTGATGACAGTACGTAACAAGCTGCCAACCGACGCAGATTTCCAATATAATACACTCATCTCTTGTTACACTTACTAAAGACTTTCACACATGTGGGGACGGTTTTGGATATGTAAGACATGTAAAATTGATTCCTGACAAAGAGCCTACGCTGACTTGTGCATAATTTTTTGAGTGTGTGCAGTGCCTTTTATACCTACTTGCTTATGTTTACTGTTCCTTCCGGTAAATGTCATACATGGGTGGTCTCTCTTATGCAAATGTCTGGTTAGTTTAGATAAGTATAAACCATGACTTACTATATCATATAATATAGTCATACAATATAATATGAAGAGTTCAGATGCAAAACCCTCTAAATGCCATTTGAAATTTTCTTCTTTAATGATGATTTTTATCAAACTTGTATATTTAAGTTCAGCAATTTCACTTAAATGGCAATGATAATTACCTATTAATAGTTAGTTAAAGGAGCAATGTGTGATTTTTAGCGACATCTAGTGGTTCGGTTGCGAGTTTGCACCAGGTTTGCACTAAGGGCTCAGCCCACTGCTCACCCCTCCCTTTCGAAGAAGCTACGGTTGCTAAAACGGGACAAACATCTCGTCGGCTGAGACAGCAGAGAATAGTCAGAGTAAGCCAAGAGTGTGTAACATTGTCACTGTTTCTGTACCACAGTCCATTATAAACCACATCATGAATACTGTTTACAAAGCCATAGTCAGGTGAGGATCAAGGGTTTTAATATATAATTTAATAAAATAATATTAATCAGCTGATTGTCTCACAAACGCAACCAGCAGCACATTTATCCCCACATACTGTACAGCGAGGGAGCAGCTATATATTTTTTCTAACAGGGTAGTAATAGTTTAGCTGGCTAATATGAGCTGTTACTGTGGCTGAGATGGGACTCGTCCGCATGAGTCCAAAGGTCGGAACTGCGCGCGCTGTTACAATCATGTCATCTCCGCATCCCATAGATACTATTTACTACACACAATAGGCTTTTTTTCTCTGATTTTGAAAAATCTTCGCGATCGACTTTAGTGATAAAAGACTTTAGTAAAAGTCTCTATCGACGGGTTAGTGATTCCTGTAACGTACTGTTTTACGGTCAATGACATGAATACTAATCATCAGCTGTCTCACGAACGTAACAGCACATCTATCCCCAACATAACAAACCCATAACACAGCGAGGGAGAACTAAGTTACATGAAACAATCCCAACTACATATTTTACACCACTCACAAGGGAAAAGTCACTACTCACGGAGTGTAAGGCTACCTTCATAGAAGGGGATTCCCGCGGTTATGGAGCTATTAATGTCTCATTCTAAGGTAATAAAAACATTACGGTTAATTAAGTAAGTTCTTTATACACCACTGAAAACATAGTTATGGATGTCAAATTGCATTTCTGTTAATAGATACTCAACTTTGTTACACATTGCATCTTTAAGTGAAATTACTGAACTTAAATATACAAGTTTGATAAAAATCATCATTAAAGAAGAAAATTTCAAATGGCATTTAGAGGCTTTTGCATCTGAACTCTTCATATGTTCCTGTGAGAGCTGTGTTTGTGTCTTAATCTCTTTATTTATTTATTTATTTGTTTGTTTGTTTGTTTGTTTGTTTGTTTGTTTTTTAAGAATGTATCTGGCGGAGAAGCTCCCTAACACGAATTTGGTGTTTTTAATCTCTGATGCAAAGAGTTCCTGTCTCTCCTGCGATCCCAAACCACTGAGACAAGCCGAACAGCCCTGTATCCTTAAATGTATGCATTGTTTCCCAATGTCTTCGTTGACAGTACACCGCTGCTCATGTATTTCAAACTTCTATTTACCCCTAAGTGAAAAGTGAAAAAGAACTTTGCCGTGAGAATATCGGAGCCTTAGGACTGAGATAATTACATTTGTTTTGAAGTTCCAGCTATTTTTCTTATAGATTTGTTTCAGCTACTGGTCCTGACCCATGTGTGCTGGCCCAGAACCCTCGGTACAGAAAAGGACCGGACGTCTGCTTCGACAACAACATAGACGTATGTTTAAACCAAAAAATTCATCTTCATCATTCGCTACTTTTTTTTTCTCCTTTTTTAAGCTAATATTAATTTCCTTTCTGTCTGCACGTTGAATGCTCATTGGCTGCTCATCATGCCTGTCACTGCTAGGAGGAGCCTTTGTGTCGAATCAGTGGCTCCTCTTCTTTGACCTATTACCCATCCATCATTTTGCTCCTGCTTCTGCATTGTGTTTGATGGTCAGTTTCATCTCGTTTTGCTGTTTCCTCATTAAAACAGTGTGGAACAAAAGAGAAAAAAAAGGGCTTTATGTTCTCCACCCCATTGTAGCATTGCTAGACTTGCGCTAATATCTGCTTATCATATAAGGGTTAAAATGCCCTATATTGTTTACTCAATGCCTCAATATGGACTTTTAGGCAGGATGCCACTGCTTTCCTCCTGCTGTGAAAGAAGGAAGTGCATTTTCAGCTAGTTCCCTGAGAGATCTTCTGTGGAATAAACATAGGAAGCTCCAGATGGGTTTCCGTCCTTTTGACAGTAGCATTGATAATACGCCCATATTTCTCTCAAACCTGGGGCATCCCAGGACTTTCCTTGGCACGCCCTCCATGCACAGCATGCAAGCCTTGTTTCAGTAGACCAGCACGTAGAGTCAGTCAGAGTTGTGCATTATTTCAACAGCAGGACTTTTTGCATGCGTGCCATTGATTTGATTCATTCCCTCCTCAGTTCAGCCAAAACATGTTTTGATATTCACTTTTCATTACACAAAGACTGTGTTTTGATTGATTGAGTTGAATGCTTGATGGTTCTAGGTTTTACTTGGTTTCAATTTCTTTCAAGCTAGGATTATTATAGTCAACTAAAACCATAAAATAATTGTTACTTGAAATAAAATAAATGGTAACTGAAATAAGTATTAAAATGTAAATTTGTTTTATTTCTAAAAGTTGTTAAAGCAACATTTCTCATTTTTAACTCGATGTACTAAAATAAATAAAACTGAAATACACAAACAATAACTATATATATATATATATATATATATATATATATATATATATATATATATATATATGTGTGTGTGTATATATATATATTAAAAACAATAATGGATACACTTTTTTTTTAAGTTGTCTGTGTTACAATGTAATTATACATTTAAGTACCGAGTAATAATAATTAACTGCATGAATTTTATATAGGGTTAGGGTTTGGTTTGGTTTGGTTTGATTTAGGATTTGTTGTAAAATAAAGTGTTACCACAATAAAAATAATAATAATAGTTCAACATGTAAAATATATATATATGAAGAGTTCAGATGCAAAAGCCTCTAAGTGCCATTTGAAATTTTCTTCTAGAATGATAATTTTTATCAAGCTTGCATTTTTAACTTCAGTGATTTCAGTTAAATGGCAATGATAATTACCTATTAATTGTTATTTAAGTGAAATTACTGAAATTAAATATACAAGTTTGATAAAAATCATCATTAAAGAAGAAAATTTCAAATGGCATTTAGAGGCTTTTGCATCTGAACTCTTCATATATATATATATATATATATATATATATATATATATATATAAAATAGTATCTCGGTGGCAGTGTTTTCATCCAAAGTTGCACATTTAACTAATGTGCAAAATTGTAATATTGCAAGTTGAACTTATGATGAACATAACTTATGATACTCAAATAACACTGGACCAAGCTGGTAATTTTTGGTTAGTAACTAGTTAAAAATGTTCTAGGTGGTTGATTACCTGGGTACGGAGCCCCCATAGTCCCACAAAAAAAAAAAAAAAAAAAAAAATTGATACTATCTCGTGGCCTCAAGATACTAACTCGTGGCCTCAAGATAGTAACTTGTGGCCTCAAGATAGTAACTCGTGGCCTCAAGATACTAACTCGTGGCCTCAAGATAGTAACTTGTGGCCTCAAGATAGTAACTCGTGGCCTCAAGATACTAACTCGTGGCCTCAATATATTAACTCGTGGCCTCAATATATTAACTCGTGGCCTCAAGATGCTAACTCGTGGCCTCAAGATACTAACTCTAACTTGAGGCCACGAGTTACTATCTTGAGGCCGCGAGTTACTATCTTGAGGCCGCGAGTTAGTATCTTGAGGCCACGAGTTAGTATCTTGAGGCCACAAGTTACTATCTTGAGGCCACAAGATAGTTATAATTAATTTTTTTTGCCAAAGTGGGACTAGGGGGATCCGTACCTGGGCTCTCAACTGATGATATTCTTATTCTTTGTGTTGTTTTAATATTACTTTTGTCATTTATTATTAGTATTATTATTTTTATATTATTCAGATCAAATATTATTTCAGTGTTATTTAAATAACTAAAATAGTTTTTTAATAACAACACTGGTTACAGTTGGTATACCACCTTGAACCAGCAACAAACCAGATGCCATGTTTTAAAACTCATTTAGAAACCCTTAACCATCTGACCTGAAATGACCCGACTATAGGATATTTTTATGTTTGTGTGACGCAATAAGTCCATAACATCTCTGTATGGATCTCCTAACAGGAGGACGCGACTGACTGTGGTGGAGGCTGCAGTTTGAGTCCGTCTCTCGGGATGATGTTGGCTCTTCAGCTCCTTCTACTCTGGCTGCTGACTGGAACAAGAACATATTTGTCCTGACCAGAGCGAATCTACAGACTAGAAAAAAACAACTACTGACTGAACTACTTACTATACAGACCACAAAATAACCACACTTCGACTATACAATCTAAGACTGTCCGTTAGTCAACCCAAAACAATTTGACTAACGCAGATACAGAACTACTGTAAAATTGACACGGCTCATCAACTCACTGCCAAATCTTGTCCTCTCAGACCAACTAGAAACGGAAACACGGTCAGACACGAGAGACAGATACTGTATATGCTCTTATTTTATTCTATTTTATTTTTTCTTGACCTCGCAACAGAAGCCACATTATGATCACACAAATGTTTCATGCAAAATGTTTAGTGCCACAAACAGGCTTTAATAATGTGTAAACAATGTGGTCAGAGACGGCTCGAGCACCAGCCTGGATCTGAAGCATGATTTAATGGTACATGGAAGACTGTTCAACTCTGGAGCTCATTATGAATTCAGCTCGAAGTGAGCTTTGCACCAGTAGTAGGTCAGTGATGTCACACTCAAGCCCTTTAGGCCCATAGAGGGCTGTTTTTCTTGTTTTATGTTCTTTGATTTCTTTGCTATGTGCAGTAAGGGAAATCTCATGAAGACATTTGTTGGTCACATTTCACCCCTCCCCCCAAAAAATAAATCTACAAAATAAGTATATAAATAAACATGGTGTGTATATATATATATATATATATATATATATATATATACACACAAATACAATTTAGCTTTACACATTTAAGTTTAATAATTAATTTATTAATTATTATTAAAATGTATTAATTTTACATTACAGTAATGAGAATAAGTAGCGAGAATTTACCATTATGAAAATCATTTATACAAAAAAATTTCAGATTTTTTTTATTTTTTATCATGGGATGGTACAGTATATGACCTGGTAATTTCTTTGCAGTTTTTGTTAGATTTACCCAGCATGATTTTTAATTTGTGCAAATTGTATTGTTCTTTTTCCTAGGTCGTTTGGCTTAATTCTTTTGTTGGCAATTTTCTAAGAGATCACCAGATAGCTTTATCTTTAAAGATATTTAAAAAAAACAAAAAAAAAAAAAAAACTGAAAGCATCTGATATAATCATTGGAGAAAAAGTGTCATGTTGAATGTCATGATTCACTACGGAAAGATTAATTGTGCGATCAAACCACACTTGAGCAGTGCATCATCTGATGCGAAATGCAGACCGCACTAAAAGACTGAACAGGCTCCAATAAGGGTACCAAATCCTTTTTTTGTTGTGTCAAAAGTCACACGCTCGCGTCCAAGGGTCCAGAGCATGTTGAATGTGCTTTGTTACCCTCCCCATCCTGTCTTCTGGGCCCCCCTATCAAACGATTGTGTGTTTTACTGTATGTCATCCAGATACTTCATCTGTCAGATTTTGTTCCAGCATGACAGACATGATATCACAAGCGTGTCAGATATTACATCCACATGTTGAACCACTATGCGAAAACACAGCACATGACAGGTTATAAAAATGTTAAACCCTGGAGAAATGTGCGTTTAAGATGGCTGAATGTATGTTTATTTTATTTATTTATTTAGCTTTACGATAAAAAGTCCATGTATGAGATTAGGTGATATCAATCAAAACTATTGCCAACAGGGAACATTTCCATGTGTTCCTTTTGAATGTTCTGAACGAAAAATGAAATGCTTATCCATCCTTATCCAAAGGCCAAGTATCCAGGAATAAAATAACACGCTTATCTCTTCGTTTCAGAGGTGTTTTAACATTTTTGACGTCTATTTTTAAAATATAAACATACACTCAGTGTTTGCATGAGTATGGAGCTTAAATAGATTTTTTTTTTATTTCTTTGTTCTAGCCTTTATGATGAGGAGGCTGTTAAAGTGACGTAATTCTACAGTGATAATATTAAGTGCAACTGAATTTAAAGGCGGAAGGTTTAATGTTGTGGTGATTTCCAAATGAGAATGAAATATTATAAAACGCACGAGATAGATCTTAATAAAGTGTGTGTTTAGTTTACTGGATGTTCGCGAAATATCGCTCGCACCTGTGAGTCCACGTCAGACTTTTTCCTTCGGAATGAGATTAATTTTTCTTTCTGTCTTCACTGATGTAGCATTGAGTTACAGACCGAAATATGCAGTGCATTTATGAATCATTACAGACGTTTTGGACCCCTCGGAGGGTTTCCGTGGTCTGGATTTCTCATCTCAGGCCTGAGGTGGAGGCCATAGGATGTAACATTTAAATACCTCACCAAACGACGTTGCGAGATGTGATTTGATCCAAGAGAGCTATAGTAACTCCCCTCTTTACAAACTAAACCATGTTTAAAACGCCAGTGAAATATACACAAACCCCGCAGAGGCCGTTTGAACGCAAATTGATCCCATGCCATGGCCGATGAAGAACGTCCGCAAAACATGAGACAGGTTAATGACATGATTATGTTAAAACTAAAAACTCAAAATCTGGCAGTGCCTACATGGTTAGTCAAGAAGAGCGAATTACTTAAAAGTAGCATTCAGCTGGGAATTTTATTGGCTTGCTGCAAAAAAAAAAGTGTTTTCATATGTTCTCCATCATGGTGGAGTTCAAGAAGCTGATTTTTTAAACTTTTAATATTACAAAAAACAAAAAAAAAAGAAAATTGCTTCACTCTTAAAAATAAAGGTTCCAAAACGTAGAACCATCATTCTTCGTTCACCAAAGAATCAGAATCAGAAACAGTTTTTTTTTTTTTTTTCTTGGAGTGAAGAACTAAAAAAATCTAAGTGAAAAAAATCTAAAAAACCTTTTTTCCACTATAAAGAACCTTACATGAAATGGAAAAGGTTCCATGAATGTAAAAGGTTCTTCATGGAACCATTGATGCCAATAACCTTTATTTTTTAGACTGTTTTGTGGATCCATTATAAAAAAAAAAAGTAGTGGAAACCAGACACTCCAAAGTCCAAATGAAAATCTGTTTTAATAAAAAAAATCATTCCACTTTACATAAGAGGGGATAGACAATTGAAGTGTATTCAGGTTTGCACGGTGCTCCCGCGATGCTCTTTGACATTTCGACCCTCGCATGAAATGTTAGACATAGACATGCCCCCCCCTCATGTAAAGAGGAATCGGTTGTGTGTACTGTTTTCTGAATGCTCCTCTCAGCTGCTGTGCTGTCACATAGGGCTACCTTGTGTCTGTCTGTGCTACTGAACGTATTTACTGGTGTTGGTGCTCAGTGTGCCGGAAAGTTTTCTCTGAGGTTGCGCTTCTTTTCCTGAGTGTGTATGGAAGTCAGTCTTTGATTTGTGTTTTCAATGGTGTGGAAGGGCGTGGTATGTGCCTCCAAATCCCTGCCCACCTCACTTGGTTGTGCTTACAATTTCTTTTGTGGAAACTGACACGCCTGAAACAATTTTGTATACATTTGTACAATAATGTTGTTCAACAAAATAAAACAAGAATGTTTGTAAAGTTTACAAATGTGTAATTCTTGTGCAAATACAATATATTCACAATAAAAGTGTATCATTACTACCTCTGGGTTTAGTATTGTATTTTTTTTTTTTTTTTTTTTTTTTTTTAGAGTATAAGCCCTTTGATGCGCAAGCTATGGATACCCCTTCTAATGCATAGACCCCTTCTGCCTAAGTTTTGTGTTAATACATCAAGTTTTCACACATGGTACTGAAATGACCCATCTATGCAAGTGTGATAAAACAAAAGAATGAAGAAAACTTTTTGTTAAAATAGATCTATCTATCTATCGATCTATCTATCTATCTATCTATCTATCTATCTATCTATCTATCTATCTATCTATCTATCTATCTATCTCTCTCTCTCTCTCTCTCTCTCTCTCTCTCTCTCTCTCTCTCTCTCTCTCTCTCTCTATATATATATATATATATATATATATATATATATATATATGTGTAAATATTTATTAAACTATTTTTCAGGGAATACTTCAAGGACCTAAAAGTGACATTCAACAACACCCAGTTCCTGATGGACTTCAATGAGTACATTGACAGAAAAACACCAAATGATCCTATGTGTGAGTCTATCTATCCATCTATCTATCTATCTATCTATCTATCTATCTATCTATCTATCTATCTATCTATCTATCTATCTATCTATCTATCTATCTATCTATCTATCTATCTATCTATCTACAAAAGCAGGCGTGTTGAATTGTGAAATGTGTGGCAGGTTATTAGTTCTCTTACGAGAGGTTCTCTCGTATTGCGTAAGCTAGCTTACGCTACGGGAAAGATTCATCTTTGCTGAGAAGTTGAAGCCAAAAATTATTCCATAATTTTGTAATCATTGTCAACGCAGTCTCTTCTGAGGCAGACCATGAGCGGGCTAGCTAGCGGCTCATTGGTTCGCTCAGAGAGAATGCACGAACCTATGGGAGAGCGGCGCTGAGTCCGCGGCCAATGAGCGGACGGCGCTCGCTTACTGCGTCACAGCCCGCCAAAAGGGGCGTGGCTACAGTGTATAAAGGTCGCTCTCCCAGCTCGTTCGTTGATTCTTGTTCATTCAGCGAGCTACACGCATCCGCTGTTCTGGGAAGAAGCCGCCGTCGTTGAGAAGGCACCGTCTAGCGAGCTCCGGAGTCTGAGGAAGCCGGCCGTCTGCCACCTTCAGCCGCCCAGCAAGCTAGCGCCATCCGACGCGTATCCTTTCTTATTATTCCTGCTAAAAGAGCACGAGCGTCTTTTTAAAGATGCCTCGTAATTCCTGCGGCTCTTGCCGCTCTCCGCTCGAGGATGGAGACCGCCACCCCATCTGCGCTCTCTGCCTCGGAGTGGAACACGCAGAACTCGCCCTCGCCAACGGAGGATGCGACCACTGCGAGGACCTGCCGCTGTCAACCCTGCGGGCTCGACTACAGGCGGTCAAAACCGCTCCAGCGCCGCCTCTAACTTCGCCGCGGAAGAAGAAACGCCGCTCCCAGAGGCCGCCGGAGCCCTCTGCGGATCCATGTGGGCCGCCGCCGCCGCCCACCGACCGCTCTCCCTCTCCGCCCCTGCCGGACTTACAGTTGCCGCCGAGTGGCCGCTCTGTCGCCTCCGAGGACACCGCGGATGAGAAGGACTCTTGTTCGCTGCACGCTTCGGACAGCGAGGATTGGTCGTCGATCGGCTCATCGACTAGAGAGTCTGCGGGGACCCGCGCCGGCATCGAGGAGGAACTAACGCGCCTCCTTTCTCAGGCCGTTAGCCGCCTGGGTCTCGAGTGGTCTCCTCCCCCTGAGCAACCACCGAACCGCATGGATGGAAAGTTCCTGCACCGGCGCCCGGCCCCCGCTTGCAGCCGGGCTGCACCCTTCCTGCCTGAGCTTCACAGCGAGCTCACGAAGTCCTGGAATGCTCCTCTCTCGGCTCGTAATCGCTCTGATGTGTCCGCTTCGCTGCGCTCAGTGGACGGAGCTGCCGAGAAGGGTTATACTGCCATGCCGCCCGTCGAGGACTCGGTCGCCGCTCATCTCTGCCCGCCCTCTGCTAGATGGCGGTCTGCTCATACGCTTCCCTCAAAAGCGTGCAGAGCGACCTCCAACTTTCATGCCCGCGCCTATTCCGCCGCCGGTCAGGCCGCTTCAGCGCTGCATTCGATGTCTGTCCTCCAGGTGCTCCAGAGCGACATCTTGTGTGAAATGGCGAGCAGCGGGAGGCAACCGCTCGTCCTTTCGGATCTAAGAAGCGCTACGGATCTTTCCCTTCGCGCCACTAAAGCCGCCGCACAAGCTCTAGGGAGATGCATGGCCGCCCTCTGTGTCGCCGAGAGACACTTATGGCTCACGCTGACCGACATGGGAGAGTCAGAACGTGCCGCGTTCCTCAACGCGCCTATTTCCCCCACCGGGCTCTTCGGATCCGCCGTCACGGGCATCGTTGACCGCTTCTCCGAAGTTCAAAAAGCGACTCAGGCCATGAACTTGTTCCTGCCCCGCCGCTCGAGTTCTTCGACGGGCCGTTCTCACGAGCCGCCTGCCAGAACCACACAGCAGCGCCCGCCTCAGCAAGCTCAGCAGCCCCAGCGTAGACAGGGCGGCCGCCCTCGCTCTCGCTCAGACAGCCGCCGCAGACAGCCTCCGCCCCGGGGGCCTCGACCCAAGATCACGCTGAAGCCTGATCAACAGAAGTCTGCCTAGCACAGCTGAGAAAAAGACGGTTTTCTCCCGCTGCGGCCGGACCGCCGTCAAAGCTTCGCCCACTGTTAGTCCCCGTCTCACCGCTGACTACAGTAGTGTTTACCGCCACAAACAAGCCGGTTTCCCTGCCCGCTTGCGAGCGACTAAAAGCCGTTTTCACGGCTACCCAGAGAGTTCACAAAAAGAGCATAAAAGCCTCAAGTGTAAAAAATGTGCCCACAACCTTGTGCTCACGTACACACACAAGCACTTTATGCCCAGGGTCTCTCGCAGAGCCCATTCTCACGGAGCGTGCACTTTCCGCTCCAGCAGCAGAGAACATAAGCACGCCCACGAGCCCGTGCGCGTGTCCCCCCTCTGCCCGCTCTGTCTCAAGGCCCTTAAACTCCTCTCTGAGTGTAAGTCCCGTTGCCTTCCACATTATAAGCGAGCCCACACCCAGTGTCCAGCCCGCAATGTGCAGCAATCAGGGCGAAATCGCCATTCAACCACTAGCCGTATGCTACAAAGCGTGGGAAGCCATCCCCGGCATCTCCCCGTGGGTTTTAAGCATAATAAAGAATGGTTATCGATTACAGTTTCGTCGCCGCCCGCCACGCTCGCGCGTGCGGCTCGAATCCACTGTCAGCCCGGCTGCTATGAACACGCTTCGCTTAGAAATAGCCAAGCTACTGCAGAAGGGCGCTATAGAGAGAGTCCCGCCATCTATGACCGAGTCGGGGTTTTACGGCCGTTATTTTCTGGTTCCCAAGAAAGACGGCGGCCTCAGGCCGATCTTAGATCTCAGGGCTTTGAACAAAGCGCTCATGAAGAGACCGTTCAAAATGCTCACAGTCAGGAAACTCCTCGCGCACGTCCGCCAGGGGGACTGGTTCATCTCTCTAGACCTGAAAGACGCCTATTTTCAGATCCAGATAAACCCTCATCACAGGCCATTCCTACGTTTCGCCTTCGAGGGCCAAGTTTACCAGTATGCCGTTCTCCCGTTCGGCCTATCCTTAGCACCCCGTACGTTCACGAAGTGCATGGATACAGCGCTCGCCCCCCTGCGAAGTCAGGGGCTGCGCATACTGAATTATCTGGACGACTGGCTGATTCTAGCAGATTCCCAGACGGAGCTGCTGTCGCACCGCACGGTTCTCCTCAACCATCTGGAAGCGCTGGGACTCTCTGTCAACTGGACAAAGAGCTCTCTCCAGCCCAGTCAAACTATTTCGTTCCTCGGAATAGATTTGAACTCTATCACGATGACGGCTCGCTTATCCACACAGCGCGCGCGCCGTGTTCAGCGCCTAGCCGCCTCGTTTCAGATGGGTACCCTTACATCCCTGAAATCGCTTCAGAGGATGCTGGGTCATATGGCTTCAGCCTCCGCTGCGCTACAGCTGGGTCTCCTGCACATGCGCCCCCTTCAATTCTGGTTAAAGAGCCGCGTATCCCACCACGAGTGGACGACGGGCCGCCAGATGATCAGGATTACTCAGACTTGTATCACTGCACTGCAGCCATGGGCAGCAAGCGAGTGGTTTCAGAGGGGCGTTACTATGGGAACATTCTCTCGCCGGAAAGTCATCTCGACAGACGCATCCAACTCGGGTTGGGGAGCGGTTTGCGAGGGCTCACCGGCCGCCGGCCAGTGGTCGAGCCACGAGAGTTCCTTACACATAAACTGTCTGGAAATGATCGCGGTCGAGAACGCGCTGCTGTGCTTCCTCCCGCGCATAAACGGTCACCACGTCCTGATTCGCTCCGACAATATGGCCGTGGTATCATACATCAACCGTCAGGGCGGCGTCAGATCCAAGAATCTCTTTCATCTGACACGCCGCATCCTATTGTGGTCCCAGAGTCACCTGCTTTCGCTCAGAGCGACGCACGTGCCGGGCCATCTGAACGACGGTCCAGACAGGCTGTCCAGGAACCTGGTCTCCCCCGGAGAATGGTCCCTGCACACTCAAACAGTCCAAACACTGTGGCGCCTATTCGGCAGAGCGGAGATAGATCTTTTCGCGTCAGAAGAGAACGCTCACTGCCCAATATTCTTTTCAAAGAGCGAGGACGCGCTAGCCCAGGATTGGCCCCGCCGCCCGCTCTATGCTTTTCCCCCGATTTCTCTGCTACCGCAGGTCATTCAGAGAATCAGGGACTCACGCCACTCGGTGCTCCTCATAGCCCCGCGCTGGGAGAATCAGATTTGGTTCCCGGAGCTAACGCGGCTGTCACAGACAGCCCCGTGGCCCATTCCAATCAGAGCAGATCTCCTCACTCAAGCCCGCGGCTCGATCTGGCATCCCCATCCACAGCGCTGGGCGCTTCATGCATGGGTGACCAACGACTACGCGTCGAATTGCCAGAAGGGGTTTTGAACACGATCAAACACGCCAGAGCGGATTCTACCAGAAAGCTCTATGCTGCAAAATGGTCTGTGTTCTCCAAATGGTGCACCGACAAGAATTTGGACCCACGGACGTGCGAGGTTTCGTCTTTGCTAGTGTTCCTTCAGGAGATGCTGGATAAGGGCAGGTCCCCATCCACTCTTAAGGTTTACGTGGCAGCCGTCGCGGCGTTCGCTGAACCCCGGCGCGCCCAGTCTCTGGGCAAAGACGAGCTTATCATCCGCTTCCTCAGGGGAGCCAGAAGGATGAACCCCCCTCGCCCCCCTACGGTGCCGGTCTGGGATCTTTCTATAGTTCTAGAAGCTCTGAAAGCCCCACCGTTTGAACCACTTGAGTCCGTGGAGCTAAAATACCTCTCGTTAAAAACCGTTCTTCTGACGGCTCTCGCCTCAGTAAAACGTGTGGGGGACATTCACGCGCTGTCTTCGAGCGCCGCGTGCCTAGAGTTTGGACCGAGTGACTCCATAGTCATTCTAAAGCCTAGACACGGTTATGTTCCAAAAGCGATTGGTACCCCTTTCAGGGCGCAAGTGATCTCTCTATCGGCGCTGCCGGCATCCGATAGCGAACGTGACGCTCACCGCCTCTGCCCGGTTCGGGCTATCAGAGTGTACACTACACGCGTGGCCGCGTTCAGACGCTCGGAGCAGCTGTTTGTGTCGTTCGGTGGCCGCACCAAGGGACTAGCCGCCTCGAAACAGACCCTATCCAGGTGGATAGTAGACGCGATTGCCTCTGCTTACGCCGCTAAAGACCTGCCTTGCCCTCTGGGCATCAGGGCTCATTCCACCAGAGGCATGGCCTCATCGTGGGCATGGTCCTGCGGGATTTCCATCCACGACATTTGTGTGGCTGCGGGATGGGCTTCCCCCTCCACCTTTGTCAGATTTTACAACTTGGAAGTTCCAGCCTTACAGGCTAAAATTCTGGCTGTCTAGTACTCACAGCCCTCCTATAGAAGCCGCACTATCGGGAGTTCCATCACAACCGTTTCACCCCTTGTGTTCCCCTATGTGCTTATGCATTAGCCTTCACATCACGGCCCGCCTTCGCCGGCCGCCTTGGGCGTTTTTGCACTAGATAGTAACGGCCGCTATCTGGCCGCCGTATTATCTTCATCCACTTATAGATTCCCCCGGTGTTCCCCTGGGATGCTTAGTGGTTACTTAGCGCGCACGGCGTTGACCAGGTGTTCCCGTAGCGTAAGCTAGCTTACGCAATACGAGAGAACCTCTCGTAAGAGAACGAATCGGTTACCTAACGTAACCTCGGTTCTCTCTAGATGAGGGAACGAGTATTGCGTTCCCGGCCGTGCTTGCGCCACCAGCGTTTCGCTTCATGCTACAGAATCAACGAACGAGCTGGGAGAGCGACCTTTATACACTGTAGCCACGCCCCTTTTGGCGGGCTGTGACGCAGTAAGCGAGCGCCGTCCGCTCATTGGCCGCGGACTCAGCGCCGCTCTCCCATAGGTTCGTGCATTCTCTCTGAGCGAACCAATGAGCCGCTAGCTAGCCCGCTCATGGTCTGCCTCAGAAGAGACTGCGTTGACAATGATTACAAAATTATGGAATAATTTTTGGCTTCAACTTCTCAGCAAAGATGAATCTTTCCCGTAGCGTAAGCTAGCTTACGCAATACTCGTTCCCTCATCTAGAGAGAACCGAGGTTACGTTAGGTAACCGATTCGTTTTCTGCAGTAAATATATTTATACTATTTATAAATATCTAAGGTATTTGTGTGTAACATTTTACATGTGTGTAAAATTGATGTAGAAATGATCAACGAAAAATAAAGGAAAAATAAGTATAATGATTTGTGGAAATCAAAATCAAGATATTTAATGAATACCTGGATTAATAATTGATAAAATACATTTCTTTCAAATCAGCAAAGAAACATGAATACGGGTCTTTTTAGACCCACGTTGCGCATTAAAAGGGTAGTGACACAAAAACTATCTTTATTCGAAAAGTAAGAAAGGAAATTTTTAAATAAAGATTTGTAATGGTCTAAAACAAGTTAATTGAGGAATACCGGATGCTGAATGATGAAATTCGTTTCTTGCAAAGATATGGAAAATGAAAACTGAGTCGGGTCTATTTAGACGCCATGTTGTGCATCAAAGGGTTAAGGAATGCCCACCCACCCAGGAATGTGACCTCTTAAGAGTTAGCACAAGCAAGAAACAGCCATTTCCTGTTGACTCTGCCCATCTTATGAACAAACAGAGCCAGAAAATGCACCTCACCCGGCCTAAGAGGACATCCCCGCTGGCAGATGAAACAACATTTAATTGAGGGTGATGGAGCGTGGACCTTAGTCCAGATTTTGAGAGAGCAAATCTTCTGGAGCTCTTTGCTGTCTTCTTGATGGCTTTTAACAGGCTATCTATGACGACAGGCCTGCACTGTTATTTCCAACCCATTGAGCAGAGGAGGTCCAGATGCATGTGCATCTTTGTGTGTGTGCCACGCTCCAGCTTTTAAGAGAGTATCGTTTTAATTTCTTCAGTGGTGTTTGGAGAGCGGTTTACTGTGTCTGGATGTGCAGGATGCTTTTAGGGCCCGGCGGATGGGTTTTAGATGGTTATCTGGTGTGGGGTCACGGTAATCAGATATCACTTGTCGTCGACCCGAGGCGGAGTCACCATCTCAAAACAAGCAAGTCATGGACCAATAACAAACATAGTGTGATACGAGAGACACTCCATCGCTTTGCTCCCTGATAGAAATGACCTCATGACTCTATCCTCTGCAAAACCTGAGCAGAGATAATCAAAGTCTAAATAATAATAGTATTCATTACACTTCAAGGATACAGGAAGGTTGTTGAAACTCTGAGGGGTGAACACAGATCGATGCAATGTTTGGGTTATCTGTTGGGATATATAAAACTTACAAATATTTATATTTGGGGGGGAAAAAAACAATGTTTCAGTCATTACGCAATGGTAGGATAGGCGTGATTTGTTTGTAATAGAATCATCACTCGCATGGTGGTTTCGAGTTGACTTATGCTTTCACTTTTCTAAGCATTCAAACTTGTTATGGCTGACAAATAATCCCTTAGATTTTGATTGCCAATGCATCAGAAGGATCAGATTAACATTGGACCTTTTCATGTGATCCAGTGTACTGAGGTCTTGTGTGGGCCCACAGAGGCCTCTAGGGGTCTCAACTATAGTCTCAGCACCCAATTATAGGGCTCGTGGCCTACTCGTGCACAGAGACCATCCTGGCGGTAGCTTTTCCAACATATTCTGATAAGAATTTTACATCTAGAATGTAACTATTATTTGTTGAGGGTAATATTTTGGAATTAGTGCAAAAAACAACTAATATTTGGTGTGACCACTCTTTGCTTTTAAAAAAGCTTTTTCAGATCACCCTTAATGATTGAAAGATTTCCTATTATCAAATGATTCTGAAAAAAAGTAGAAATGTTTCACAAAAATTAAACTGTTTGTAACATTGATAAGATCAGCATATTAAAAGGATTTCTGAGGATCATGTGACATTGAAGACTGAAGTGACGCTGCAAATACATACAAAAAAATATTTTAAAATCAAAAATGGAATTTTGCAATATTACACTAGTGCACACTTGTTCACTGTTTAGTTTGCAAGTAAATTGTCTCAGTTCTTTTAATTTAATCTCAGTGTAGCTATAAAGGGTTCAGTTTTCTTTATTTTAATAATGATTTTTATTAATGTTTGATGCAGGTTTAGTTGCTACCACTACCACTTATACAACTAAAGTATACGCACAGTTTCAGACTTTACTCTCTGAATGCACCCTGACCTCTGTGCACCGAAACTTAATTGGTCAGTGCTGGTTTGAGATTTGTAAGGGTGCTGTTTGTTTCTGTAAGGAGTGTGAGGGTCACGGATTAGTTCCTGTCCCTTAATGGGGCACAGATTGTGCTTAGAGAGAGTAACAAGTTCGACCAAGGACATGAGGAATGGTGTGTTCAACTCTAGGTAGGCAATTCAACACAATTATTAAACATCTTGTCTATGTTAAATAGAAACCTGCATGAAATAATTTTTGTTGGTGTTAATGGAGCAATAGCTGAAACCTGAGCAAAGGATTTCCAGTTCCCAGAATGCTTTGCATGGGACTGGATGAATGAAGTGAATTTTAAAAATTAAGAGGTGAATTATTATTATTATTATTATTATTATTAATAGAGTGCCTAAGTTACGACGTCACTCTGTAGGCCAAAATGCGGAAGTGAGTTAGCATTTTAGCACTCCTGGTTCCCTTTGCTCTAAAGTCTATGGAACTTTTGAATGGGTTTTTGCCAAATCGCCTGAAATAAGGTCTGTGAGGTCATTTTTTCATCTATGACATAGAACACAGCATTATAACCAGCTTGTGGTTTTTTAAACTTTATTGTGTCTGCTTGTGTTTAAAAAAAAAAAAAAAAAAAAAAAACTTTATGTAGGCTTCAGAATGTATACATTTTGGATTAACTTGTAAAGATTATCTTGATAGACAAAACGTGTAAGGGTCACAACTCTTTGTTAAACACAGATCTTGTTTTTGCGATTTTCCAAAAGTCTATGGGGAAAATCCATAGCTTTTCAATCGAGGGAACCATAGGGAGGAAACCCATGCTCCGCTAGCTTCCGAGTTGTCCTACAAAGTGACGTCATCACTTCGGCACTCTATTCACTCCAATGGTAAAACACTTTAAGCTATATTTGCTATATAAATGATTAACTACATTGGCATCCACATTTATTCTAAGCGCAGGATTGTCTGCAGCTTTAAATGTTTGAGCTTGTTAAATCAAGATGGAATCTAAATGGCTGTCAATGTTTAATCGATTATATGTGGCGTGTACTCTGCTATTCTTTAATATTGAGAACGATTTTTAGAACTATAGGCTATATCTTTATCGTTATCTTTAATGATAGTCCTTGGTGTGTCCTTGGTGTGTAGGCTAATACATTAGCCTTTATATAGTGTTTCTTGAGTAAACATCATACTTACTTAAACAAACAGTTATTTATTTAGCCTTGCATAAATTGCAAACAAGCAGAGATGGTACAAACTGCGTGCTTTCTATGCAGGTTGGAGCTGGAGTAATGAAGTTGATATAACTATAATTAGGTGGAATCGTCACAAGCTCTTTTTTATTCCTTTTAATGATTAAATATTTATAAAACCCATCAGATGGAAATTTTTTAAAAAAGATGGAAAAAAGACGAGTTTTCTGAATATTATTTTACATTTTGTTAATTTATATAGCAAATGTCTTAACCTTATAAGCTATTTATCTTTATAGCTATCGTTCTTGGTGTGAACGGGCCTTTAGTCTAGCATTTGTCTTAAAATAGCCTGTGCGGAAAAACAAAAACAAAAAAAACTGAGCGCACATAGCTACAGTAAACGTTATAATCTGAAAGCTGATAAAAGCGAAACGACGCGGTCGTTCTGATGACGGAAAAAACATATATGTCCGACATTATGACTTCTTGGGATGAGACTGTGTTACACCTGCAAGCAATAAGCGAAAGAGTGCATGAAACTAGCTAAACGTTTTCAGTATCTTAATAGTGCAGCTTTAACTCTGGTACATATTAATGTGGTGCTTTATTAAATAATACAACATGGCCCATTCTTTGTCCTCGGGTAATTTCCATGCCTCAATGGCTAATTGTAAAGATCTGTTAAACCACTCAAATTAAACAGCCCTCTTGCACAGAGAGAAGAGAATTAGTTTTAATTTAGGTGTAATGAAATATTGATGAGTACATATTGTGTTCTATGTGCTGTGTTAAAGTGAGAGCCAGCGTTCATGACTGCCAGACCTTTCAGATCATTAGGAGCAACATGTTATTCTCATTACTGAGCTGTATGGTAATTAGTCATTAATATGTAAAGGGCCTGTAACAATCCTCTGGGGCTTTTATAATGGTAGAATGAGTAAGACAGCAAACAGAACCGGTCAAATAAACATGCTCATTTGAAGTACCAGCAGCCCCTCCTTTAGACCTGTAGATGTGCAATAAGCATAACTTCAATTGGCATTCTTGCAAGCCATGCACCCATGTGTAAAATCGATCAGATAACAGAGGCTCCGAAACCTGAAACATGATCGTCTAATCATACTTTTACCTCACCGACTGCTGCGTTTCTTTCTCTTTGACTCATTAAATTGCCAAACCCCATATAAGCCATAGGATGGATTTGTAGCCATTGCATCTACATTACAAATCTCAAAGTTCTCCTTTATTAGTCTTCTTGTTGCTGTCAAGAGTAATGACATTCCACATTGGGAATTTCTGGCAATCAGGAAAGGGAAACCAGGGCCTCCATGCCAACTTGGGGAATAATTGACAGGATGATGTGAAAACGATAGCAATTTGCTTTGAAATGATAACGTTAAGAGAGCTTAAAAGGGGGGGAAAAACATCAATAAGATTCTAGCATGTTTTGTTCATTGCCAGGGTGTTGCCATGGGGTTGCTGGTGTTCTGAGTGGTTATAAGAGCAGAATGTGGCTGCAAATATGACTCGTGTAGCTGTATAAACACTACTGTTCAAAAGGATAACAGTAATATTTTGAATTATTATCACAATTTAAAATAACTCTTTTCTATTTTAATATATTTGGCAAAGCTGAATTTTCAGCATCATTAACTCCAGTCTTCAGTGTCACACGATCCTTCAGAAATCATAATATGCTGATTTGGTCTTCAGGAAATATTGTGTCAATGTTGAAATTAGTTTAAAAAAATCAGGATTCTTTGATGAATTGAAAGTTTAAAAGAACAGCATTTATTTGACATTGAAATCGTTTAATAAATCTTACTTTCACTTTTGACCAATTTAATACAACCTTGGTGAATAAAAGTATTTTCTTCTTTCAAAAAACAAAACAAAAAAGACCCCAGGAATATTGGACATCTGCATTAAAAATACATTTTTCTGATTATTTATTTTGTGTTCCACAGGAAGTTGTTGTTTTCCACAGAAAGTAAGTAACATGAACGACTTGAAGGTGAGTAAATGAATAAATAAGTAACTTTAATTTTCTTGTCAACCATTACAGTTCAAAACTACCTGAATTCTGATCTGACAGTTGATCTGACAAAAATTGAGACAGGATTTTTTAAATTTTTATAATGGTATCAGTTAGTTATGCCTAAAAATGACTTGTGGGATGTCAATGTAAACAAAGTCTTATATTCAATTCTGTCAATGTTAAACAGCCTTAACCACAAAGAGCAAAACAATACAGTTAGCTCATTTGTAATGCCCTTCATAAACACTACCAGACCTCCAACATTGCCTTCAATATGACTACTTGATAGATGATGTTCTGTCAGCAACTACTAGTTCCACTGGTTTCCTGGTACCAGGACCATGACTATATGACTGAACATTAACCGAAACCTCCCACCCAGATACACACACCTTCACACAAATTCCAAGTCATGCACATAAGAAAACATGTAAGACAGAATAACAAACACACACATGTGCTAATGGCTCATCTGTTGGTCATTTAGCATCAACGGTAATTATTATAGCAGGCTAGCAGGACCATAAGCGCACAACCCACACTGACGTTTGTTTTAAGCACCTCTATTGTGCTTATTTCAGACCAAATCGGGCTGAAAGGAGTGTGTGTGTGTGTGTGTGTAAGGACGCTAAAACATTTACAGATGGCGTTAGTACTGCCTCATCAAGAGCTAATCACGCAAACATGGGGCCATGGTAGATACACTTCCCAAAAGCCCAAGAGTGGCGTGTGTATTTATGCCCACAGATTTGTGACTGTATACTGCATATCCCTCACTGTGTGTGACTGTGCGTGTGTGTGTGTGTGGGGTAGGTGTCAAAGGCTGGACCACACGGAATATGAGCCAGCAGAACTCCACAAAACCCTACGCAGATTTGGACTGCCAGACATTCACAATCAAGTTCTTAGCATCTCCGTCTCCGTTTTATTTTATTTTTTTTAATTAAAAGATAAACTTAATAGTTCTGTGCTGTCTATTGAGATGCGAGTGTTTTTGTTTATATATACAAAACACTCACATCTCATGGGATACACTGTATATATGTATATATATATATATATATATATAACTATGAAGAGTTCAGATGCAAAATCCTCTAAGTGCCATTTGAAATTTTCTTCTAGAATGATCATTTTTATCAAGCTTGTATATTTAAGCTCAGTAATTTCACTTAAATTGCAATGAAGATTACCTATTAATTGTAATTTAAGTGAAATTACTGAACTTAAATATACAAGCTTGATGAAAATGATCATTCTAGAAGAAAATTTCAAATGGCACTTAGAGGCTTTTGCATCTGAACTCTTCATATATATATATATATATATATATATATAGTTATATAGTTATATAGTTATATATATATATATATATATATATATATATAGTTATATATATATAGTTATCTATCTATCATATTACAGTTTTAAATGTATTTATTTATGTTTGGTTACACATTATTTTAAGGTTATTTTATGGTTTGTTACAGTATAATTATATATTAAGTACCGAGTAATATTATTTAACTACATGTACTTACAAACTTTGCTACAAATTTACATACACTCTAAAAATGCTGGGTTGTTTTAACCCAACTTTGGGTCAAATATGGACAAACCCAAACGTTGGGTTAAAAATGTAATTTAAAAATGTAACCCAATGGCTGGGTTTGTCCATATTTGACACAACGTTGGGTTAAAACTACCCAGCAATTTTTAGAGTGTAAAAATAATATTGATAAAAGTATTTTAAAAATCTTAAATTTTTGTACTGGTATTTTAATTATAACAAAAATGAAACAAAAAGATCTTGTAATGGTAATTATTTCATTAATCTGATTGCCTTACAAACAACTAGTGCTCAAAGTTCACATTTGATTATTTTTAAATCTATTCACAGATATGTGCGGTAAAAAAAGAGAGAGAGAAAGAAAGAAATAAAATCTGCACACTTTGTTTGCCCTTCTGAAAACTCCAGAATAAACCATCATAATTCCATGGTGGTTCAGGCTGGTTCATGCTGGTTATAGTTCAGCTCTAGTTGGTGGACCAGTATAACACATTCTCACACCCAACTCGTCACATATCGACACTTGGTCAGGACACCTCTGCGGTGGGACATAACCCCCTTTTAACACTCAGGGTACACTTTTAGCATAATTTTTTGACGTACAGTGTACCTCATTGCTTTCAGTTGTTTGCCTTATGCATAACAGTTTCTTCAAATAAGTTATTTTATATCTTTTTCTGTCGAACAAGCCTAATGCCATTTCACAATGAAAGCTGATGCAATGACACAATCAATCATAAGACATATGAGAGCCAATGCAATTTCACTTTCAAAGCTGATGTTAATTTTCTTCGGGTGACTTTTTTTTTAATGTGCGCAAATGATGTATGGCGGATGGAGACAGTGATCACTTTTGGGTCTTTCAATCATGCCTTGGAACACTTGGGATAGTTATTCTTTTTAAATATTGCCTGTAGTTGTAGCTGATACAAATCTGTGTATCTTTTGTCCTGTGTTTAACGCCTTTGGTGTCACGGACCCGGGTTGGAATCCACTGTGAGACACCAATGTGTCCCTGAGCAAGACACTTAACCCCTAGTTGCTCTAGAGGAGTGCGACCTCTGACATATATAGCAATTTTAATTCGCTTTGGATAAAAGCGTTAGCCTGGTTAAAACCAGACCATTCTCAGTTGTAACTGAGTTATGGTCTGGCAAAGCGACATAGACAAATCATTTCCAGAGGGATGTCACCAACGGACATCGCGGGTAGACCTAAAACCAATCAGAGCGACGAAGGAGATGACGTATGCAGAGCGGCGGCTGGGAGAAACATCTCCGAGTGTTGTTCTTTGCTCGGTTTTTAACAAAAAGGAAACGTTCAAATCGGTTAATACAGACGCGATAACTGATTCGAATGAGTGATGTTCGACGGCGGCATCCATCTTTGTAATGTAGACTACAAAATCTGCTTCAAAATCCCAGCGCTTCTGACTGTTGCCACGATTTCGACGGATTGGAAATGGGCTTGAATGAGCTCTTTGCCAGACTAACTTTCAAATTTAGAGCAAATCTGAATTTGCCGGAAGTTGTCTGGGTTTTCCCAGGCTATAAAAGCGTCAGCTAAATGAATAAATGTAAATGTAACGCAAATGGGTAGTCTAGGTTCAGGGGTGGGGTTGTGTTACGTGTTCAAGCGTAAATAAAAATAAATAAAATAAGTGTTGGCTAATTAAATTGAGAATCACACTCCAACATGTCATAATGTCAAAATTATAACCCAATATATAATTTCATCATGACGACAACATTCCCATATCCAGAGATGTATAGTAACGAAGTAGAACTACTTAAGTACTGTACTTAAGTACTAAAATGCTGTATCTGTACTCTACTGGAGTATTGTTTTTTTCTCATACTTCTACTTTTACTTCAGTAGATATTTTCGATGAATTTAATACTTTTACTTCTATTCAACTTTTTCTATTTTTTTAATGTTCTGCTAGTTACTCGTTACAATTATAACATTTTTACGAATCATTCGTTGCAAGTTGGCTTTCATGCTGCCTTAATCGCTCGCCAGTTTTATAGGGTAATGGTATTGATTGACACACACATTGACAACTAATACAGGGGTTGTCCTGCAATGACATTTTTTTGGCGGCCGCCAAAGTAAATTTGTATCCCGCCAAAGCACCTTATTTGATTTCTAGTTCAAAATTTTGACTGCTTTCTTTAATAATTACATGACACAATATACTTCATTTTAAAATAAACTACTTGCAATACTTAAGTACAAAAAATGTTGAATACTTTAGTACTACTTAAGTGTGGTGCTTAAAGAGCACTTCAACTTCTACTCAAGTCACTTTTTTGATAGAGCACTTGTACTTTTATTCAAGTCCGGGTTTCTAGTACTTTATAAATTTCTGCCCATATCCAATGCATCTGTGTATAATGCCAAAGGTCATATTCTCCTTCTCATTGAAAGCAATGGTGTACCCTGCACTTCCCAGGCTGGGGACCAGCAATGCTGGACTTTTCAGCATGGATGATCAGATTTTTTGCATGAATGGTGTGTGGTGGCATTCTCCATTTCTTTGGCCCGTCTGAGCCCAGCTGTGAGCTCAGGTCCCTGTGCAGAAGTTCACCGGTGTTTCCCTCAGGCTGGCTCCTTTATTCAAGTCAACCAGGACCTTCTGACTTCTGCACAGCTGCCTGTAATGGACCCTCCAAATCTGGCTACTATCAAAGGACTAATTAGGGGGATGCATATTGACAGGTGCTTAGGATGTAGAAAGAGACTGGTGTGTTTATTGTGTGTCCGGGTGCAAGTTGAGGTGGTCTGCGTTTTGTTTCTTTGAAGATTAAAAAAAGGAGTATTTTTTTGTCATTTGAAATTTATCCCAGGCTATCCCCTTAACATTTCCAGTCGCCATGTGAAAGATAGAAGTTTTACGACCTCCTCATTAGTGTTTCACATTTACCCAGGCTTCTCTGGATCGCCTTAAGTGATTGAAACACTTTACTCTAATAGGTCTATTACAGACACAGTAAAGAAAGAACAACATGTTTGTATACTGTGCATACATGAACAAGCTCATTTTTTCTCTCTCACATTTTCTCATTCTTAGCCAATGTCAATATTATTTTGTACATTCACATGTATGTTATTCAGTGAGGCTCTCTAATAAATCATTCAAACTAAAATATTTAATTTTTTTTTTTTTGATCTGAGAAACAAATAACGTTAGTCCCTTTTTCTCACACTTTTCTCTCAAACAGTTGTTCTGTTATTTTTTAGATCAAGTCAGAAGAATCCTTACATCCGAGAACAGGTTCTTCCTGAATAAAAAAATAATAATAATAATATCTTAGTAGCCACTGTTACTTTTTTTTTCTTTATTTTATTTTGTAAATAAGTAATACATCCATGGGATTTATTTTCCCAATTTTAACTACTGTTTTTAATCTACTATTTTTAAAATTACATTAATTAGAATAATTGTGATATTGGTAAGTCATTTGTTTGTGTGAAAAGATATAGCCCTTTTTTAATGAGGCTTTCTACTTATTTAAGATAAAAAACAAAATAATTGTAATGCCTCTTTGATACCTGTTTATCTTTTGTGTTTATATTGTGTTGAGCCAATGTAAGATGTGAAAGGTCCATGGTAAAAGAATGCCGCATGCAAACAGTACTTGACTCAAACACAATAGCTTTGTCATGAGTCTGCACTGACGATTCTACATACGATATATTTATGTCTACACCCATAAATATTTGACATGGCATTCACATTTTTGCCATGTGAAGTAAATGTACGTGACTTTGAGAAAGTTCTGGAGCCATCTTGTCCAGGGAAAGCACAATACTGTTTAGAGAGAGAGTGAGAGAGAGGGGAAACATCCTATAAACTTCGGTTTGATGAAACTATTTAAAATGACCAAATTCACAGATGAAACAAACTCCCTGTTCAGAATGTTTACAAATGTTGATTTTTTTTTTATTTTTATTATTACATTTCCCTTTCTAGACTGATTCCTATAGATCAATGGGCTTTATGCCCAGCTGCACTACTTCCTGAACTTCAGCAAGCTCCTTGTTTCCGGTCTGCCATTATTGGTCAAATTGATTAATTCAGGTGTGCTTGACCTCAGTAGTCATGGCAACAATAATCAGACACACCTGAATTAATCAATTTGGCCAATAATAGCAGACAGGAAACAAGGAGCTGGCTGAAGTTCAGGAAGTAGTGCAGCTAGGCATAAAGCCAATTGGATGTTTTTGGGTGACTTACTCGGAAACATAATTTTTATTATGTGAAATAAAAAAAAAGAGCTGTATGCTTAAATACGGTTTCATTTGATTTAGAAGATCGTGAAACCAGTTTACAGATTTTTACTCATTTATTGATTTTCAAGTTATGTCTTTTTTTTTCACAGGGAAGAGCATCACAAGGAAAAAGTGTCAACTCTGGGATATCTCTAATCCAGAGTGAGAGTCACACACACAGGAAGTGTGTGTTTATTTGGAGTGGACTTCTCTGTTTACTGTGCTGGAAGCTTCACCGCAGGATGCTCAAATGCAGCTGTATGCATTTGTTAGTAAGTGGCTTGGTATTGAAGTATAATTTTTTATGTTCTACATACCTGTTCAAGGTTTGAGGATGTGGGGGGAGGCGAAACTTAAGTGTGCCTCTTTGTATTTTAGGAGAGATGGTCAGGATATTGTGTGTTATTGGGGGTCAGGAACGGGTTCAGGTAATTTGCTGCAGCTGAATTTAAAACCAGCACCAGATCTGAATGACAAATCTCGAAAAAGCTGCAGGAAATCTATTAGCACCCTCAGGAACTAACCTAAAATTGCTCTATGTCTCTCTCCATGTGCCATAATTTCCATACACCTATTCCAAACATTTATCAAATTCCCTCTTTTTTTGTAACATTTTCCTCTTAAAGGTCCCTTGACATGAAATTTTCACTTTCTGGGTTTTTTTTTTTTTTTGACATTAATATGATCTCTGTATGCTCCCCCAGTGGCTAGAAATTTTTTAAATGGTGTAAACTGAGCTTTGGCTATCTTTCTCTGCCTTTGAGAAAATGAAAGCTCAGACTGATCTTCAATCTCATCTATGCGGTCATACGAACCGGAGGAATGGTAACGTCCCCTTTCTCTGCTTTGCCCATCCAGAGAATTTGGCTCACCCATGAGAAAATGAGCTAGGAAGTACGAACTCGCGTGCGCGATTTGAGTTTTTCCTCGAGAGATATAGCAAACAAACGAAGCATGGCAGGTGATCAGTGTTCGGATGTACAAATGAACACTAAAGTATTTTTTAGTTCCTTCATCCGAGCCTCTGAAGAAACAATGAATTAATTTTATTTTTTTCTGGAAATGGTCCAAACATTTCACCGAGGACTTTTTCCTCAACTTGGGCCAACTGGCCTTGGTGGTCTGACTCGAATAAATCGATCAAGCTAGCAAGCAACAGTTTCTGATGTGTAGACTAGTTCAGACAGGTAATTTTTCTCAAAATCATTCAATACTGTTTATGCATAAGTCAAGCCAGTGACTAAAATATCAACCTCACATCGTTTCTTTTAGTAGGATGAAAGTAATCTTATTTAATCAAATTATATAGAGAAAGTGATCAAAGAACAACAACTCGGACAACTCGATATGAAATAAATAACACACGTTTCACTGCACAACGAAGCTCTTACTGTATGTACATCATCGTGTTTGCATTGATGAAAGCATTACAGATTATAGCAGAAACTGCTTAGCAATGATAAGATCTTCAATGTCGTGAACTACTGACTGTTTGCTTGCTCAATGCTCATCACGGCAAAATATTTTAAATTATACTTTATACTTTTAAAACTCCTCACGATTTGTTAATCTCGATAGCTGTAGTAAAAAAAAAAAAAACATATAATAGCTGTAGTAAAAGTATTCGAGAGAGTTTCACATGTAATATGTAGCTATTTCATATGCAAGCATGTCAGCCAATCACAGCAGTGGGCGGTCACACTGAATTCCATAGCAGACACGCCCCTTCAAACAGAGGGTTCAAATCGGCTAAAATCAGGTAAGGAAAAATGCCTTTTATTTCTAAATTATGACTATTTTTGATCTGAAAAATACTAACATTATAAGGGCAACCCAGGAAACATTATAAAATAATAAAATAACCCTATGTCAGGGGACCTTTAATACCATCATCATTCTATCGCCAAAGACTGCCTTGTTTTCCACTTGTAGTAGCAGTGTGTATGTGTGTCTCTCTCTGTCTGCGTGTGCGTGTATGTGTGTGAGTGTGTGTGTATAGCACTAACTTCAAGTGGCACTCTATACTGACCATTCACAGACCATCTAATACATAAAGAAATTTATCAAACTGAGAATTCCCGAAACATCAGTTTGATTGGCCAACATTATCAAACTTCCAGGTTTGAATCAGTCTGTCATGTTTCAAGATATTAAACTGCAACACTAAATTTGCCAAAGTTTGCAAGGTACATGTCATCCAATATTTAAAATATATTTTAGCGGCATCCAGAATTGAATTTCGTATGCCTTTTCAAAATTGCAGATTCTAGCAGAATTTGAATATAAGGAAAATAAAAGTTAAATTGGAATGCAAAGAAATATCTTTCATTTAAAAAGAATGACCAAAAAAAAAATTTTTAAAAGCCTCAAAGTTTAGATACAGATAGACACACAAAGAAAGAAAGAAAGAAAGAAAGAAAGAAAGAAAGAAAGAAAGAAAGAAAGAAAGAAAGAAAGAAAGAAAGAAAGAAAGAAAGAAAGAAAGAAAGAAAGAAAGAAAGAAAGAAAGAAAGAATTTGGACATAATGGTTTCCTGAGATTTTACCATTTAACCAGACCATTTTAGCCAAGATAAGCTGCAATGTTGACCAAACTTGTGCATAATTATCTGTTATCAGCAGCAGCAGCGCAGCAATAACACATCCCTGTGTTGACTGAAAGGTGCATTAGATTATTGTCTGTAGCTGCTTACATCTTTACCACATCAGCACCACAGTGAATGACTCATTATATGTTTGTGTTCACTGCACATGGTCTTCGTTAGACACCAGACACACAACAGAGCGAATTAGTCTGTTGGTTTGTTTATTTGTGGGAACAAGGGCTAAACACATAGACCAAACCACATGTGATGAAATCGATGTTTGTGTTCTGATCCAGATATCAAGACTGTTGAAAGTTCAACAGATTATGAATATGATTCACACAATTCACTTTCACATCATGTTATGTGGGAATCACAGCTGTACCTTTGTGCTGTCAAAATGGAGTAACAGATACCACATGGAAAATTTATTAAGTTTCCCTGTAATTAAGGAACGTTTTCAAAACTTCTTCCTTGAAGAATGAAAGTGACCTTTAGATGTGCGGTTCTCACCCTGAATTCATCATGGAATTTGCTGTTCTTATTGACTGATGTGGCTGTGAATTGAATTCCATGTTAAATTCCCAATATGATCAATGTCTTTGCTCATAGCCTATTAATGTCTGCTTATGCATGCTTCTTAATTTATCGCCACACATGTGTTGGGTGCAATTTTTCCAAACTTAAATGCCTGGTTGACCACAGATCCCGTGATTCTGACTTCAACGGTGGGATTCTTTAGATGTCAGCTTTTGCAATCTGCATGCATCTGCTCTTAGTTATGATGGTTTGAAACCTCTTTACACAAACCATAGGGCTCCTGACGTTTTGATCCATGTTGTTGCATTGTTTTTGAGTTGTAGAGAGTCACTCAGATGCTGTCAGAGAAGGAGATAGACAGAAGACTTCAGGAAGAGTAGATGAGTGAAAGAGCATTCACACTGAAAGGAATTTGCTGTATCAAAGCAACCAGAAGTCATTTGTTTGGACATGATGTGACAGCTGAGGAAGCATATAATGTTTAAAAATGTTTATAAATGTATTCATTGTGTCTTTTGATCAATTCAGAGAAACATTGCTGATTAAAAGTATTGATTTTCTTTAAAGAAAATTAAACTCAAACATTCGAATTGAAGTGTATATAAGTCTATTGCAATATTTTAAATCACAGTAAGTAATGGGAATATGAGAATCACATTTAGGAATAATGGGGCAAAAATATCCTGGCACATTCATTTAATGGGAATTTTTGGATAATATGCTTACTTGTCTTGGAAATATTGTCAACAATCTTAAGTAGGCCTCCTTGTCATTATACAAAATATAATGTTGTATGTATATCTTTTAAGTTTATTGGTGAAATGTGATCTGGACATGTTGTGAGATTCACCCAGAGGTGTTGAGAGATGAGAGGACAGGATGTGGAATGACAATGCTGGAAACAGTATTAGATACACGCACACAGTGATTGATAACTCCCATGGGGCCGTCAGGCATGTCAGTTGGCATTTGTTGTTTGTACCTCCATCATCAGAGGGAGGAGAAGCAAACACGATCACAGAGTCATGGAGGACACTCACATAAACACTACTGCTAACTAAACTAATACAATCACAGTACGGCTAAACAACCATCCGTACAAATGCATGCCAAACTGAGTGAATGATTAATATTCAATCTACTAAGTAAACTAATACAAACTCAAAACGGATAAACAACCAGCCATACAAAAGTGTGCCAATCGGAGTGAATAATTGATATTTGAAAAAAAAAGAAAAAAAAAAAAAAAAAAAAACTCCAGTGCATCCAAAAGCAAAACAGCCTGGAATACCTGTTTGAGTATGAGCACATCACAAATAAACAGATGGAGTGTATTTCCATCAGAGAGCACAATAGAAGAGCTCTTTCTGTTCCAAGAGAAGAGAAGAGCATCTTGAGTGTAGTACTGTTTAATAAACAACTCATGCTTCCAACCTGCTCTTATCCCTCTCTCTCCCCCTCTATTTGGTCTGAAATTCGTGACACAGAAAGAAGAGTTATGTTCGTTGTTGGACATCAATATCGTAATCTTCTTAGGACAAAATGTATAAGGCTTAATATGTTGTGTAGTTGTTCTTTGAATATTCATCTAAAATTTTTATGTGTTGCCTGTCAGTATGAATCCACAAATTACAGGAACAACAGCTAAATGTTTGTGAATGATAAAGTGAAACGATAATTTAAAAGTTATAACTTGTTTCTGCTGCAGTACCATTGCAGTAGGCAATATGTCATTGCGTTCATTCGTTCATTCGTTCATTCATTCATTCATTCATTCATTCATTCATTCATTCATTCATTCATTCATTCATTCATTCATCCATCATAGAGGGAAACCCCTGAAGATCTAGGCAGGTGGTGCTGGGGAGGTAGAAGAATAGAAAGAGAACCTGCATAGCACGCAGCAATACGTATTCATTTGATGCTTCAAGGTTATATGATTATGAATACTTGAAATCATTTGGCTGGGGACATTAGGCCTATATTTCATAAACTAATCCGAACGCGATTAGATTTTCATGGCTAAACTATATATATATATATATATATATATATATATATATATATATTTCTCATTGATATTGATATTCTCATTCTCATTGACATATTCTCATCTCATTGTTCAATTTTTTTAAGCAGACCGCATGTGGCTGAAACTATGGTTGTCCCTGCAAAATTTTTGCAAGGCAGTGAAATTATAGCATATTGTGAATGATAAAGTGAACAACATGATTAATAATTTCTTTATATCATGGCTAAGAGGGTTGCGGTCCGATAACGAAATATAAAATAAGCTATCACATCTAGCAAACTAAAACAAGTGAGTGGCCCAGAGTTTATCAATTCACAACTTTACTCCCAAACACCCTCAGGGAGGTTAGTGCATCACACAGCTGTGTTGACATCTCCTTAACACTTTCCATCCGCTCCAATAAATTAGAGCGGCAACAAATATAAACAATTTGCATTTATTTTACTTCCCGGATTGGTTCAACAACCTCGGTGTCTATCAGGAAATGCGATAATATGTGATAATATTATGTGGAGGAGTGGACAGTGGCGGGGCGACTTTAAATGGACCGAGGGAAAGGGGAGGGAGCGCGTGAGGTAGAGTCTCAGCTCGCGCTCATCTTCAGTCAGTTCATCGCGCGCTTGTTCACTGTACACAAGAGCAGCAACAGCAACTGCTGGTAGACTAGAATCTTGCTAATAGTCGTTTTAAAAGGAGGAAAACGCCGAGACTTGACATCTCTTTTGTATTTTTGGAGTCGCATAAAACTATTTAAAGCAACATGTGGATTTACAAAATTTTGATATGTGTGGCTGTTTTAGTTTACTCAGGTAAGTTTTTTTTTGTTTTTTCAGAGGTTCTTTATAGATATCATGTATAGTTTTTTTTTTTTTCGGTAATATCTGCGTCATGTTTTTTTTAAAGTAATCGCTGCATCATGTTTAACAGTATCGCAACTAATATGGCATGGTTATTTTTTGTACCAGGGTTTTGGAGATGACCATCTTACCTGATGCTAAGTGTCATTATTTGGTGGCTTTTGGGCTTCGCCAAATTAACGTACAGCCTAAATATGTTTGTTTCATGAAAGGAACATAGCTATAGAAGTCGTCATACAGATTAAGGTCACTGATTTATTGTTTTATTGTTACATTTACACATAGAAACATTTTAAACAAAATCATTTGGTTGACACAAAATTTTCACCCTGTTACTTTCAAATCAACAACAGCCTATAGACCCATAAACACTTTTTGGGTGAATCTAGAGGTTTGTTACACAATCTTTTATTTGATATATATATAATATGTGTATATATATATATATATAATACAAATAATGAAACGTGTTATTTCACATTTTTATATTGTAGCCTATTATGCAAGCATGTCAATTTCTACTGCATTGTCAAAATATTGAAAGTCTGAATGAAATCTAAATTACTCTACTCTATCACTTGATATGTGGTAAACAATAGCCCATGCAAGTTAATTTACAGAGAAGTCAAAATTGGATAATGTTCTTCCACTCCTCTGTTGATGTCAGTTTGGCATCTTGGGCAGAACATTATAAACAGTCCCCTTCAACCAAAGGAGGAGGTGCACTAAAATCAAGCCCCTCCCTTTATTTTTTTCCACTCAATATTACTTTTCCCTGGAAATATGCCTAATTATTAAAGTTGGTCACAACTTCTGTTTCACATGGTCTTTAAACAATATGAAACAAATAGTTTTTTTACGGAATCATGGCTTTGATTTGGCAATGCTAACAGTATGCAGACCAGTAGCATGGTTGTGATTGTGATGTTACCAAACATTGTATTACGTTTCACTACGGAAAACTTCACATATGTTGACATTCATGGTGAGTGGGCTGTTTCTTCCCAAAACATCTGGATAAATGAGTCACCAACAGTGTGCGTCAAGTTGAAGTGAGAGATTAGTGTTAGAGTGTGGTACTATAAAACTCTTCTTCTGAAATCAAAACCGCTTTATTGCGCAAAGCATATTAATTTTTCCGACTCGAGTTTAGTCATTTTGTTTCTAATCTGCAATACGATCTGTGACATTGAAGAATCAATGTGGCCTTTAGTTGTTTTGAGTTTAGATCATAGAGTTTATTGATTTTTTACATTCTGTATAAATACAACCTTTGTTTAGATGTTCTGAGTCATTCAGTTATCCTGTTGTTTTCCATGCATTATAATATGCCTACATTATACATTTGGAATGCTTTACTTCTATCAAACTGCTATGGCTATTTTGATATTCTATAAACATGTCCTTGTCTATAATATTGTGAGTTGACCCTGAGTGCACTGAGAAACTGGAAATCTTGCTTGTTGTTCCATACAGTCTCATTTTCTTTTGATATTCAGAGCTAATCAAGAGTTGGAGTCTTCTAAGACCATGACTGTTGGTCAGTTTTAGAGCTTAGATGGAGAGTAATGTCCCTTGGTTGGTCTACTTCAGTATTGAGGGCTTGTTTTACATCCAAAAACATGTATGATCGATCTTACAATGTGGTTTGTGGCTGTGAAATATATGCTTTCTAACAATGTGCTTGAAAGATAACTCACTTCTTATGACTACAGCTGGCATGTATAGGCTCTTGTGGTGGTTTTAGAAGGTTTGGTGAGAGCCAGTTTCATTTGGCCCTCCACTACTTCACCAAAGCAAACTGGGATTGATGCCTTCATCCTGTTATACACTCAGAAATAATCTTGAAATAAAATGAAAGCCCTATCAAAAAGCTAATTTATTGCTTCACTGCCACTGCAACTGATCCAGGATGCCCATGGAGGATAATTGCCTCACAATTGAGTAGTCGATTAGTAACCTCACTAGTAGTAGGTTGTTGCAGTTCTCATATAATTGAGATGCAACTTCTCAGAGAGCTTAAGCATGCTAACAGTCACAGTAGTAAAGCTGATTTAGTTTAGTCTGACCAGGGTCATTTAGACTTGAGACCATATAAATTACAGGTTTCCTTAAAAGGAAAGTTCACCAAAAAGCGAAAAATGTGTCATCATTTACTCACCCTCCTGTATTTCAAAATCTCTGACATTTTCGTTCTGTGGAATACAAAAGGGATTTTTGGAAAACTGTGTTTTTCTGTTTGGTTGTTTGATTAATTATTTTGTCCATTCAATGAAAGTCGTTCGTCAGAATGTCTTTTGTGTTCTGCATGAAGAAATAAATGCCTTCGGGTTTAAAATCTTTTGAAGGTGAGTAAATTATAGTAAAATGAGACTTGTTGATTTGTTGCAGACTTGTTGACTAGTTATTCAGACATCCAACTGTCTAGTCGATTATGGAAACATTTAGATTTTCCCATTCTTACTGTAATCTAAGCAGGTTGTTGAAATACAATTTCGTCATCTTAGTTCCTTTGTTTCTCCATATTTTAATTTCTATTTTATGGACACTCTGCTCTCCAATGAGGCTTATGATCAGCCTTAACTGATAACGCACCATCTGTCATGAAATTCATGTTAGGATTCAACTACTGCTTATCCCCATCCTAACATGTATGATCTGTGTGACAGAAACTAAGAGGCATGCCCTGCAAGACTACCAGAAGACTGATGCCGTGCGCCTGGCCACGCCACCTGATGTGTCCTATATGTCCAAAAGCCGCAAGATGAGCGTGGGAAAGTGTGCACGTCGCTGTAGCCGCAACAGGAAGCTTCAGTTCACCTGCAGGTACAGAGGTCTACAAAGGTTAAAGCACAGAGACACCCCACTTTACATGTAAACATTAACAGCCAAAGCAGGAGTTATGAAGAGGGTCTTAATATAAAAAGCACACACACAAGTTGTTGTTTCCAACCATGCTGATTTTAACACTAGAAGTGCCAGAATTCCAAAACTACTAGAACGGCCACAAACGGTCCTTTTGACCGTTAGATTCAAAACGGTGTTTATTTCATTGACGAATAATTTTCATAATTATTTTCGTCAACCACATTTTTTCAAAGACGAAAACGAGACGATAACTAAATAAAAACTAGGTTTGAATGACAAAAACTATGACGAAAATGTTAGATAGTGACGATATGCGAAGCGATCAATAGGCTAATAATAATAATAGAGCAGAACGTAAACAGCCCATCCAGCAAAACAAACAGCGCAGGACGGGGCAGCAGAGCTCACCAGGATCATCCGACATGAATGGAACATCTGGATCCGCCGTGTCTGATGATAGCTGCCGTCTCTTTTTCCTTGATGTGACTCTGAATCACTCCCTGATGATAGATAACGTATTAATTTATAGATAACTGTAGTCTGGTTTTATTTGCTTATTTCTGATCAACAACTAATATAGAAATTATTATATAGCAAACACCGCTACCAGAGGTGACCGGACGGACCTTTCTGTTGACAGTTGAGAGAGACCAGATCAACCGCGGGATATTTAACACAAAAATATTGTGAAATTCAGTGCGGTCAATATGACCGTCTATGGCCGAAATAGGTAAATATGTTCATTTTTTTTGTTTTGCCTTACGTTTACGTAACTTAATTTATATGAAAAGCATTTTAAATGAAAATACAGACAATTTTAGGAAAAGTCAGGTACCAACAGGATTTTTTTCAACAAAGTTATTGTAGATATAAAATTCAAAACGGTCAAAATGACCGTTGTGGCCGTTCTAGTGTTAAAGGGGGGTTCGACTGCTTTTTTTCTTTGCATGATTGTGTTTATGTGGTGAAATATAACATGTATTTGTGTTTTTTCTTTTTTTAAAAGTCTTATTTTTCATAAACTTCACCTTTATCGTCAGCCGCGCTCTCCTCTGTCCTCGAACGACCGGTCGACTTCCTGATTCTATGAAACCACTCCCTCAGAAATGGGCAGTGGGTTCAGATTGGTAGTTTGGGCCGGTGTGTTGGCTAAACTGTCACTCATGTTGTCCGGAAGGTTAACGCCCATTACCTTTACGGGCGAAACATGTCATGAGCTCCGGTCCAGATGTAAATAAGTGTCGGACTGCAGTATCAGTTTGAGGCAGAATCAGACCGAGAAAGCCGCGATGAAGAGAGCCAAACAGAACCTCACCACACAGCTCTCACTAAACGTTTCTGAATGATAGTTTGCTACATTTTTTAACTTTATACACGTTTATTTTACACAATAGCATCTGACTGGCAACAATAGCAACTGACTGGCTACTAATGTTATACTCAAACAGCGTTGGGAAGTTTACGTTCTTGATCAAATCGAAAACGTCATAAACATATACAGTATACATGAAAAATACATTTACAACATTAGTACTTATACAAAATTCATAGCATACCTAGTAGCCTAGTGGCAATAAAGCCAGCGCTGGCATTTGAAAAAAAAAATAAAACACAAGGCTACGTCTGGAATTATACATGCAAATACATTTAAAATGATTAAGTCTTAGCCTACTTACAGGTTGTGGCCCAACAACTGCTGTCTCAGGTTTTAAATTTGGAACTGCTCCACGTTTTAGTAACAGTTTCGTGTTGAATCCGGCATTGAACTCGTGGAGATTCTGGAAGCTGTCTTCCGTAAAATGCGCAGCACAGAGTGCTAGTTTACGATCGACACTTTCAGGAACATAATCAAACATAAATTGTATCCATTGTTGACGAAGTACAGCGTCTGTGGGAAACTCGAACACAGAAGGCCTGTCAGCTGGATGAACACAACACACTCGACGAGCTGCTGAAATATGCACATGCCCTTTTTTGCATTTTCCGGAGGGAGGGGTTGATGCAAATGTGTGGGTTATTGACGTCTAAAACCCAGCTGTAGTCCCAATCGAGTCGTTTTTGTAGGCAATATACTTCCTGATTTTTAAAAGACGATATCTGCTTACATTAAACTTTCAGCGCTGCAACTTTGTCACCCCCCCCCCCCCCCATTAAAATACATTGGATTGGCTAATTGTGTACAACACAGTTTGAGAGGAAGCAGCTGGAAATCATTGGAAATCGAACATCAGCAGTCCCAGTATTTCCTATTTTGACGTTTTAGGTTGATGACCTTTGGTTACTTCTGCATAGAAAGAAAATGCAGCTCTTAGTTAGAAATTGCATAAGCTCGCATAACATGTGATATTTAGCTCTTGCAATGCTTTCATTTTTTTTTTTTTTTTTTTTTTTTTTGGAGGCATCACTTCAAAATACAAAAATTGAAAAACAGCAGCGATTTTATACATTGCTTTACACATGACAAAAATATCTACTGATGACATTACGTGTCTCATTTCAAGGTTCACAATCAAACAAATTTTTTTATCACCATAGTCTTGTTTTCATATGCTCAACATAATGTAAAATGATTAACATATGCCATTTCTCTTCGCAGAGCATTCAGCTTTGACCAGAAAAGTGCAAAGTGTCATTTACTGTCATACGACAGCCTCACCATTGGTGTCCGCAAGGAGAATGACTTCAACTTCGACCTATATGAAAAGAAAGGTAAACTGCTTTATTGCCACTAGGTTTGACATCATTAAGACCAGAGAGTTCTAATAGAAATGCACAATATATCAACTATATGCAACTACAAAACTCTCGTTAGAATATTACTATACTGTAGTAGACTGTTACACTAAACTTTATGATTTACAATTTTTTTTTTTTTTTTGGTGAAACAACCCACACCCCCCCCCCCAATATTTATCACAGAGTAATATTATTTTTTTTTATTTATAGTAATATTAACTTAATTTTTAATTTCCTGTAAACCTTTGTAAAAAATACTCCACACAACAAGGTAACGTTATACATGATGTCGGTTGTCGATAAGTACAGCAATACAGCATATTTTATACTGTTTTAAAATGTATACACAATTGCCTACATTTAAACTCGAATGAAAAAAAAAATATTAGAAGTAAAAACTAAAAATTTAAAAAATAATTCAAGTGTAATCAACCAGTCTGTTATTCAATTTCCACCGTATAAGCGCTGGTTCTCGTGCCTGAGATGGACATGCACTCTACAGGTTCAGATCGCCGTCCCGCGCTTCACTCATAGCCTAAAGATGCTGTGACGCGACTGACTCCATAACCTGCCAATAAACAAACTGTGCACAGTTCCGAGGATATTTTATCATCTACATTTATTATATTCATTATCTTTAGGATTTTTTTTATGCAAGGCATATGACACTCTTTTAGCTGACTCACATTGCGTCCCAGTATGTTGTTTTGCATTAAATAAAATGATTTAAAGCAAAATATTGATTTTATAGATAAAACAAAACAGACACACACCTGAATTTCACAGAGGAAATGCACCAATTCTGCGACGCTGAGAAGAGAAGAAGAGAAAGTTCTGGAGACCGGAAAGAATTCAGCCGCTGAGCTGTCATCACGTCAGAGGGTGGGAGGCGTGGTGCATTGTTTTAATTGAGTAAACGTACTAAATTTCTTAAGAGAGTGTGTTAAATATATTAATGATATTGTTTTGAATTAAGTAATATATTTGTGGTTCTTGAAACAGATCAGTTTAATTCTCCATTCTTAAATATTTTTATAGAAATTTCACAAATATATTAAGTGTATTATAAATAAATCATTTGATAGTCAAATACTAAGTTCTTTTAGTCAAACAATCAAGTAAATGATATTCAGTGATTATTTAAGTTCAAGTATATAAGTTATTTTGATTCTTTAGGGTCTAAATGAAAAGTTTGTTTATAATACCTTAATTAAAAATCCTTATTAGTAGCCTATTGTAAGAAAACACCAATTTTGCCTGGTCAAAAACAGCTTTGTTTTCAGCACGGCGTTTCAGTGTATATGTCTTTAAATGATAATGAGTTTCGCTCACTCTGTTCTGTGGGCGTTTTGACACAACCCACATGGAGTGTTGCCTTGACAACAGTTGAGGGTAAATTTTGGAGAAAGAATGGCTGCAGGAGTGTCTAAGGACACATCTGTGCAACCGTATCAGTTTGAACCGGAGTCGCACCTACTGTAGATGACGCACCTGACCTCACTGATGTCACTCATCTGACCTCACACACTAACCTCGCGACAACTGCCATCAAGTAGGCAGTTATCGCGAGGCTAGTAACAGAGCTCAGATTGGGAATGTTTTGTTTATTTTACTCCGCCCGGGTGATTATAATTTGTTTATAACGTAGGTTAAAATATGGGAGATTTACAGGAAAATACTAATACAGGAGGACGGCGGTAAAGAAGGGTAAAATACGGGACTTTCCCGGCCAAAACGGGATACCGGTACTTGACAGGTCTGTTATGTGACCCCTACTATTTAATAACGTAAATTATAACTGTGATATTTACTAAGCCACTGAATTAATTTTAGGTTTGGGTTAATAGATGATGTTGACAGGTAGTTTTAAAGGAGAACTCCGGCGAACAATGAACCTTTGGTCTAATAAAACATCGGTGCCTAGTCAATCGTTCTCTGGGATTTGTTTTCTTGATAATCGAATGTAAAGAGTTTTATCTCTAAAAACTGTTTAGCGTATAATGCTAGTACTGGGGGCATTGACTAAGTAAAAGAAATCGCTAGTTTATACCACTAACAAGGCTCAAAATAGCCCCACACTAACACAGAAACATACTGAGGCTCCATACATGCAAAACGAAGCATTGGGAACTTTGTAAGTGTACAGACCATTTAATAAGAAGATACTTTATGAAGACAGTTCACTTCGTGTATACAGACAGGAGCCATCTTAAAAAATAGTCTCGATAAGTCGATCCCCGAAAGCGGTTCATACAGTTAAGAAGTTCGCTGAACTTCATACAGCTCAGATCACTCAGCACGTCGTTCGGGGATCGACTTATCGAGACTATTTTTTAAGATGGCTCCTGCCTGTATACGCGAAGTGAACTGTCTTCATAAAGTATCTTCTTATTAAACGGTCTGTACACTTACAAAGTTCTCAATGCTTCGTTTTGCATGTATGGAGCCTCATTATGTTACTGCGTTAGTGTGGGGCTATTTTGAGCCTTATTAGTGGTATAAACTAGCGATTTCTTTTACTTAGTCAATGCCCCCAGTACTAGCATTATACGCTAAACAGTTTTTAGAGATAAAACTCTTTACAATCGATTATCATGAAAACAAATCTCAGAGAACGGTTGACTATGTACCGATGTTTTATTAGACCAAAGGTTCATTGTTCGCCGGAGTTCTCCTTTAAAGTTACTTATGTCAGTAGAACGTCTGTTGCAGGACCATCAAAATAAAGTGTTGGCAGATATTAACCAGGAAGTCTAATTCTCTAATGGAGAGTTAGTTGACATGTAGTTGTAAAGTTACTTTCTCTAGTGGACCATCAAAATAGGATATTACTGAGCAAGGTAATTTCACTTTTTCATTCCCAATTCAAAATCTATATTCATTTTATAAACCTGGTTTCAAAAGTACTGAACTGTATTCAATCATATTCACTATGCATTTTTATTTTTTAAATGTCTAATGTCACTAGCATAATGTACAATTTTAGATTGCTTTAGTTTCAATGCTTTTTAAACTAAGCCAACACAGTCAAGGATAAAATATCAACTCCATGATCTCACCAAAATGTGTGATATATTGATACATTTTTAAAACCCATTTAAATCTCCATACCGATACATCTAGAGTTAAAGCTTATGCTGGCATGATCTGCCACTGAGGGGTTTCATAATATGAAGAGCTGTTCTTAAACCTTAGCCAAGTATTGGACTCTTAAGGATTAATTAAGTTTCAGTGTGAATAAATGTGAGATCAGTGTCCATGTGATGATGACACACTCAGGCAAACACACACATATTCTATTATCCACCATCATGATGAAGATGACACAGCAAAATAAATCTCACTCTAGTCCTCTGTTCACTTCTTCTTTTTATAATACTGCAGATTATCTGAAGTATATACTGTAACATTTGCCTTTAAGACTGGACATTTATCAAATCAACTCGTGTTATTAGCTTTTTTCCTCAAAACACAAAGATCAAGCTGGGATTTCTGTTGACTTTGCATGTCTATATGTATTACTGCTGACAATAAAGTGCAAAAGTTACATTTAGAGACTTTTAGCAACCTTGGTTCAAAATGTACTTTTTCCCCCTTTTTTTGAAAGAAATGCATACTTTCATTCAGCAAGTGTGCGTTAAATTGATAAAAAGTAACAGTAAAGACATTTACAAAATATTTTTATTTCAAATAACTTTATATAACTTTATATTCATCAAAGAATCCTGAAAATCCTGAACACTCAACAAAACTATGAAGTATACTATTAATTAACCCATTCCCACCACATACGAAAAAATAATGCATAAAACCAAACTAAACTAAATCTGGATGACTGTAAAAGTCATAGAGAAGTTTTTCAATGAAAGCTGGCACCTTATGCAGCCACATCCGTTTTGTTCTTTCTGCACCAAACCTTGTTCTTGCTTAAAATCGTTTTAAGCAAAGTTTTGCATTGCCTATTCCTTGCCGTTCCAAACCTTGTTCTTGCTTAAAATCATTTTAAGGAAAGTTTTGCTTTGCCTATTCCATACCGTTCCGCTTATCAGGCAAGAATTTCATCATTAAAATTTATTTAAATTCCACAAAAATTAAAATACTTTTCCAATTAATTGTCCAATTAAAATACTCCTAATGTGTTCACAATTCATCCTGTGTAGGGTCATGTCAGTTCAATAAGCAGCAAGTCATAATCACGTCAGATCAATGATAGCAAGTCATAATTTTTATTTAGTTATGTCATAATTTCGACTTTTTAATCTTATAATCGAATGTTTGGAAGCCCAAAATTATGACTTGCTGCTCATTGATCTGGCGTCACCTGACACAGGATGAATTGGGAATTGAAAACACATTAGGAGTATGTTAATTTTATTATTTTTTTTTTTTTTTTTTTATTATTCGGGACAGTGCACATTAATGAACGATCTTAACATTTCTGTACAGACTGTAAATGAGTCAGGTTATAGCATACATGCTATTTTTCACCTGTGTTTAAACGTGGTGTTATCTAATAATGATCAAATTATTGCCTTATAAGCAGAATGGCATGGAATAGCTTTGAGCAAACACAGTCTTGAGAGGATTTTAAGCAAGAACAAGCTTTAGAGCAGGTAGAACAAAACGGATGTGGCTGCATGAGGTGTCAGCAACTTCATTATGATTTTGAAGTCATAATTTTGATTTAGCAAGTCATAATTTCATCTTTTTATGTCATAATTATGACTTACGTACGTCATCATTTCGAAATACTCATTTGTGGTCGGAATTGGCTTCCATAGTTAAGCTGTAATGATAATAAGAAATGTTTCTTGAGCACCAAATTAGCATATTATAATTATTTCTGAAGGTTCAAGTGACACTGAAGACTGTAATAATGGCTGCTGAACATTCATGTTTACCATCACCGAAATGATTTACATTTTATAATTAATTAAATTTGACAACAGTTAATTCAAAGTTTAATAATGTTTCATGGTATTACTGTGTTTACTGTTCTAGGTCCAATAAATGCATTATTGATGAGCATAAGAGACTTGGTTAAATATTTTAAATTCAAAATTACATTTTAAAATCCCTGACTACAGAAGCATTCACTATTGTTGTCTAAAAAGTTTGTCTTAAAAATGTCACACACAAAAAAAAAAAAAAAAAAATCTGGAGAAAACGAATGAGATATTTGATTCCAGAACATAAAGATTATTGCATAACCTGAGGTGTGTCTGTATGCCCTGTGTCTTATAGACTTCATGAGAGAATGCATCATTGGTAATGGACTCAACTACAAAGGAAAGAGATCAGTGACCAGGAGTGGAGTCCAGTGCCAACTCTGGAATTCCAAAACACCACATGAACACAAGTAAGTGCTTACTCACTCTCTTTACTTCCCATTCTTGGTTCAGTCTCTCTACGGGCAGTTAAACTCTTTAATTACCCACTATGTGCATTTCTGAGGCTATCAAAAGTCTTGTGGAGAGCAGATAGCAGTTAACTTCTCCTTGGTGTGTTTCAGTTTATTTATTTATGCACATATTACACTACTAGATAGCTAATGGGAAAACAGACTCAATGGGTTATAAAAATCCATATTAACCTCTAATGATGATGAATGTGCAATGCGTGCTGTCTTAATGGCTTTGATTCGCAAGAGTGTTCTCGCTGAGTCCAAGTGTGACAGTAAGTGCAACTCGATGATTCTCAGAAGTGGAGCTCCGATAGAGACAATTAGGTCAATGGCAGGAATGCCAACAAACAGCCAGTGGGTTCAAACAATTGCTTCCGTTCTTGCGTGACCAAAAATAGACATTTGTGTACAGTTATTCCTATGTGTAAACATTCAATGCAATTTTACCCAAAATATACATTTTTGTATACATTAACATCTAAAAATAAACATTAAGAAGCCAAATGCAGCCTGGAACTGATGTCATGTTTAGAGGATTTGAGGGTTTGGGCTTAAGTAGAAGTTTGACAGAAAGCAGCACAAAGCTAAGATAAGATACTTAATGCAGTACACTAGTTCATTACTGCTGCAGGAATTCATTAGGGACACCACATGGTGCTTTCGGTTTAATACCTGTACAGCAAGTCAATACGATAGATCTGCCCTATTTTTGGTTGAAGGCATGTCCTAAAGTTTCATGCAAATTCTTTTTTTTTTTTTTTAATCCTGAAAATGTGATTACCTTTCAGAGACCTTTACTCCACCACCAACTTCCCAACACTGGATATCTCCTTCTCTCTACTCTTTTTCCTTCAGCTTTTTTTATTATCTCTCTAATGGACATCAGCTCAGTTTTAAAGCCAGCTTTTGATATGCTTGCCTCTGAAACATCACAGGCATGTTTTATCGGCTCAAGAAGCCAATGGACCTGAACGTTTTGAAATACCGAACAGACCTGTAGGTCAGCTAATTTGTCACAGATTGCATTCTTATCTGTATTCATCAATCATTTTGAACATGGCTAATTTGTGCTGCGAATTGCACAAAAGATAATTGCCGTTTGGCTTAAGGCAATGATTTATTAATGGTTTACAAATATTTGCTAGACAAGGGTAAAATACTTTTTGCAACTATTTGCATATAGCAACAACTCAGAGTTTTAATTCTATATAAAGTTGTACCCCTAAAGAAATGAGAAATAGGTTTAAAATGATGAGCACTCACAGTAGATGAAGATTCTATTCATATGGTGGCCCAATAAAAGCTGTGCTATGTGACAATGGTGGTCACCATGTCACATGACTAGCCATATACTACCAATTCATTGGATTTAGATACTTTTGGTTTCAGAATAAATTGATTAATGGATGTCAAAAAAGTCTGTTAATGTAGTGTGTACAGTAGTTGTTTTGTAGTGATGATGGTGCTTTAAGAGCTTTCAAATAACCAAGAATAAACCCTCTTAAAACAACAACGTCATAATAAGAGTAGCCTGTTTTTTTTTTACCTTCTCTGGCCAAAAGATTTATTCTACCTCATTTTCTTGCCAAAATCATTATTTGTCTACATGCATTTGTTGTTTTAAGGTCAAACCTCTGTACTTTTTCCAAATGTGAAAAAAATGAAGAGGTAACAATTTCCCCTGGGCCAAATATAAGTTATTGCATCACAATGAAATGTAGAATAGCAGCTAAATTCTGATGTTAAAGATAACGATAGTCGTGCCATTTTAAGTAATGTAAATATACATTATTGTGATCTTCTGTTGTATTTGTAATTGCATTTCTGTTGAGACATTTTGCTTGTGTGTATGATTTTATAAACACCACCTCTGTTTATGCCCTCACTCCATCAGTTTCTTACCCCAGAGGCATAAGCACCGAGATCTAGAGGAGAATTTATGTCGTAACCCAGACAACACCACAACAGGTCCTTGGTGCTTTACCACGGACCCCAGAATACGCCACCAGGACTGCAGTATCCCACAATGCTCGGAGGGTGAGTTCAAGACCAGCATTTTTTAGCATGCTGTTCTAGCATGCTGTTTTTTTTTTTCATGATAAAAGTCTGTGAATCAGAAGACTTCAAAAGTCTTCACTCTCAGTTTACTGTCTTTGACACACAGTTGAGATTTTAAAACTAGTGCTGTCAAACGATTAAAATACTGAATCGCGATTAATCGCATTGATGTCATAGTTAACTCACGATTATTCACAATTAATCACACATTTTTATCTATTCTAAATGTCTCTTGATTTCTTTTTGTCCCATTCTTTTTTACTAATTTTAATTTAAAAAGATTGATCCTTTTGATTGATCTCTCCCCTTGTTTGCGGTTTAAACCGAGGGATGTTTAGTTGATTTTCAGCCTTTTATAAAGACCCTTTTCATGTGAATTGCTAATGTATTGGATTTAAAGCTTTATAAATTAGAAGAATGAAAGCGCTCGATTGTTAGAGTGACTGGGGATTTTCGTTAATAGGATATCACATCGAGTTGCATGCATAAAGAGGGGTTTTCTGAAGAGATAGTTATCAGGCTAACAAAGAGAGCCTCTTGTCTATTTTAATAGTTGCATGGTGAAATATGTCCGGGAGGGTTTGTTAATAAATTAGTTTCCCGTAATCAAAAACACACACGCACACAAAGAAGGAAAATCATGCTTTCATGAGAGTGGCTGACAAAAACATCTGTTTTTACTACAGCAATATGCTCCTTATGCTGTGTGTACTGTACAACTAATAACAGGACTTAGATAGATGACTCTAGCTGAGGTGACCTCCATCTGCTGTGATATTTGGTTTTGGTCCTACAGTGACTAAGCTTTTTACAAAGTACTGTAAAAATTACATGTTGCTTTAACCTTTGATCAAATGAAATCTGTTAGAAGCTGCAACGTACCCCTGGGGATAAATGCAAGGCCTAATGGGTGGTACGTCTGCCTAGTAAATTGAAGCATCAGATGATTTATTTTTTAGACAGTCTAAGGGTCACACGTGGCTCTGTAATTGCTTGTCTCCTTGATAAATATAAGAATCCCTGCAGTCGTTAATTGTTGGTGATTAGCCTATGCGTAGTTAACATGTGCACTAATTTACTACTATAGATCTGCCTTGGTTCTTCTAACCGTTCAACATAACAATAAGGGTTAAACCCCGTTGAGTTACCCTCTACACGCATGCTAATACCACTCAGCTGGGGTCTTTTGGGCCTCGTCTTGGTTAACATTCTTACCAGGAATGCTCTTTATCCATAGTGGAATGTATGACGTGTAATGGAGAAATTTACCGTGGACCCATGGACCACACGGAGAGCGGCCGGGAGTGTCAGCGCTGGGACCTTGAGGAACCACATAAACACCTTTTCCACCCTAAAAGGTATGAGACCCACCAGAAATTGCAAACAGTAAGGGATGACATCAATCAGACTGTCTTCAGGTCATGATTTTCAGTCAATATGACAAGCTTTGCCGATTTGGCAAAAAAAACAAAAAAACAACAACGACTTTTGTTTGCCCTTTGTGTATTATGGTGATACCACAAATCATGCAGTTTGTTGCAAAAAGGTGGGCAATTACTTTTCTAAATGATAAAAAATATCCATAGACTAACATTGACGAAGGAACACAAGGAATGTAGAATGTTATGGAGACTTGGGGGTGGTCTGTTTTAAATTAAGACATATAAACCCTCCTTGAACTCCCTAGCAACACACTAACAACCACACAGAACACCTTAGCATCCCTATAGTAACACACCCTTGCAACCACTCACACTTTAGCATCATGGTGGTGAGTTTTTCAGGATTTTGTAAAACTTTGGTTGATGGTAAGATCATTTTTGAAGTTTCAAAGAAAGGAATCAGATATCAGTTGATAATGTTATAATGAAGAAATCTGGGGTCATAAGTGGATCATTTACCTCATGGTATTGAAAGGTACTGTGGAAAACAACTTTAATCTGTCTGAAATCACAATGTGAGCAGGCATATTAAAGTGATGGCAGTCACGAAAAATTACACTTTGTTTTGAAAAACATTATTCTTTACGGTTTCATAATTTCTTTGGACCATGCTCATGTTGGACAAAAATAAGTTCCCTGCACATCTTTTCTCAATTACACATCTATTTTGTTTAGCATAGCAGCTAAAACGGTTTACCACAATGTTACCTGATGCATCACTTTTCAGCCAATAAATGCCATTTTTGTTTTCTATGACCTTCCCAGTGCCCTAGTTACATCTTTACTAGTTCTGGGAAACAACAATATCATTAATCTTGAAATAAATGTCTGTTTGGTTTGTTTGAATACTCTCCCTTCAGAGTCTCTAAACACACAAAGTTTTTTATATATATATATATATATATATATCTCAGATTGCATGCATGGAAAATGCTCTTCGCGATATCCTAATCCGGAATGGCATTTGTGAGGAACTTTTAAAAATATTTGATAAATCAATAATTTTTTTCCCACTTGACCTCATGGGAACTGGGCCATGCTCCCGTTTGATACACTAAATCAAATGACTTCTTTGTGTGAACCTACCAAAGAGCCAAATTGTCTATGATGTCTTGAGCCTTTTTTTTGTTTGTTTTAGAAGTACAAGCAATAATAAAAACCCATTGAACACCACAAGGCAGACTACATAGCCAGTCTGCAATTTTAATAATAACATATATATATATATATATATATATATATATATATATGTATTAGAAACAAATGTTGGAAATGGCATGCACAATTACTAGAGGTATGATGAGACACTTCACACCCCTAGTAGACGAGACGAGACACACAAGACACGAGATTGGGTTCACGAGAAAGAGATGAGAAGATTTTTGCACAATATATTATAGAAATCAAAAATTCATGACTGGAAAAATGGTTTGCAGGTGCATTTTGAAATGTTTTTAACTAACAATCTTGTAATGAATTTAATTGCAGTTGTACTTTATGAGTATGAATTATCAAATGCATTGAAAGACAACAATATACAAGGCAAGCACTCCAAAAGTTTTTTTCCACAAACTCAAATTATTTGATTTTCTTCTGTATGATTTCACATGAGACTCTTCAGAACGTTACATTAATTATGAGCTTCCAGATCTTGTGATAAAGGCTGTGCGTGACCTCCTAATTGACCTAAATGACCTAATTGAAATAAAAACTGTATAAATAAAAAATAAATAGATTTCTTAGTCTAATTAAGTATAAACACTAAGTGCAAGTGCAACCATACTCAAAAGTACTCTCTTAGTATTCAAGTACAAACAGAGACCAAAACAGAGACCAGCTACAACTACTGTGCACAGTCACGAGATTGAGATTGCTATTGTATGCAACCTAATGTGCGTGCAGCTCGTGTTTTACTTTCACTATTAAATTCGCGATCACACTTACTTTGTGAATGGGGAGCGGCGGTGCTGAGCGTGCAATCTACAAGATTAGGAAGGCATTTATCAGACGTTTCTGTTGCTCTACGACTCATCCTCCATCACGCGATCAGTGAACAGTGATTCGTGCTGCCCTGTGTGTGTGACTGTGCACTCTGCAGCTCTTGCTGGAAGAGTAGAGCAGACATATAAACAATAGTTTGTAATGGTTTTTATTTGTATAAAAACAGAAAAATGCCAGTGGACGCGTAATGTGAATATAGCGGTATAGCGGTCTATGCTAATTTCACCCTCGGGCTCTGTCATGGCGAGATCGCCAGAGGGCTTTTCTATGAGAAATCGTTGCATTTTAGTCTTGTGGGATCTCGTAGCATGAGATCTCGTCACACCCCTAACAATTAAATTTTGAGTGTTGGATGATTTACACTACCATTTAAAAATGTGTGGTCAGTAAGATTTTTTTGATGGTTTTTTGAAGGTCTCTTACACTCACCAAGGCCTTTTTCTATTTAATATATTTTAAAATGTAATTTATTCCTGTGAAGGAAAAGTTGAATTTTCAGTTTCACGTGATCTTTCAGAAATCATTCTTATATGCTATATCTTAATTAATTTATTAATATGCTGATTTGGTAGCCTGACTTCGTCATACTCATATTCAAGAGAGAACATGAGTCTGAAACTCTTCCGTTGGGCTTTGATTAGGAGGCGTGTCGTAACCGAACCAGGAAAAAAAAAAAAAAAAACTCAATTGGATAGTCGGTAGACCTCCAACCAATCAGAGCAACGCAGTAAGTCAACTCCTTTGCATAGCTCAGTTTTCAAATACAGAACGTAGCCTAACTTTATTTATTTTAGAAGTTAAATAACGAGTGTTTCTTTTACTTACTTCTCCATGAGTGCCACCAAAGGAGAAACCACACTGACCACAGGCTTTTCATTACGTCCCATCTTCTTAACGACCATCAGAGCCAACTGATAAGTTACACTTTTCCCGAATCACGTAGGAAGGACGCCAAAAATATTAAATATGTCTATTAAAATGAATGCGCTGTCGATTTATTTTACAAAAGACGTGACAGCGAAATCTATACATCTCAATTCTCCAACAGCAGTCATCTTTGACAAGCGCTCTTTGATAACGTGATGATTACGTCCCTGCAAATCATCTGTCCATCATCGTATAAAGCCCACCCAGGCAATTTGATTGGCCCGATCATTTTTTGCCTGATCATAATTACTCCTCAATGGAGCGAGTCCAGACCGAACTTCCCGACCAAAAAATGTTGTGGGCGGAGTTCGGGCTGGCATCCAGGCTACTGATTTGGTACTCAGGAAACATTTCTTATCACATTTGAACACAGATGAGCTACTATTTGATAATAATATATAATGATTATAAAACGGTGATCATTGTTTTATGTTTCTTTGATGAATAGAAAGTTCTGTCATCACGGTTCTGTCACTTCAGTCTGGTTATTTCTTGGTTTGATGACAGAGCTCAGACATGTTTTGGTGTTTGTTGTGAGCACATGGCTTGACATGTGTTTCCTTGTGCCATGTGATCTCCTATCTATTGTCTAGCCCCTCCCATCTTGTTATCTGATTATTGGTTAATTTGTCCCACCTGTCTTGCTCGTCACCCTCCTTTGTTTGTTCCCCTATTTAATCTCCTTGTGGTTGTGGTCCTGTGCTTGTTCGTTACATTTGATGTCTACTCGTGTTCATATTCTTGACTTGTTCTGTTACTTGTTTTGTTATATTCTGGATTTATTTTCGACTTTTCATTAAACATTCTCCTCTGCATTTGAGACCTCGCTCTCCTTTCCACAAACACCCTGTGACAAGTTCAAAAGAACATAGTTTATTTGGAATAGAAATCTTCTGTATCATTATAGTTTCCTGTCACTTTATTTTTACAGTATGTCTTTGCTGAATAAAAAATATTACTTTTAATGTCAAAATTTTAAATTGTGACAGTTGCGTCTTTAAGAGTGTGCAGGGCAACAGGCCCTGTCTTGTGTGCTTGGCTTAAGTCCTGCTGGACCAGAAGCAAAGAGCATGTTATGTATTTTCTGGAGGTTATTAGAATTTTATCCTGGCTGTAAATCAAAGATGCAGGAGGACTGGGATGGTTGATATGTGGCGTGTTAAGTGTGTTCGTTTCGCCCTTCTTATGACAGGTACCCCGATAAAGGTCTAAAGGACAACTACTGCAGGAACCCAGACGGGCGCCAGAGACCCTGGTGTTTCACCACCGATCCGAGCACTCCATGGGAGTACTGTAACATCAAACAGTGCGGTGAGTCCTATGTGTAAGATGAAGAACAGAGAAGAACAAAAAAAAAGACAAAAAAAAGAATGAAAAGAGGCAGAGTTTGCCAAATTTACAACTTCCTCTTCCTGTAGCCCAGACTCCCCTCTCGTTTGGGACCCTCACAGGAATGTTGTTTGTAACCGGGAGAAGAGAGAGAGGAGGGTCCACCAATAAAACTCTCTCTTCTCTCTTTCCCTTTCCTCAGCTCTTGCCCTGTCTTTTCAGGACCGTACCTCCGTGTTTATTTTTCCTCATCAGCGCAGTAGAGTGTTCCCTTATCTGCATGAGAGAAATGTGCTTGAGTTTCAAGTGCTATGTAAACCTTCCACGCTAAAGACAAAACACGCGTGTGGGTTTCAAACCCCCAGCGCGCTCAAACACACAAGCTCACAAGCGTCCAAAAACCTATTATTATAATGACACCCCCCTCCTCCTCATTGCACTGCCTCCGTTTATTTTCATTAGCAATGCAACGGCATGTTGGTTCAAGTGGGAAGCGAGACAAAAACTCAGGCGTCCAACTCTTACAGACCGAACCATGGGGGTCGCTTTTGTTTTTCAGAGCAGTTTTGGCAACCCCTCCATTGTAACCTTGAGCAAAATCATGTGACAGATTCTCAAAGATCATCATACCAGGAGACACTTTTCACCATGACAGAACGCAACTTCTTTTCAAACACCTCAGCATAATAAGCAGCTAATCAGAGTTAAACCATATATCTCACTGACGCATCTGTTTTTACAAGAAAGTGGATTTCATTCTCTTGCAGAAAGAGCATCACCATTAGTAAGACTATTTGATACTCTATAAAGCTAAACATGCTTTTAAAAATGCCATGCTCCTTTTGCAGTAAACACAGCAAGACTTTAAGGCACAGAGCACCTCATTGTTTCCAATTGCTTGACCTTTGCATTTGTCTTCATGACTTTACACACCACTGCCTGAGTTAGCATTCTTTAGCGCAATAAAAAATGCTAACCTATCGTTGAATGAATAGATTTACATCACAAACGTTGGGATCCACTGTATAACTCTTCAAACTCTGACAGTGTATTGAACGCATTTGAGAGTTTAACTTTTTATCAGCAGGACGTGGCCTATTTCCCCATACTGAAGCACTATCAGGGTATTGGAGGTAAACGTAATAACTCTGTCTCTAATGAGCATAATATATTGCAATGAGATACATGAACAAAAACAATATATCATTCATGAAACGCTTACGTTTTACCCTAAAAAAAGCTCTGTAGGTTACTGTTGTAGCATTCGTCATGGACTTAGTGACTGCTTTGACTCATTCAGGAAGCATCTCTCTCCATTAAGCTGGACAAAGCTGTTGTTATTCCTCCCTGAAGCAGCGCTGTCTTAGCAGTTAATGGTGAATCAATGATTCAGTGTTCATCATGCCTCATTCTCTCACTCCATTTGTCTTTTTGTTTATGTTTTTCACCGTTTACTCAGATTCAGACAACGGTGGTGACGTTGACAACACAACAAGTTGTTTCCGTGGACGCGGAGAGGGTTATCGTGGAACGGTTGGCATCACCCCCGAAGGAGTGACCTGTCAGAGATGGGACGCCCAGTTTCCCCATCGACACTTTTATACTCCACAGAATTATCGTTGCAAGTAAGAAAATGCTCCTATTTTTTTTTTTTTTTTTTTTCATGATTATGTATTTATATATTGTTCAAATATGTGTTGGCTGGACTTCCATGCGTTTTATAAGGTTGTAGCTGGAAAATCTAATTCAGTATACAATAAACATAGGGATGCAATGATATTGGACTTCTACTTGTTACCTAAAAGACTATATATACTATATAATTTTTAATTACTGACTGAATACCAATAAAAGCTCATATTAAACAAAATATATACTATATATGCCATTTTGTCAAAATAAATAATAATAAATATACAATAAAATCAAAAATTTTAAATTCTACAAGTACATTTGGGCATCGAAACATTACAATGTATATTATGAAGAAAAAAAAATGAATATAATTTATTTTATTTTTATATTCATTTTATGTATTTTTGTATTCATTTTATATTATTAAAGACGCATGCACAGTTAAATAGCCAATATCAAATAATAAATATTATCAACCTGAATTATATAATAATATAACTGTATGTAACCAGTTCTGATATATTGTACATCCCCCAAAAATAAATATTTTCACCAGGTATCCGCAGGGCTTTCTGCCAGGTTCTGTAATCACTAGGAAAACCTGAATTTTTCCTCTCCCAGATTCTTGTCTGTCATCATACTGGTTTATATTTTCAAGAAATGCAGATAATTCTTCAAAATCTGTAGTTTTTAACTCAATCGCAGTCTTCAACATATGCTCTGTAACAGTAACATGTGTGATGCGTGTGTATAGACCTTATTCAGAGCAGCGCCATGACAGGTATGAAAGTGAGGCTGTGAGGGATAGACTTACCGTGTATCCAATGGCATCCGCTGTAAAAAGCTGAATAAAGCGTCTAGATTACTTACAATTTTCCACAGCTTACATTGTCAGGGTTTTTTTGTCAACTGACATTTCTTGGAAAGATATTTTTCCAGTGTTTCATGAGCAGAACAATCCAAAAACACATTAAATAACAGTACAGCCCATTGAATAGATGCAAGTCTATCCCTCACAGCCTCGCTTTCATTCTCATTAAAAATCAAAGATGGCGCTGCCGTGAATAAGGCGTATAAGCATATGATTAAAAGTACTTGTCGGCACGGCAGGGATCTCCAGGAGAACTACTGTAGGAATCCTGATGGACGTCATCTCCCATGGTGCTTCACAACTGACCCCAATGTACCTGTGGCGTTTTGCACGAACATTCCTCGCTGTGGAGTTCCAACCCCTGAACCTGAAGGTAAGAGTCGTTCACGATATATTTGTTTGATATTTATTAGAAAGCTTGACAATCCTGTTGAATGGTAGTATCATTGCAATGTTTGTAACACAAAGTACAAAACAAAGATGTACTGTATAAATTAGTGTCTGTTTGACACACACACAGTCAGGTTCCATGCATTGAGAAATACACTGTTTGTGAAATACACAGGGCTACTTTTTTTTTTTTTTTTTTTTAATTGAAGCTACCATGGAAGGGCATTACCTTATTGGGTAGCTAATGTTTAAGAGAGTAACATGTTCTTTTCAACCATATTTGTCAGGCAGTGGATCACGATATTGTACATGAATTCTTACAGACTAATCTGAGCTCAGACAGGGACATTGATATACATATAATTACCGGTATATGTAAAATATCAGCATAAATCTAGCCTGCTCCATTGGGCTGTGATTATGGGGCATGTTTACCGAACCAGGAAAAAAAAAATGACTCTGCCCTCAATTGGATAGACCGAATCCCGGTTAGGGATTCAGAAAAAAAAAATAATAATCAGAAATTAATTTAAAAAAAAAAATCATCTTGTGATACAGCACTGTGGCCGCTGTAGCTTATTGGTAGAGAGAATTTCAAGTCAGTCACTGTCACCGTGTCCTTGACCAGAGACATTTAACCCTTGAATTGCTTCTGAAGTACCGTGACATGTCTGACCTTGGTTTTGCCACCTCTGTAGATGTGTATTTCTTTACTGGTGACTAACTGGTGTTAGTTATGCAAGAGTGAAAATTCCAGAACACCAGGCGGGTTTACAGACAGTGACCATAAAACCTATTACACTTATTTGCTTTTTTTAAGAAACATGTTTATAATCTACCGGCTTGATCTTGTTTTCCATGATGTTATGGGTGGCATACTTCCAACTTTGTTTCGCTGGCTGGGTAAAAAAAAAAAAAAAAAGGCAATAACTTTTGAAGTCATGCCTTCTTTGCATATCAAAACGACCCACAAAAACCGTCCTTGACTTTGTTCTTATTAATCCTCCCCAGCAAGACATAATATCTATATAATTTCGTTTCATGATGCTCAAGAATGTCGTAGCTCTTTCTCCCTCCCCTTCTCTCTCTTTCATTTGCTCTTTCTTGGCTGTCTTGGCATCGCTACACAGTGGTCCCTGTAGTCCGATCTCCACGGCCACTAATGGGGGTTGTTTGAAACATGTGCAGGGAGCAGGAGCTGCAGTGTGGGAATGAGACAGCATGAGTCAAGCATTAATCACTGCTGACAGCTTTGTGTGACTGGCAGGGCCCAGGAGATGCTTCATAGAAGGACTCGCAAAGGCGCTGATGTTAAGATCGATTTAGCTGGCGTTCCAATTGAGGCCGTTGGGATGAGCGCTCGACTTTTGTGGTGCGCTGGGAGCCCTGCTGTGTTTCCATAAGCAATGTGTTTCCACAAACCTGCTGTGTTTCTTTAAGCGCTTTGGCTTGCAGAGTTTGATCATAATTTTAGGTTAACAGTGTTTGATTAAAGGCAGAGCTCTCATTGGGATAATTACAACATCTATATTTGATCATGCTGCGTTGCATTTATCTTTCACTTTTTGCATATTGTGCTTATATTTGAGGTGCTTGCTAATACTATTACTTGTGCTTAGCTTAGTGGGTTTATAAAAGTGCACCTACATTAATTTTCACTGTGCAATCCTTTATCTCTTTCTAAATATGTTTATTAATTGGTTTATTTTTTAACTGATTCCGCGTGAAAATAGTCTTACTGTAGCTGCTGCCGTGGCATCAAACAAATGAATACATTCTAACTTGTTACTCATCCCACAATGTTTGTGCTACGGACATGAACCATACTTCAAAACTATGGGTGGCTGTGTTTAACTAGAAATATATACATTTTTTAAATGTTTTCTGTAATTGAAGTTTTATATTAAGAACTTAAACTTGAAAACCCTTTTAAACGAAAAGTAGACATGTTTCCATGCCAATTAGGTTAATGTACTAAAATTAGCCTACTTAAACAAAAAAACTGAAGTAAAAACGCATTTAAGCTAAATAGAATTATTTAAACAAAATCACAGAAGCACATAAACTAAAATGAAAATGAAAAAGGAAGATATAGAAATAAAATCTAGTTTAATTTTTTATATATATATTTTTTTTAAATATATATATATATATATATATTTATAAAGTAAATAAATAATAGTAAACACTTGTGGCCGGTTGAGGAAAAATGGGTTATTACTTTTCTGAGTAGAAATAGTATTTTGGTTTATTATTATTACCATATCAAAAGCTATATCATAGCTTTTTTTGGGTTAAAAATGATCCAAAATACATATTTGAGAAAATACATAACCAGCCAGTGTTCAAAACTCTCTGCTTGCCTTAGCTCCATTCAAAACGGTAAGCTTGTAATAATGTTTTCAATTCCAGTGTTACTGTTGGATTTCCGCGGGAGATTCAAGCATGTTTTTGCGTCATTATGTCACATCTGTACACATAAAGAAGGAGTCTAAAGAAGGAGGGTGTTGGAGGTGGAGATTTATAGCCTTTTCTCACAGCACTTGATATAATTAAATGTATTAATTTGATGGCGGATCCAGAAAGGTTCGAACAACAATAACCAGTGACAACAGATTCACCCGCTGTATAATGCAAAAGACTTTGTTTAGACTTTAGAGTGGCTACAGAAAAAAAAAGAGAAAAATTAACAAAAGTGGATGTTTCTTATTTGTACAGATGACATTTTCCAGTGAAAATTCTTCTATTGGTCATACTTCCAAAAAGAATAATCTGTGATTCTGAATGCCATAATCAACACCGGCGTGGTGACTGACAGCTGCACACTCTCCTCAAACATTGTGTTCATCCGCACTGTGCCGTGTCGAGGGTGTTGAAGTACAACTCACGAAAGTTGATAATTCCGCGAATGACTGCAATTGCAGATTTCGAACAGAGATGGCGACAAAGAAGAAAAACGCCAGACTGGAGCTTTAAACATTTATCAACCTAATATCATGAATATTACTTTTCTGAGCAATTTGATGTATAGTTTTTTTTTTTTTGCATGAAAATGATTAGCGTTTGGATTGCAAGCACCCTTCACATTTTCTTCAGAAAAATCTTTTTCACAAAAGATCTTTGTGCCTACAATAAATGCACACAATAAATCCTTTTTTTTTTAATGTCTGCATTTCTTGATTTTTCTTTTTTTGTTATTTCAGAGTGTTATACTGGCATTGGTGACACATACAATGGCAAAAGGGCAAAAACTCGTTCAGGCATCCCCTGCACTCCATGGAAAGACCACAGTGAAAGGTAAAAGCTGGCCATACATGTCTAGATAATAAATAAACTTAAAGCTGACATGTATATTTAAAGTTGTCTCTGAATATTAATCTGTGAGAAAGTATTTTAGTAAGTAAAAAAATACCTCCAGCTTTAAACTGAATAAATAACAGACTCAGATTTAGACAGAAGAAATTGATTATAGTCTTTTGATATGAGCACGCACAATTTTATCTATGAATTTTGTATAGTCTAGTATTAAGCAGAACCATAATTTAGAGTGGTACAGCGCATAGTTTCAGTCATGGACATTCGCTCAGTTTCCATGGAAACCAAACTAGGTCCAACTTCCAATGCAGATCTCAAAGAAAATCCCATGATGCCTTGAGGGTCAACCGCAGCAAGTTGCCGTTAAATCGGTGATACATATACAAGACAGATGCTATGTGAAATATCTCATGCTTTTTATATGTAAACAGACAAGCTGGACCCATCAAATATGCATGCACAGTTTTAGTTACAGACATACTGGAGTGTTAAATAGCTATGGTTTATGTTCCTGCCAGGTGCGGTCTGTTTCCTTTAATGCAGTTATGGTTTTGCCTGTGTTTAATGTGAATTGGCACAGTTTTCAGTGAGCGTGTGTGTAAGTCTCAGAGGAGTTGAACAATTGCTTCCACAACAGGCCTGTGTTGTTTCTGCCATCCACACTCACCCTGAGATGTGTGGCGTTAAATAACTTCCCTGTTTTATGAACAAGTTCCAGGTCAAAGGTCGGCCTTTCCAGAACCCCCGCCAGCTCGTTGATGCAAAGCGCAGGGATTGTCAGGTTTTGTTTGTCTTCGTTGAAAAAATAAGACCCTCACAGTTTTCCGAGGAAGAAAAACACATTTTAATGGAGGACCCCCATTCTGAAGATCTCTAATTGATAATAAACATGGACCAGTTGGGGTGACTCAATTCCCAAAAATTACAGCCAGGCCAACCCAGCTGGAACGAGATTCTTTAGAGCCACCCTCTGACCCCTTTCCTCACCATAACAACATCAAAGCCAATCGACTCCTTTATTTGGCCTGCAGCCTGTGAGCCACCACGGCCCGGTTGCAAAGGTCACTGCCGGGCAGGCATTAGGCATAGATTGTTTACATTGTACAAACCCTAGAGTAACATATCAAGAAGATCATTGGTATTGTGTGTATTTGTGCTCTTCGTTGTATCACCTTTGGACTCTGGTGAACTTTTGGAGAATCGTAGCATCTTTACATCTGTGAAACTTCCTGAATCTGTCTGTTTAGTTTAGGGAAACATGTCATGAGTAATGGACAAGCTAAATACTTCACCTTGCCTCCTGAGATGAGCTCTACACAGCTGGGGTTTAAGATGAACTTATAAGAGGAAGATGTTTCTTTGGACTATTTTCTTAAGTGATTTTAGATGTATTGTCTTGTTACAAACACCGGATAGACGGTTTGATTAGTGTTAAATGACTGAATGATGCACCTGTTTTGGATGTTTATATGTAGACATGTAATGTTAATTTTCACTCTTAACACTTTAATTTGAACCTGCACATGTTCTGAAAATGTCCCGAGTTGTAATGATGAGGTTTGTTTTCATTCTCAGTAACGAAAGAGAAGTGGACTTGCTGACGGCTGAACAGGCGGGGAACTTCTGCAGAAACCCAGACAAGGACAAACATGGCCCGTGGTGTTATACTAACAGCTCATCCATCCCGTGGGACTACTGCTCTCTCAAACCCTGTGAGTGAGCAACACACGTCTGTGCTGACATTACAAACTGATTGAGACCTTTGGGTTCACTAAAAGTGCTACTTGAAACATGAAGAGATGAACACATGCTGCTTTAGGCTCATTTTGAACAGTCTACCTTATCATACAATAACCGGAGGTTGGAGCAGAACTTAAAAATGTACAAAAGTAACAATAAAAAACGTAAATGGTTACTTCTACTTCACTAAATTTTGAAAAGCTAAATATTTTTTTAATCAGACTTCAGACACACTCCCAAGACCATTTTTATTTATGACCGCAAACCTTTATGTGGCTTGATTATAATAATGTAGAGGTAAGCCATTTGTTTGAATCAGTTAATTATAATGACCTAGTTTGTGTCAAAAATGGGTCTGAACAATTAGTAAAAAAAAAACTTTGTGAAAAATCACAAATATTTCCGTCAGTTACACAACTCACACGCTGACTTGATTGTAGTTGTTCTTTAGTTATCTACGGTTTAACAGATTTTCTAATCTTTGAAGAAACCTTCCCACCAAGGCTGCACTTAACTGTTTTCAAATTTACTACATTTTAAAATGTAATTTAATTTCAGTGATGGCAAAACTGAATTTTCAGCATCATTACTCTAGTCTTCAGTGACATATGATCATTTAGAAATCATTTTAATATGCTAGCCTCAAACAACTTTTCTTCTTATTATCAATGTTTCAAACAGTTGTGTTGCTTAATATTGTTGTGGAAACAATGACTACGTTTACATGCAGCCAATAATCCGTTCAAAACCGGGATATTAGCAATAACCCGGTCGCAAACGGCCATGTAAACACCGGCAAAAACCCGAATATGCTCATATCCGGGATTTTAAAAACCGGGATATTATACCTGGGGTACCCCTTTTCTAACCCGAATTTTTGGTCATGTAAACGTGTATCGGCATATCCCCATAGTGATTTGTGTTCTGCGCATGTTCTATTCGCAAGGAATCTTGGTCTTTTGAGTAGAGAAACATGGCGAGACCAGGCGAAACACAGCATAGCATACTTTTGGAGCGAGGTCAGTAACTTTACCAGCATCAAAGCGCAAATAAAGGTGATCGCTATCTGCCCCGAACTATTCATTATCCGTGTGCTGCTGTTGTTGTTGTCTTTGGATACAGGAAGAAGAATCGGAAATGATGCATATTGCGTCTTAAGTTTGTCCCAACCGCGCCGTTTACATCGGGTTATTGCAATTCCACGTATCGGTCTTTGTCAGACACGTGGGTTTGAAGAGATTATGAGAGTAGAGATAACAAGTAAATAACTCGCAAAACTGCAGAAGCACAAGAAAACTGAGAAAATGCCGTACCGCAATAAACTCGATAAATATGGCAGGTACCGTTTTTGGAGAAATTGTCCATTCAGAACATAGATCCACATATGAGCTCAGCTGACTGCAGCAATTTGGAGTGCTGATCCCGCATTGCTTTCTCATCCTCATACTTGGGCATTGTCAACATCTTGTTTATGGTATAAGCGCATATAACATTACCAGTGAACAATTTAAAAACTATACATCTCTTAAAGCCCGCGGGCCAAGTTACTGTATCCTTTGGAAGGAATGTAAATAAATCCTGTAAAGTTAGTAACAGCAAAGATAGGTTTGCTGTATTGATGATGTTGATAGTGTCATGTTAAGGATGGTTTATTTTGGAAAAAAAGAATGAAAAAAAATTCAATTCTCCAACAACAGAATACCCCAGCATCGATACCTTACAAATGGCAGCTACGCCCATTATGCCCATTTTTACACTATGTTTTCTCTCTGCTCACGCATGTAAACAGGTTATTCCTAATGTTTCAGAAACCCGAATAGTGACCTTAACCCGACCATAACCTGAAAATTGGCTGCATGTAAACATAGTCAGTGATACATGATTGTTTAGGATTATTTGATGAATAGAAAGTTCAAAAGAACAGCATTTAGTTGAAATGGAAATGTATTCGTTCACTGAATCAGTTGGAGTAGTTATGGAGTTAAAGGGTTAGTTCACCCAAAAATGAAAATTCTGTCAGTATTTACTCACCCTCATGTTGTTCCAACCCCGTAAGACCTTCGTTCATCTTCGGAACACAAATTAAGATATTTAAGATATTAAGATCGCTCCTGCATACAGTCCATAGGCTTCTTGAGGGACTGGCTCTTGCTGTCCTCGAAAAGTCATTAAAGACATCGTTAAAATAGTCCAAGTGACTACAGGGGCTCAATCTTAAGTTTATCAAACGACGAGAACACTTTTGTGCGCAAAAAAACAACAAAAATAACGACTTTATTTCAACTATTCGTTTATTTCTCCCTCTGCGCGAGTCAGGTTACTAGTTTAATAGCGTAAGCTTCTGTTATTGTACGTCACACGCATCATCACACACACATGACCAGCGTCGGCCAATAGTGAGCCTACGTGTGACGTAGCTCTACGCAATCACACTACGTTAACTGACTTACAGGCTCATGGAGAAGGAAGTGAATAGTTCAAATAAAGTCGTTATTTTTGTTGTTTTTTGCGCACAAAAGTGTTCTCGTCGTTTGATAAACTTAAGATTGAGCCAATGAAGTCACTTGTACTATTTTAACGATGTCTTTAATGACTTTTCGGGGACAGCAAGAGCCAGTCCCTCAAGAAGCCTATGGACTGTATGCAGAAGCGATCTTAATATCTTAAATATCTTAATTTGTGTTCCGAAGATGAACGAAGGTCTTACGGGGTTGGAACAACATGAGGGTGAGTAAATACTGACAGAATTTTCATTTTTGGGTGAACTAACCCTTTAAGAACTCGTTCATAGCATTTAACCGCTCACACATTTTGATGTTGGAAGTTTTGTACTTAAGGGGGTCATATAATGCCATTTTTATACAAGTTAATATGAATGTTTTAATTAAAAATTCTCATTAGTATTGTACGAAAACACTAATTTTACCTGGTCAAAAACAGAACTGTTTTCAGCACGCCGTTTGCCTTTAAATGATAATGAGCATCACTCACTCCGCCCCTCTGTTCTGCGGGCGTGTTGACACAATGCACATGGAGTGTTGCCTTGACAACATTTGCGGGTATATTTTAGAGAAAGAATGGCAGCAGGAGTGTCTAAGGACACATCTGTGCAACCGTATCAATTTGAACCAGAGTCGCAACCGGAACAAAATGACGGCCACACAGAAGTTTGACAATTATGGCTCGAACAGGATGTTTCTAAATGGTTGTTTAATGTAATGTCACTTTGATCTATTTTTGTATGCACTGGCAGGGTAGAGAAGTGAGGTACAAACGCTATGTTTACACTGATGTATTTGTTAGTTCATTGACAGATTGACGTTACAACTAATGGTGATGAAAAACTTTTTTTTTTTCGCGATTTGCAACAATTAATATAAAGGTTAATTAAACTTTACACTTCTGGAGGTGCAGAGGGAAAATAAATAGTTGCAACTTGCCACCGATTCTTTTTTTAGGAGCAGCTTCTTAGCAAAACCAGCTTTATACTGACCCTCATTTATAAAGCAGTCTGGTGAAAAATGATTTGTGCAAACATGACAACATTGAGGTTGCTTGTGGGGAAACAAAAACCGCAAGCAACTCTCTTCGAAAACAAAACTCAGCCACTTTGTCTTTAGCGGTTCGGATTTATGGACATCAAAATGACAGTGTTCGTTATTACACCCAAGAACAGAATACCACAATCGCTTAGACACCATTCTGCTCCAGCATATCAACAATGACGAACTATGATGACAGCTTGCTGAGGGCGGCGATGTGTTGAAACGCTGCTGTCAATCAACAATCGTGGGAAGGGCATCCGTTTTTTTGACGTCACAAAAACGAACGACTTAATTTGAGGCAGGGGAAAACATATAAGGACATTAAAATAAAAACACTGGATGGATTTTTATCATTATATGATGGTTGTGTACAGGCACTGCTAACGCACATTTCAGTACAGTCAACTTACAGTACAGTAAAAGTGCATGTACCATTATATGACCCCTTTAAGTTTAACCTTGTGCATCCATTAAAAAAAGTTACACATAGGTAAAAAGAGGACAAAAATGTCATAAAAATGTGACGCTTTGGAGCACAGACATAAGTTTGGTATCATTTTAAAGAAGACCCTTTGCAGATTATTGCTGAAGTAAAAAAAATAATAATAAGTAAATCCAAAAAAAAAAGTTATATAGGTATAAGTTTATGAAAATTATTTATAAAATAATATTTTATATAAAATATATATTTTTTAAATCAGGTTGAACTCAAAACTACAATAAAATCAAAGCCATAAATCTAAATAGGTTGTGTTCCAAATTTGAGGATAATATCTCAAAAAATGAGCTTTCGGTAACAGTTTGTTTGGGCGTAGTAACATATTTTCCCCATTGGGTCCCAGCAAAACCCCTCTGGAGCTCACAGTGATTGGATATGAATTTGCAGTTTTTCTCTCTCAGTCTGACAAACACACACATGCGCACACACACACATATTTTTTTTTTTATAACACACATACTAACCACACTCTGACATCCATACCAACACACCCACACAAATATCGTTGCATAATTTATCCAGTTGGCTCTATAGTATGCCGAACTAGAAAACAGGAATAAAGCGACTTTTGTTTTATAGGCCAAACTTAAAAAAAATGACACCATCTGATAAAAAATAGTAAAAAATAAAATTTTGAAGCCTTGCCATCAGAATGAAAGCCTCTTAACAAAGATTGCATAATTTTATAGTTAACTGAACCGGGGATTAAAAATTGCAGTTTTAATGGGTTTCAATGGGGACATTTTTGTCCAAAAGGGGCTGAGAGGGAGTATTTTTTGTACCTAATGCAAAAAAATATTTTTTTAAGAAAATGACGGTGAAATAGTAAAATTCCAATAAAAATACACACCTGTGCCAAGTTTTTTGCAGTTAGCTTTAACACAGGCAAAGTAATCAAAAAAACAAAACTGAAAAGGACAAAAATGTCCACAAGGATGCACAAGGGTTAAGCAATGTTGCTAACTTTCTGTAAAGTTTCTAATAAAGTATGACTATTGAGTTGTTTTTACAATACAGACAATAACCATATTTTTGACCATTATGTATGCTCTATCGTATAGCCTTTCTTTTGACTTGCGCTCTCATCACTGACACCGCAGACTTATATTGAGAGTGTAGGCCATGTGTTATGAATCTACATGCGGCACATCAATCACTCACCCACACATGCGCACACACTTTCCACAGAGGCTTCAGTTTAATTAAAGAGTGTAAAGTCCAGGTGGCTCGGACTGTCAGCACTTCCTCTGTCTCTGTCACACTCTCACTCACATGTATAAGTTAAGTTTCAGTGCTGTGCAGGTCTAACTGGTCCCACATGCTCATGCTGGACCAAGACTAGACCTGTGCTAAAGACCTCACACACACTTTCACTCAAATTATACTCTAAACAGCCATCACACTGGTGACCATTTCATCTTTTCATTTCTCATACCTATTCATTGCTTAGAACAAAAATAAGCTTCCTGTTCCTTTTCCTTCCTTTTTAGGTGAGCCCTCACATAACAATCTGCCACAAAAAGGTAATCACATCCTTCAAATGTTGTTGGGCTATGCAAGTTTCCAGCTGATATTCTTTCGTTTCAGATGACATTAGAAAGATTATTTCATAAACACATTTATGCATTTGTATGTTTTGCTGTATGCTAACAAATCCATGTCTGCGCTCATTTTGTCTTTTCATTTCTCTTCACAGATGAGGTTACAAAGACATCATGTTTTGTTCACAAGCAGGTGAGAATTGTCGGTGGCGGGCCTGTCCCGATTAAAGAAGGCAGTTGGATGGTCAGCATACAGAGAGGGTAAGCAATTTGCAAAACATGTAGGTAATTTTGAAATAATATAATTCACAAACACGCTGGTGTTCTAAGAATTGGTAACTCAAGACTAACCCATGTGTATTTTTTTTGAAGGTAAAGAATAAGCATGTGATTTTGTTAGACTTCATTCACTACAAAGCATTTATATATATATATCCTGCTTAAAATTATATAATGTAACAACAAACCAAGAAATTTTCATGAAGAAATTGTTATGATTATTTTCATGTCTACTCCTCTGAGTTGAATCATGATGACAATAGATACTGTCATTGATGCTGTTGATATGGCATCAAAGAAAGAAAGAAACAACTAAAAATAGCAGTACACTATTAATCTTCACTATTAACATTAATATTAATGTTGTAACAAACCCCTAAATTTAAGGATTAAACGTGAGCATAGAATTAATATTTTAGCATTATATACTGATTTATTAATGTGTGATACATTTAAGTTTTTCCAATATATTTAGAATAAGTTACAGTAATATTACAATGAAAGTGAACAGTATTCACTTTCTTTAAATCATGAAATAAATATACAAATTTTCTGTTTTCTTAAAAAGCCCATTGCAGGCAGATCAAATTCCCTCCAAATAAAGTGCAGTTATCTATGATGTCAGTGTTCGCACAGCTTCTCAGAAGTAAAGCCCTGCGCTGTCATGTTTTATAATGTGAGAGAGTCATATGTTTGGAGATGCGTCACTGTCTTGTGTCTCTCGGTCTCTTCAGGAGCACTCACTGGTGCGGAGGTTCTCTGGTCAGGGAGGAGTGGGTGCTGACAGACAGACAGTGCTTCTCGTCATGGTAATTATCTCCAGCCTTGCTGCACAGTCACTGTCATCCCCTGCCTGTGACCTCTGGATTCTCCGGGTCACAAGGTCAATTATCAGCGGGCTTCCAGGATTTGTCTCGTCCATGTAACTCAACAAATCAAAGCTGCGGATGTTTTTAGAACATGCATCTCTTGGCTTGAGACATCCATTTATCTACGTATCCACAAAAGAATTTTCATTATAGAGGTCATTTAATGGAGAATCAAGCTTAGCTTGTTCTTTTTTAAAAGCAGTTTGCGTGTAGATGAAAATATACTGTAACATGCTGCCAAGTACAAAAAAGACCATTTATGCTGGCTTATTCTGAACATAAAAAATAATAATAATTGAGCATTAGAAATGTCAAAATTATGACTTACTAAATCGAAATTATGACTTTAAAAGATTTCAATAAAATCTGCCACCATGCAGCCACATCCGTTTTGTTCTTCCTGCGCCAAAGCTTGGTTTTGCTTAAAATCCTTTCAAGAGTGCATTCGCTCTCAGCTATTCCATGCCATTCCGCTCATTTAATCATTTTCATCATTACTAGCTAAAACCACGTTTAAGACTTTTATAGTGACATTTTGTAAGTCTTAATTTCGACTCTTTATTCAATTTTTTTTTTTTTTCTTATGTGGCGGGAATGGGCTTCCATACAAGGGGGAAGTTTTAAAAACACGGAAGAAATAGTAGAAAATGGGCATACAAATGTAAACTATATATATATATATATATATATATATGAAGAGTTCAGATGCAAAAGCCTCTAAATGCCATTTGAAATTTTCATCTTTAATGATTATTTTTATCAAACTTGTATATTTAAGTTCAGTAATTTCACTTAAATAACAATTAATAGGTAATTATCTTTGCCATTTAAGTGAAATTACTGAACTTAAATATACAAGTTTGATAAAAATCATCATTAAAGAAGAAAATTTCAAATGGCATTTAGAGCCTTTTGCATCTGAACTCTTCATATATATATATATATATATATATATATGATATGACCTTAAAGAGAAACTAACTGTATTCAAATATTTTTGCCCGAAACTTGAAACTCTAATTTTATCATATGCTTTTTCCCTCAGCGTGCCTGACCTATCAGAGTACAGAGTTTGGCTTGGTATATCCCACTTGAACGAATCGGGTGAGAATGACTTTCACAGACAGGAGAGGAGAATCTCGCACGTCATATGTGGCCCCGAAGGCTCTAGTCTCGCCCTTCTCCGACTGACTCGGTAAGACCTGTCGATTAATCAATATGTGTATCAATAATCTTTTCCACGTCTGATCTTATTCCTTCGTTGTTGATGAAATTACCTCTCTCTTCCTATTTCACACAGCCCTGCGCTTATAAGAGAGCGTGTCAGAACTATTCAGCTGCCCGTGGCTGATTGCAGCATTCAGGAGAACACCATATGCTCTGTGTATGGCTGGGGTGAGACCAAAGGTAGGTTCAACTTAAGAACTAGTCTTCAGAGACTCCCCACCACCTGACAACTTTGCAGGCACACAACATTGCTTTCATGCTCCGACTTAACAACCTCTCAGGCCCTGTCCCAAGTGTCACACTTCATCTGCAATTTTCAGTCTTGTGGACTTACAGTGGCTGCCGCGCATGTCTGTTAAGTCCATGAGATCGCAGAGCGTCCCATTTGTCATTTTAGGTTTTAGAAGGGTGCTTGTAAGCACCCCCTTTGCAGACAATATGCGTCCTCGATGCACAATTTTGCCGAGCTTGCACTGATGCGAGCTCTACAGCAGACTTCTTCCCAATCAAAATGGCGTTACATCAGGACAGTGTGGACTTGTAGGAAGACCACGAGTGCTTAGGGTGCCATTTGGGACAGGGCCTCAGTGCCCATCTCATAGACAGACAATTGGGTACAGAACACCAGCCTCAGTAAATGTTGTTGCTAACAATTCAACGCCATTCTCGTCTCTGATGTTTTAACATTCAGCTTCAGTTGACCATAAAGTTTGGTTCAAAGTTTGGTTGTGAATCTATTACCTAAACTTGGGTGCACAGTAAGGGACAACACTCAAATAAATTTTAAAAATGGGTACTGAGTTGATAAAAAAAAAAAAAAAAAAATCCAGTAAAAAGTGCCAAAAATGCTCCAAATATTTAAAATGAGAGCAAAAAAAAAAACCCATCCTCTTCAGAGTTCTAGTTTTGTTGCCAAGCAATAACAATAATTAACAATATTAAACAGCATCCAAAAGTATTCACGTTGATGATGAAAGCATTTTGGAAGTGATTTGCAGTTTGGAGCTACATGTACAGTAACAGAATGAAAGCAGGGCGATTGAAGGCACATATCCATATTCAAGCAAGCAAACATGCCAAGTGAGAAAACTTGCATTCTGTAGCTTATCTAATAGATGCTTTTCTGTCTTTTTTAGGCACTGGACATGAGGGGACATTGAAAAGGGTTCATCTGCCTATAGTGAGCAACGAACGATGCCAGCAGCTTCACAAAGGGACTCTTCCGATAACTAGTTCTAAACTGTGTGCTGGTGGCAGAAGGGATGAAGGAGTGTGTGAGGTGAGTTTATTCATAAAACTTACTCTGCAGAATAGACTGCTCAAAAGTTTGGCGTCTGTAAGTTTTTTTTTTTGTTTTTTAAATAAAGTATTGCCAATATTTAGAAAGGATGCATTAAATTGGTCAAAAGTGACAGCAAAAACTTCTACAATTCTGTTTCAAATACATGTTCTGAACTTTCTATTCCTAAAATAATCCTGAAAATTGCATGGTTTCCACAAAATAGTATACAGTACAACTGTTTTGTGCAGTACAACATTGATTATAATAAGAAATGTTTCTTGAGCACAAAATCAGGGTATTAGAATTATTTCTGAAGGATCATGGGACACTGAAGGCTGGAGTAATAATTTCTACATTTTCTACAATTCTACATTTCAATTCAAACCGTTCTTTTAAATTTTAATAATATTTCACAATATTACTATTTTACTGTATTTTTAATAAATTAATGCAGCCTTGCTGAGCATAAGAGTATTCTTTCTAAAACATTTTAAAATATTACCGACCCCAAACTTTTGATCAGTAGAGTATGTCTTAGACACACTGTAAAAAAATATTGTTTGTTTAACTTAAAAAATTAAGTAACCTGGTTGCCTTAAAATATTAAGTTGATTGAACTGGAAAAAGTAAGTTAATACAATGAAGGAGATTGATTTAATCATCAGAAACTCAAAATAATAAGTTATCTGAACTAAATAAATTATTTAAGTTGATTTGACAAAAGAAAAAATGTTGTGATTAACAAATCTTGAAAATATTTTTTTTTACAGTGCATTTTATCTAAATTGCTTCCATCTTCTACCTTTGTTACACTTTGGATGTGTTTCTAGATATTCATTTTTGTCCTATTGCTTTTCTTTCATGCTCACAGAAAGACTATGGCGGCCCTCTAGTATGCCAAGAGAGTAACAGTAAAGTCATTGTTGGAGTGAGCATAAACGGCAGAGGATGTGCCCGACACAACCGACCGGCCATTTTCGTGAATGTGGCCTTCTATACAGGGTGGATTCATAAAGTGTTCAAAAATTATCCAAACTCAGAACTAAACAACTGATGAAGAACATTTTAAGACCACACAAGCAGGATCGGACATACGATCTAATATATAAGAACGAAATACAGAATCTGCATAAATCCGACAGTTTATTTCTTGATTTAAGGATCATCTGAACATCTATTGTTGAAAAAAATTCTTGAGAACTTTCCCAGCTTGGCCATGAAACATATATTCAGAAACTACTCAAAAAGCTAAAACTGAGCTAAAACACCTAATAATGCCAGAACCGCAGAGCAGAGTCTCTAAAGGCTAAATTCGCAACTAGCCATACGGAAAGATAAAGACTACTGGACCAAAGTGCGGACAAGTAGCAGAATCTGTTTCAAGAATGAAACTCAATTCCTGGCATCCAACCAAAAACCTCAAGTCCTCAAAGAGAAATCATGCTGCAGTGTGCTACAAAGCATTCATATGTATGTGCAACCCACACATTGCCCATCAAACTAAGTATCTGGACTTCAGTTGGGATATTGGATTTAGAGACCTAACCAACGTTTGAGTCTGGATTCAGACCAGGACTTGAAATATGGATCCAAACTTTTGAGGTCCCAACAGGAATCAGCCGTTCCCTCGTTTAAAAGAGCTCAAAGTTGACCGACGTACCCGCTACATATTTCGGGCCACTCCTCATCGAGAAAGAGGGCTGTTATGATTATAAGTACTTGTTGATATAAAAACCCTCATTAACGGTGTCATTCAAAAAGCCCCCCCGATAAAGTATTAGCTGTTAGCTGTTAGCATAGCGTGTGCAGACTAAATGTAGAATATCTTATGGGTAAAAGTATACACAGAAGGCTTTTTTTAACGTTTATGCTCCTGATAATACTTGAAAACACACATGAGAAGAGGTCACTGTGTCCTTCAATAACACCTCCTCATGTCACCGTTACAGATCGTCATTTCTTCAACGTTGGTGTTTATATAGTCAAAGGTGTTCCATCCATTTCCACTGTTGATATTTCGTCCACACGCCTGAACAAAGATGACATGACCTGCTTGTAATGACATGCAGCAAAAAAAAAAAAAAAAAAAAATCGCACTTGTCATAACATATCAGCATCCGAGGTTCCCATACACTATGTTTGGTTTAGAGCGGAATTCAGAGGAGGATTTGAAAATGTGTGTTGTAAATACTGTGGTCATGGGAGTGAGGTAATCACTCCCAGTTCTTTTTGTAGGTCTCATAGACCTTTATAAGATGTTAGGGGACAGTGGCCTCCTCCATCCCAGTGCCGTAATGTGTGCTCATTGGGTGGTTTTATATATTTGTAAATATATCAGCATTAACTCCAAATGCACATTGTGTCAGTGTATTGTTGTTTAACACAAGAACGAGTGGAATATTTTTTACGTTCATTGAATGGAGCGTGTGTGTGATTGCGTGCAATGCTGCAAAGATGCATTGAACATGAAAAGTGCACCTCTGCAGGACAGAGAGCAAAGCGAGCCACATCAGGAATAAAGGGCGGTTAAAGAAATTTACAGATTAACTTAGCTGTTATTCAGATCAGAGCCCCTTGTAAGATAAATCCGAGTGATTTTCTTTCTTGTGTGGTCTTGGATCGCTCATTCCGCGAGCGCCTCGTTCTCTCACCCTGGCCTGCCTCCAAAAACAATCAACTTGGGAAATTACCTCCAAAAATCATGTCGGCTTAAACAAATAGCTCTCTGAGTGATGGCTCGTAAGTGTTTGTATTCCAACCACTCCCGATGCTAATTATGTTGGTTAAAATGAAGGATGAGTTTAATTTGTCCTGAGGCACAAGTCCTTATGTAAGGACGTTGTTGAACACATTGAGATTAGTGTTACTAAAGCACAAAACAAGGCAAAAGAGTCCTTTAGTGTTATCTCATTTGGCTTTAACGTTGATCAGAACAAATGTTTTCTTTTTTGTTTTCGTGTAGTTATGATGGAACAATACAAAACCTGTGTTTAAGGAAACCTAGAAGCTGCTGGAAGATGAAGCGGCTTTTTAAGGAATGGGGACAAATTCAATTGCAGTGTTTTGGTGCGAAACTTGTGTCGCATTCCCTAACCAGGTGATTGCCATTATTTTTAGTGCAAACATTCTCCTTTTACGTATATGCAAATTCGGCTCATTTAGCAGTGTGCGTCATTCACGAATCTCACCAATATTTGCCTATCGCAATTAACCTCCCGGAATGACAGCAAACTCAATTTAATTGTCATTTCGAGAGATGTGTGTGTACATTCTCTCACTGAATGCACATCGCAGGACAAATTTTGTTTGCACTGTTACTTCATTTACATAATTCCTTTAGTGAGTCAGTAGCTGAAACATATGGAAATGTACCAGGTACTTTTTGTAAATCATGCTTTTGGTAAAAACATATTGAAATCATTATTATTATGAGATAAAAAATTAGATAAAGTCTAAATTATGGGATAAATAGTTATGACAAAAATGTTTAATTATGAGTTACATTTGAGATGAAGTCTAATCTGGTATAAAAAAGCTTTAAATTATGGCAAACTAAGTTATAATTATGACAGTCAAAATTATCTCAAGAAATCATTTGCCTTAATTGGACTTTTTTTTGTAAAAGATGTACCTATTATTTTATAAAATTAGATAAAGTCTAAATTATGGGATAAATAGTAATGACAAAAATGTTTAATTATGAGTTACATTTGAGATGAAGTCTAATCTGATATAAAAAAGCTTTAAATTATGGCAAATTAAGTTACAATTATGACAGTCAAAATTATCTCAAGAAATCATTTGAATTAATTGGACTTTTTCTGTTAAAGATGTACCTATTATTTCCTAATATTGAATTTTTTTTTTTCATTTTGACTATTTATATCATAATTCTGACTTTTCATCACATACACTTTTTAAGTAACAAATATGACATATTATATTATTTTGGTTTCAGTTTATTTTGATGGTTCCTTTAACATATTCTGTTGACTATAAGTGACTTCTTACTCTCATTTTTAGTATTAATAGACTGGTAGGGTTAGAGATAGAGTAATTGTGTATGCACTTGCAAAGTTACTTATACTGTAGTTAATATAATGTATTTTAGAGGACCATCAAAATAAAGTGTTACCATATTTTTTGTCATAATTATGATTTACCAAAGCATATTTTTTCCCCTTGTGTCAAAAATGGGCTTCCAAAAATGCAACCAAAACAAAAAAAAAGACAGGCAGTGTGCGCAAAAGAAGCTGCTATCAGCAGGTGCGCTTAAACTCTGAATTCCTCCCTGTGTGTCTGAAAAGGCCTGTGGTCGATCAGAGTTCATGTGTATTTGATCGGTTTCTCCTCTCTCTGATGTTTGTATGTGAGAAAGACAGGTGTCTTATTTTTGAATGTATATTAAGCTGCTACGGACAATGTAAAGTTGTAAAATGTTGTCTATGTACAGTATGTTTAATGTCTCACATATTCATGTACAGTAATATTCATACTCAATGTATTATTCACCTCTTACTCTGACGAAAGTATTTATCATGCCTGTGTTTGTGTTTATTAAAATATATGATGTGCCTTTACTTCTGCATACCTGGCAAGTATCTCTCAAACAGCAATAATATAGATGACGAGAATAATAATAATTGGAAAAAAAAAATACTTTCCCCACACATCACTGAAACTGGAAAGTTTTTGCTCACTTGATAGGTGGAAATATTTGAGAATGTCTCCCAAGTGCTTTAGATTTGAGATTTCCCTCATCATTTCGCAGATGCCCTGTCATCTAAACCATTTCACAGCATACTGAATTCACAGATGGTCCAGAACAGCCTAGGGTGAAGTACACCAAATTAAGATTTGTTTTACCCTTGAGCTTTTGCATACCCTTTTATTGAGACAAAAATCCTATTGCTTGGGGTGAGCGGTCCTAAATTGAAATAGTATTGGAGCAAAATTGTGTATGTAGAGTAAAGGGACATTATATCACTCAAATGCAAAAGTTCAAATCCTTGGTCTCAGAAAAGTTTAAGAGTCTGTCTTGACCCCCTCTTTTTGTCCGTTCACTATCACTTCAACATGAAATTCTGCTGCCCTCTTTTGGTGAGTTATCTTCAACAGGAAGAGTAGGACTCATACAACAAGAACTTTAATGTATGGCTAAAGGATCACCTAAAGGATTATTAGGAACACCATAATACTGTTTGACCCCCTTTCACCTTCAGAACTGCCTTAAAGGACAACTCCGGCGCAAAATGAACCTTTGGTCTAATTACACATTGTTACCTAGTCAACCGTTATCTGAGATTTGTTTTCATGATTGCCGAATGTAAATAGTTTTATCTCTAAAAACAGTTTAGCCTATAACGCTAGTATAATGCTAGTATATAGGGCATAGAGTGCCCGATGAGTTTTTGTAAACCCTACAAATGGTTGTGCGTGAAAATCCCAGTAACTGATGAGATTGTGAAATACTCAGACCGGCCTGTCTGGCACCAACAACCATGCCACGCTCAAAATTGCTTAAATCACCTTTCTTTCCTATTCTAACATTCAGTTTGGAGTTCAGGAGATTGTCTTCACTAGTCATGACGTTTACGGGCATGAGTACGGGAAAACCTGTCACACACATAATAGCACAGCAATAGTAAACCACGCAATCCAACTAACCATGTTATTATTTTTTATTTTTTTAGATTGTTCTGCTAACGTAACACTGCAAAAAATAAATAAATAAATAATAGACAAAACAACAGGCAACATGAGCCGTGGAAAATTATAAGTGATCTAGGAGCTTTAAAGAGCTTTTAACAGCGGATGCCATCGAAAACCCAGTGAGTATATCCCCACAGCATCTCTTTCATATATGTCATGCTCTGAATAAGGTCTATTCTACGAACAAACAAAACAAACAGGACACAGGCTAATATAAAGGCTATTCACTTAAGAGTGTTTAAACAGGATTTATATTTTCATTAGCTAGATACTCTACTCCACAAAGAAGAACAGACATGCCAACTACTGTTGATACTAATGCAGACTAATATACAAAGCTCAAATGGATATTGTCTTGGTCTGGAGCAAGGTTTACTCGAGGTAATGTGAAAATAAGTGGTGCATTCTAATATCTGCACCAATGGTTCTCAATTGGCGCTGCAATTCCATTTTTCACCACATATTTACATTGGAAAGCTGTGGGGCGTTGTAGAGCTGCGAATCGGGCACTCATCGGGCACTCGCTTAGCTATTGTTTCGAACTACTCTGAGACACAAAGGTCAAACAGGCAGGCAGACAGTCTATGCAAACAAACACAACAAGGCAGCGAACACAGGCAAAAGAGTAATCCACGGAACAGATATAAAACAGGAGGAGAATGCTCGGAATTGCAGTGTATCACAACAAGACTTTGCCAGGAGTTAATGTGAAAACCAGGCTGTTATAGGGCGAGTTAAACAAGGTAATTAGGCACTGTGGGTGTAATCTGGGATCAGGGTTGCATTCACGCATTGGCTGTGAGACACACACAATGGGCTCTATGCATGGCGGTATTTCCGGTGAAGGTCTAAGGATGCTCGATAACTTCCACCGATCGTAGAGTCGGAATGCAATACCGAGAATTTATATTGAATTTTATACTCTGTACTCTTATACTCTACTATGGTTATAGTAAAAAAAACATAAGTCACAAAAACAGACTAAACAGACACCCCTCGTTGTGTTTATGCTTCTTTTAAAAATTATATTAAATAAACAAAACTATATATTACATCTAAACTTATGAAAGATTCGTTTCAAAGACAGGAGGAGAGTAAATTTTGAAGACCATAATCCCATTTTCCTCGGTTTTCAACCGCTTTAATCTCCCCAACCGGAAACTGACGAGCCTTGCGTCAAATGCGGAATTTATGCGTGCATATAGCCCATTCAATCAGTTCACACGCTCACACGCCACACCGTGTATTTTTTTACGCTGAAAAGGCAATGCCAACCAAATTGTTCTGCAAGCTTTAAATACATATAACGTTGTATACGAGGCGCAGGCACACAAAGTGAAGTTTTCTGTCACCAGCACGTATCGGCCAGATTTCGTTCGTTACAAGGCAACACACTGTATGCGCGAACAGAAGTTGACTGAACATTCTCGACCTTACATTGTTACTAGGTAACCAACAACATCGCGCGAACACACGTCGTGATGGAGAAGGTACGTAAGAAAAGCTTGTCTAACATTTTTAGGCTAGAACATTTAATATATAGTTCATTGTATACATTATTATTGATGCAGTCAAAAACTCTACAACTACTTTGCAACCAGTCCAGAAGCTTTGGCTCAGTTTGAAACTAAGGGAAATGTTAGTGGATATGGGAAGGAATGAATCTGTATTTCTTCATTTTATTTTAAATTATATATTATACTTTATTAATAGTGCTTTTAGTTACATTAAGGCTACATGAATTGAAGGCTTCTGATTTGGATGGCTGTCAAAGATTGCCAAACTGGTTTTAATTCTGCCCCACTGCAATGCAGATGCAGCAGCAGAGAGAGTGTTCTCTGTTGTAGTTTTGAACAAAACTAACTAGAAGCAGGTTGGCTCTGGACGGAACACTGTCATCCATTATGATAGTGAAAATGTCTGGCATCGAGCCACAATGCTTCAAGTGAGTCCCCTACCCCTGTTATCAAGGCATCAAAATGTGCAACAAACACAACACAAAACACATTTCATAACCTGTGAGTATTTCATACTCTTGTGTACACACAAACACACACAAACACCTTAATACTCTAATATGTCCATTTGTTCACAATGTCCCAACACACAATAAATCATTATACCTTTTCATCTACATTCAAAATGCAAATAGATTTCCAAAATATTTGGAGCAATTTGTTATTTTTGTATATTTGTAATTTTGAAATATAACACTAAAGAGTATATTTGATGAGATGAATTGCTCTTATATTTATCAGAGTTACCAGTTGTTATATTTGTGTTGGTTAATTGTAATTGTAAACAGTGGGTAAAATTGGGGGGCGGGGATTGGTGGCTATGGGGCTCCATTAGAGCTCCTCCCCTGCATGTGATCTCACTCCAAGTTGTTAAAACTTGTGAACCCTGGGGATGACAACTCCAGGCAGAGAGTAATGGGAAATGTAGTTTGTGAGAGAATGACGATGGTATGTAGAGTGCCCTCAGGTGGCTCTCAAGGTCACTCCAGCTTAAAATTATACCTGCCAAAGCCCTACGTTAAATGTTAATATATCCTGCTTCCTTTATGATTTAAAATAGTCTTGAAAATCCTAAAAGTGTGTGTTGCAAAATTCTGTTCACATTTACAATTTATAATTGATTCATTTATAGAAGTGTATGTTTTGGATGACTATTTTTGTGGGGCAGAGACAACCATACTAATGAGGAGCTTGTTTTTTTTTGTCTGTGTCATGAGTTAAACTCTAGATTCTATGCAAGAGCTGTTTTTCTTTCTTTTTTTTCTTTTGTGTTGATAGGTTCAGTTCTAATAAACTTTAAATACAAAACATTTAATATCATATAGTATATTCAAAAATGTCAATTATTATTTGTTTCTGTCATTTATTTGTTCATTAATTCATTTATTTATCCCACTCAGCAAAACATTAATGGGGACAAGTGTGGGCCAGATGGGCTGAATTTTTGCCTCAGTCCAGCCCCGATGATTCCCCTCTGACAGAATGTCCCTCTAACGAAAAAATTACTTAAAGTAAACTCCTTAAGGCATTGATATGCAAAAGTTGTTGCTGTTTCTGGAAACCGGTTTGCTTTGACTTACCGTCTGGTTTTGGATTAATGCTTTTAATGTGCTGTAACCTGGAAGATTTTTTAGATACAATTGTATCTCAGTGCGTTAAAGATATAATTTAAAAAAAAAAATACTAATTATTCCTGCAGTAGAAAATGTTGTGACACCAAGATAGGCTAAAAGGGGTTTTGGGAGTTTGTTATAGCCCCAGGGCCCTATGTGTTCTAAATGTGGGCCTGGTGCTGAATGTACCTTTTTCTAAGAGTTACACCAACAACACCCGGGGGTCGAATAAAAACACTTTTAAAAGCGCTGACCTGTTTCCTCAGCCTGTTTGCTCATAAAGTGAAGGTGTTAAGCACTGTTTTTATGGAAAGAGACAGGCCTGTTTAGCTGGAAAGTGGCTTTCGGGAAGACACTCTCCACAGGGAAGTGGCAATAGATTCGAGTGGTATGCTCTCACCTTGTGTTCAGCACCTACAGCCTGTTTTCCTGAGTTAACCTGGGGTTTTATAGGACTTCAGGCCTGGACACTACGGGGAAAGTGGCAAAGCTAATTAGCAGAACAGTGGTATGGCTGGACAAACTGGTGCTGTTTCTGTGAAAGGGTGTAGTGTCAGTCTGCGACCACTGGGTGGCGGTGGTGCCCCATCAATGAGACCATTCTAACCGATCTGCTGATGTTCTAAATGTTGCCTATCTGAATGATTTGTTTTGAACAGCTTGGTTCCTCTCTTTCTTTGTTAAACCCATGCAATTTTATGTATCAGCCAGCAATGGAAAGAAGTAATGTACTTTGATCTCTCTCTTCTCCGTTCAGTGTGAAGGTTGACGCTGTGTTTATTACGCTGAAGCTCTGTAGTGTGCGTCGTGTTGGCCTTGGCTGGGTTTTAATCAGCGATCTGAGCTCAGGGACAGCAGCCGGTACCCTGCAGGGGTGGTATTGCTAAAATTGAAGGTGGACAGATGAGTTAAACATAAGCTACACAGCTCAGCTGGATCGCATACGAGAAGAGCTCGTCTCTTCACACAAGGACGAAGAGCTCAGTTAATAGCAGATCCATCGAGGTTTAACCCCAATGTGACTTCCCTATAGTTAAATAAAGGTTATTAATAATATGTATACTTGTAAATGTAAGAGTTTAAATTATCCCTGTGATGGTGAAATTGCATTTTCAGCATCATTACTCCAGTCTTCAGTGTCACATTATGCTTCAGAAATCATTCTAATATACTGATTTGGTGCTCAGTTATTAATAATTGTTCTTATCAATGTTGAAAACACAGGCAAACAGGCAATGAGTTATAGGAATTTAAGATCTCATGGTGAGTGGATTGGAGGCATGACTGGAGACCAGTGTGAAGCAGGCAGAGCAGGTGTCCAGAGCGGAGCTGACAGGACTGAAGACCACCACAGCAGAAAAGATGGGAATGATCCCCTTGGCGGAGGAAAAAGACCACCACAGTGGGGCAAATGGTGATCACCAAGGTGAAGAAGAACACCACAGTGGAGCTGGTGGGTCTGAATAGGAATAGTCAAGGACCAGCACGGTATAGCAGGCGGGACTGGTGACCACCATGGCGAAGCTGAAGACCACCAGGGCAGATCAGGCAGAACTGAGAACAGGCAGACAGGAAGTTCATGGAGAAACTCAGTGGTCGTGTCAGGGAAGACAGGAAATTCGGAGATGACCTCTGTCGTCGTATAGTGACAGAGAGAGAGAGAGTTCAGGGACAACCTCCTTGTTCGTATCTAAGCAGACCGAAATCATGAACATACACCTAGAATGGCCTTTTCCATAACTGAGAGTCCAAACGAAAGTGGGAGAACCTCTGAGACCACCAGACTTGGATGCACTGGACTTGAGGTCGATGTTAGGATCACTGATTTGTCAGTCACTCGCACCAACATTAACGGTGGGTCCGCCAAAGTACTGTAAGCCAGTCTCAACCGCCATAGGGACTATTTTAGTAGCTTCAGGAGCAGCGGCCATGATGGTTGGAGACTTCGCGCCCCATAACAGCTGAAGGCTCTGGCGTGACAGCCATGCCATGAAGAGACTCTGGACTTAGGAGCACTGGGCATGGAAGCACTGTTATACGTTGCGGGCCAAGTCAAACAGTTTTGTATCGACATGAGGGTAAGTAAATTGCATTACTTTATTAATGTACTACTTTATTCATTGTTTATTATTTATTCATTATTCATCGATTATTGTTTTTTTGATTTTTGGGGCAAACTATTCTTTAAAAACGTAACTATGGTCAATTTTGATTTTACGTTGACTTTAAATGCTAAATGCAAACTTTAGGCAAATCCGGCAATTTTTCTTAATTTTTGTCATCATCATGGCCATCAGCATTGTTCTCCTAATGCACTTATCCTTCATAATTGACTGTCATTGTAATTAAAGTTATTATCATCATAACCTTTGTCACTTACACCATGTGTTCTTCTGCCATATAATGTCCTTGCAGTTAATGGAAATTGTAGGGGAGTGATTCTTGTTCTTGATTGGCTGGAAGTACAATGAGATGCAGTTCATATAATGAATCATTCTTGTTGTCCATATTTTCTTTTGTACTTTAATAATCCCCTGACACTTGCTGTAGAGAGTGTTATATATTAGCTGATTAGTCTGAGACAATGTGTCATCGATGACTCAAGAAGATCGTAAATTGCGGCCCACTGCATGTCACGACATGTGGCCCATGACATGGCAAATTAAATTAAGTCTTCAGTCCAGCATGGAATACTCCAGATATAAGAGAATTTTGGAAAAAAAAGTTTATGTTCTTTTCTTCCTTGTTTGTACAAAGGAAATCTCTTTAGGAAAATTGTTCTGAAGTGTATATATGCCAGCATAGTTGCAGGTGGTAGGAGGAGGGTCTTTCTTCCCTTACAGAAAAGACACATTGAATTCACATGTGCAAAAATTCATGGGGTCACAGATATGACCACGTGCTCATGTGATTTTGCACATATGAAATTTAACATGTAAGACATGTTAAAAGAACATGTGAAATATCTGTTTCACATATGTTTTACACATGGAAAATGTGTGCTTTGGGAACATTTTCACATGTGAAACACATGAGCTTACATGTAAAATGTAAAATTCCCATGTGAAACCTGTATCACATGTGGAATGCAAAATTCCCATGTGAAATCCATGAGCTTGCATGTGAAACCCATGAGATATCATGTGAAATGTAAAATATCCAACATTCTCATCCATTGGCGTCATATAGGTGACGCCATATGACATTTCGTTGAAATACTACGCACATGATACCCTTTAGCGTCAATATAACACGCACTGTTATGGGTAGGTTTATGTCTGGGGTAGGGTCTGGGTCTCATATTGATGCTAAATGATGCCAATCACCTGTATGACGCCTTGGGTTCTGCGTGTTATATTGACGCTAAAGGGTGCATAGTATTTCGACGAAATGTCATATGACGTCACCTATATGACACCAAAGGATGAGAACGGGCTCAAATATCTTATGTAAAACACATGGAATAACATTTAAAACCAATCAACAATCTAAAGCTACACCCCATGTAAACCCATAACTTCATGTGAAATCCATGTAAAATGCATTAAGCAATACTACAGAAAACAGTAGGCCTACCATGTTCTTTTGTAGGGCCTATAGCCATGTTTTCAAACATTACAGACTAATCTCATGAAGTAGCGTGTGTATGACACTCCAATTCGTATTTCCATTTTTGGTGTGCTGTCAACACGCATAATCGCTTGTCAGCGTGTTTATAAACGCCGTTGACTTAACGTTACATTACTGTATATATAAATATGACTTACCTCAACCCCGTCCCTAAACCTACCCGTCACTGGGGTTAATGGCATTTATGAGTGTTCCCTTACCATCCTAGGAAAAAAAAAAAGATCGCTCCCCAGATGTAGATCTACATTTTGCTTTGTTTCGCTCGGATTTTAAATGCCGTGTACTGACACGCGGAATCACTCGGACATTTATGCCGTAGACACACACGCGGATATACACGGATAGCTCAAAATGCGTAGAGATAACACGCCACTTGACTCGAAAGTGGTGTGTATGTTTACGCAAAAGTCATGATGTCATGTTGAACATTAAAACAAATAATTCAAATTTAGTTTACTTCATTTTAAGATATGCAATACAAATGTAATGTTTACAACAAAAGCAAAACCAATTAAAAATTATACATAAATACATAAAAAGCCACAAAAAACGCAGGTGTATACACGCGTCTGTTTGTGTGTGTGTGCGCGTGTGTGTGTATGTGTGTTGTGTGTGTTTATTTAAGTGCGTTGTCTCAGTCCTCTGTGTCTCCTGCAGAAGGCATCCTGTTTTGGGATAGAAAAAGATCAAAGATTAGGGCAGTGCAAACCATAGACTGTAAAAAATATGGATGTAGTGTCCGTGACGTCACACGTTTGTGTTAAATAAATTATCTTACTTCCAAGTAAAACTTTTACAAAACCTCTCATCTACATATAAGAAGGTGATTTAAGCCCCAACTTGTATAAATAAAAGCTCAACCAAATTAATGTTACGTTAACGTTACCTCTTCTGAAAACGGTGGAGATAAGGGGCCCTATTTTAACGATCTGAAACGCAAGTGTCAAAGCGCAGAGCGCAAGTAACTTTGTGGGCGGGTCCCAGCGCTGTTGCTATTTTCCCGGCGGGATAAATGCCTCTTGCGCCTGGCGCAAATCTAAAAGGGGTTGGTCTGAAGTAGCTTCATTATTCATAGGTGTGGTTTGGGCGTAACGTGAAATAAACCAATCAGAGCGCCATCCAACATACCCTTTAAGAACAGGTGCGCATGTTGCATGACGGATTATTATAACGGCGGGTTTACCAGGCGCGCGCCAGGAGTGTTCACAGCCGATGAGACCGACTTTCTTGTCGGGGCAGTGAAAGACGGAGAAGTGACGTTGTATGTTGCCACGCCGTTTCCATGGCAACTCTGCGCAGCGGCCACTCCAGTGTTCAAATGTGTTTCACTTTTTAAAAGTAAATTTCTTTAATTTAGAATCTTATTGGCATCCATTTTGGCGAACTTTGTTGGAAGAGTGATTTTGTGATTCTTCATCAAATGTAATGATTAATTTGTGTGTGTCTGATCGGTCCAGACGCTACAACATGTAGGCTCTGCCTTCCAGCTGAATTTGGTGAACATTCGCTCCTCCATCTTTGTTTGTTTCTGCCTGTCCAATGCTCTGAGGTGTAAAATAATATCAGATATGTGGCGTCTAAGGTTGAAAACATCCACGTTGATATTGAGCGGAGTAAAATCAATATGTGTCGAGCACGAGTATCTCAACTTGAGACCCCAGGCATGCTTTTAAATGTGTTGTGGGCACCAGGCGGAAGATGAATGTCAGTCAGCAATCGGTCGTCATGGAGACTCAAAGGCCAGGTGGCAGGTGTCCTGAGGTCATCACGCTGCCAATCAGGACTTAATGATGTGTGAATGAGACTGAACAAGTCATCACTCTATTAGCAAAGAGAAAGGTTTGGATCTACTGCATCAACATGGAAAGTAGCAGTGAACTGTGGAAATTAATGTTTTAACCAAATTTAGACAGCTGTAGTCCGGTTTTATAAATACACCATGGTACCAATATAGCAGGGAATTTATCTGTCAGACATGTTGAAATGCCAGCTGTTATGAATGTCCTGTGGCCTGAATCATAATTTATGACCTGCCAGTCTGTGCAGTTGAGTAGAATCTATTGTCACGAAGACATACTATACAAAATGGCAGCCTTGGTAGGAAAGGACACAAAATGAGTGCAAGATTACATGAATGAACATTTATCTTTTAGATTTATCACAATTGCTTATTATTAAATGTCATATTAACACAATTTATTACACTGGTCTAGAGCCAAATGTTTCTGAAATAAATGTAAACTTCACTAATTTTTCATCACTGAGAATGCAAATTATGCTTAAAATTGTTGATTGGCTGTAGTTTTCAAGATAAGCTATTGGGTCCGACTTGGGAATGGCGGAGGATGAGTGAGTAATAAAGGGAAATGATCTCAATTTAAACCAGAAATTACTGGATCTATAAATACATACAGTATATGACTGGGTTTAGGTAGGTAGTACTTGATTTTTGTGCAAAACAATGAATGATGCCGTCTAAATCTGGTATTGTGTGAAACAAATGAATTGTATCATGTTATTCCTAGAAATCATGGATTGCGATCATGATGAAGCTTACATTACTTACAAAAATCTCCAGGGCGGTGGCCCTCCAGAAATTGAGTTTTGCACCATGATTTCTAAAGCTGATATTGCCCAATTTGAAAGTGATATAAGCTTCATTAGCACCCGAGCAATGGTGGTGTGAGGACCCTATAGGACTTGATGCTCCACACTGATGCTGTAAACCAGGGGTGCCCAATCCTGCTCCTGGCGATCGACTGTCCTGCACAGTTCATCTCCAACCCTAATCAAACACAGCTGAAGTAGACAATTAAGGTCTTTAGGATCACATTCAGGTGTGTTTGATTAGGGTTTGAGATGAACTGTGCAGGACAGTCGATCGCCAGGAGCAGGATTGGGCACCCCTGCTGTAAACATTATGCATAAAATGCTCCATGCGAAAATGTGTAATATTCTTTTTAAATTGTCTCTTATCTTTAATTGATGCCAAGGTAAAACAGTGTAATATGATGGTAGCTCTGTTGAATGATGATTATGTTAATTCTAAGAACAGCTGAATTATGATCCGTTTTGTAGAAGAAAAAGAGATTCAAATATAACCAGCCAAACATTAAACATCTCCCATAATTATTATAGTTAATATTGTGACCTAAACACCCCCAAGGGTCAGACCACTAAATATTCATGTATGTAACTCAAATAAATGCAATGATTTATAATAATAATAATAATTATTATTATTATTATAATTATTTGTATTATTTATTAAATATGAGTAAATATCTATTTATTTTATTATTTTTTTGGCACTGTGTTCTTTGAATCTTTCTTATTCCCTGTAAACATCAATGCAGTCTATCTTTAGACGAATAAAAACAACTCAATAGTCCAAAATTATGTAACATTTTTACATAATCCAAGCTCGAATGAAAATAAAGTCTTGTAAGTCCAGGAGTGTATCTATTGTGAAAGGAAAGTTGACAGAGCATCGCTTCTTCATTGATGGAGAACCAATACCAACTGTGGCAGAGAAACCTGTTAAGAGCCTCGGGCGATGGTATGACGCTTCATTGAAGGACACCGAACAAGTTGTCCAACTACCAAAAATGGCTTGAAGAGCATCGACAGCACCTTACTGCCTGGCAGTCTAAAACTCTGGTGCCTGCAGTTTGGCCTCCTCCCACGCCTAATATGGCCACTGACTGTTTACGATATTCCTCTTTCCAAGGTCGAAAAGCTGGAGCGGCTGGTTAGCTCTTATGCCAAGAAGTGGCTTGGTCTTCCCAGGTGCATTACCAACACAGCACTGTATGGAAAAGGTGTTCTAGAGCTACCTGTGTCCTGCCTTACCGAGGAGTTTAAGTGTGCCAAGGCGAGGCTTGATATGACTCTGTCAGAGTCTCGAGACACTGTAGTTGCTGGAACTGCCCTTACCCGATCGACGGGAAGAAAGTGGTCCTCAGCAGTGGCGTTAGAGCAAGCAAAATCTGCCCTCAGGCACCAAGAAATTGTCGGGCACGTGCAGTTGGGGAGACAAGGTCTAGGAAGTGGGGAAAATGTACCATTCTGGCACAAAGCATCTCCTTTACAACGGCGAGGCTTAGTCGTGGAAGAAATACGCAGACAGGAGCAGGTGATGAGGCTGACAAAGGCAGTTTCACAAGTGAAGAAAGGCCAATGGACACATTGGAAGGACGTAGAAAAGAGGAAACTCTCCTGGAGGGAGCTGTGGGGGATGGAGGCATATCGAGTCAGCTTCCTCATTCGAGCAGTCTTACCATCACCAACTAACCTCCAACAGTGGTATGGGGAAGATGCCACCTGTTCCCTGTGTCCCTCTTCAGCAAACCTAAAGCACATTTTGGTTGGCTGTAAAACAAGCTTGGCACAAGGCCGTTATACATGGCGGCATAATCAGGTGCTAAGGTGCTTGGCGGCCAGCCTTGAGGCCAAGCGAACAGCCACAAATATCCTCCCTCCTCTGCCACCCAAGCAGTATCCATCAATGGCCTTTGTTCGTGCAGGTATAACACCAAGAAGATCACAGGGATCCAGCTCATATCTGGGCCTGCTGCACAAAGCACGAGACTGGAAGTTATTAGTGGATTTAAACCAGCGGTTGCACTTCCCTATTGAGATTGCAGTAACAAACCTTAACCCTGACATCGTCTTTTGGCAGCGCAGTCTCACCCCAAAAAGTAATATAACTGACGTTTTGGGACGTCTTTTGTCCATACGTCAATATTCGCCTTTTTAGGGCCCCCTTAAACGTAGGTAGATGAGGTTATGGGATCCTAACTCTACCCCAGACCTAAACCTAACCCTAAACCTAACCCGTCACCTAATTGACGTTAAAGGTAAAGCGTCAGTTGTATGACGGCCCAGGATCGCCATCTAGCGACGTTTAAGGGGGCCCTAAAAAGGCGAATATTGACGTATGGTCAAAAGACGTCCCAAAAAGTCAGTTATATGACTTTTTGGGGTGAGAATGTGTTGCTTTTGGTCCCCCACCCTTCGCACGGCCCTCCTAGTGGAACTGACAGTGCCATGGGAGGACTCAGTGGAGGAGGCGTATGAACGTAAGAGGCTAAAGTACTCAGAGCTGGCAGCTGATGCTCAGCAGCGTGGGTGGAAAGTCAGGATTTACCCAGTGGAGGTCGTTCGCAGAGGGTTTGTCGGCCGCTCCTTGGTCCGGTTTTTGAAGGACCTAGGAATACGAAGTCAGGCTCTGCAGCAGATTGTGAAATCCCTTTCCAATGCAGCAGAGGAGGCCAGATGTTGGCTGTGGTTGAAGGGAAAGGAGAATATCTGGGCCTGCAGACAGTAGTAGTTGAGCAAGGGGGGGGATCACAAGCCGAGGGGGGCATACCTAGGTATTGCCGATGAGCCCTCTGGAAGTGTTGTGGGTTAATCATCGAAACACTCGTGAAGGAGGGTGCCCACCTGATGACCCCAGTGAAGCCAGTGATCCTTGGCACTTGTCTCAATATCTCTCCTAGTTCCAGTTTATAGTTTATCCATCGTGGGATATGTGGATTCCGGGATTGTAACATCTAGTCCTTTACTTGAGCAAGGGGAGCATGAAATATAATAATTCCTTCTTGTGCTCTTATTTATAAACTCCTAAATGAGATTCAGAATGAGGAGGACAATAATGATGTTAACAGCGAGGACATGTAGGACAGGTAAATTAATGTAATGTTAAATGTGTAGGACAATGGCCGACAGCTTGAGATCTAATCTGTTTATGTTGCCTTTAAACACCTGTACAGCTATCAGACGGACACAAATGAAGGTCCTCTTTACAAGAAACAGTAAATGACACTGTAAATAAAAAAAATAAGTGTCCTTGTGCTTCAGTTGTCAGCAATGGAAAGTAGTTTCTGACAGAAGGTGTAATGTGACAAATAAGCTATTCAAAACACAGACATATTACATAACCCTCTTACCGGTATTAACGTCCAGTCCTTGTCAGTGTTCATCAGAAATATCAACGCGATCTCATACCTCACTGGATGCACAAAGTGACAGGTATGATAGTAAAACTTTTTAATGTTATCATGATCTTTTTCTGAACACATTATCTGTGCTTGTTTCATTTTTAAAACAAAAAAAAAAATGTTTTGACCTTGTAATGTTTAATCAAAAAGTCACCAAAGCCATATCAAAATCACCGGCCTACATATTTTTCTCTTTTAATATTCTGTTACCCTTGGATGTACTTCAAAAAAAGTGCAGGTTGTGTTTTTAAAATAGAATAAGTTTTTCAGAAAGCAGCTTTTTTTCAGTGAATAGCAGCGTGGCATAAAAAACCCCACTGTTTTTGTTGTCGCATTGTTTCAACAATTCATGCAATTCGGGTTTTCTTGAACAGTCCTCTAGCTATCTCGTATGTGGTGCCTGAAAGTTCAATTTGTTCAAGAGAATCGGTTCTTTGTCATGAAGCCTCTCCCTCTTGTCTATTGCAGGAAATTTCAATTAATTCTAATGAATTGGTTCTTCTTAAAAGATCCTCCCTCTCCTATTATGTAGCGCTGGATAGTTCAAATCATTATAGTGAATCAGTTTGTTTTAAATGGTCCTCCCTCTCATTTTCACATATCTCATCAGAGAGTCCAATTTAATTCTAGCTCTGATCTGAGTTTCTTAATGGCATTTTCGGCTCAGAAAATTTAGCCTAGTTAAATGCAGCTGTTCATAAAATTAAGTCTTAGACTTGTCGTGTACTATAGTTTTTCCTGTTCAAATTCACTTTATTGTCATTCAACAAATTGTGTTTGCATGTCTTGGCAGATATAATAATATATAAATTATATCTAAATTGTGTATTGGCCTCTTAAGAAGCTTCAAAATAGCTAATGCTAGTTTGAAACTTAGAATAGCCAACTAATTTTTCATAAGAGTAGTTCGCAGTTGAAATAGCTTTGCAATCTACATTATCAAACGTACCCAATGCTGGTATGCTGTTACAAAACAAAAGCATTTTTTTTTTTTCAGTAGGAATTGTTGGCTAATTGTTATGAGCAGACAGAAAAATATTTCTTGGCTCATTAGATTCGAAGCTCAAAGAGAATATTTTGGTGTTATAGAAAGGGCCCCGTCTCATTAAGCATTTTTATGTGACGTTATTAGCCCGCACCAATTCTCTCTGCACTGATTTGTCCCCTTTCTGCCCCACTGTGAGCTCTAATCACCCAGTCTCTAAACCCAAAGCACTAATATCCAAACACCAGCTCTGAAGGAAGCACTTACTCAGCTATAATTATGGTAAGAGTCCTACAGCATTGCTCTCTTCCATGCTCTTCCTTTTCCAGCAGGGGCCTCAGGGCACAGCGAAGTCAGATTGTTCGGAAACAGCGTGGAGTTGCAGAATTCCCGCCTGGATCGCCTGCAAGAGGCTAACTGGCTCTGACAGTGGTGGGGTCATCTCTGAGGTCTAGCCATCAGCTGGTGCCACACCTAATGCAACCTGAGCACTTTGGGAATGGGAGTCGCCTGCAGAAATTCTCTTCCTGTGATACTCTCACTGTCTTCAACATGCATGGCGAGAGAGAGCATAAACATGGGATCGGTAACTATAAAACTAGTGTGTATATGTGTGTGAATGTGGCTATCTTCTATAAGCAGACTGCAACCAATTCATCACTCATTTAACAAGAAGTTAATGCAGTATGGATGGCCCGTGGCTTTGGGATCATTAAAGGAGAACTCCGGTATGTGCAAAATGAACCTTTGGTCTAATAAAACATCGGTACCTAGTCAACTGTTGTCTGAGATTTGTTTTCGTGATAATCGAATGTAAAGAATTTTATCTCTAAAAACTGTTTAGTGTATAATGCAGCCCATTCTCACTCCCAAGGCGTCACCTAACTGACAAATTAACAAATTATCAGTCTAGCATTGCCATGTCAGTGTATTGATTCATTGTCTCTTCATAGTTTGCAAGAGACATTTAATAAACTGAGCATATTTGATAACTGGGACGTAGGCTATTTAATAAACTGAGCGTAGCCTATTCATCTGTCAATATGAAACGCGATTTGGTCATTCTAATTAATGATTGGAAGAACGCGTATCGACCACCGTTACTGTACAATATGCACGTATGTCCATTTAAACTCGATTTTGGGTCAAATGTGGATTATATCATGACACTGGCAAGAATATGGTTACATTTAAAGATGTTGTACCAAGCATGAAAACGCTACGTTCAGCTGGTTTTGAAATTACGTTTTTTTTTTCACTTCCTGAAAAGTAACCGTTTTGGACATACACGAGTTTCATCGGGCAGTGACGATATATATGTAAGAGTTTGTGTATGTGTAGGCCTAGAGAGTCACTATGCCTGGCATCATAATCTAGGTGCCTCAGTCCGCAGGATTGTCATAGCGATACACAGCATGTTGCCATGGAGAAAACCTTGATCAGGTCACAGACAGAGTCAACAATCACCAGGTGTCTGGGGAGTCAGGGAAGGAACGCAAGAGCGGCTCACTGCAGTGCTCCTCCGGGGGAGTTGTTGTTGTATAGTCCAACTGTAAAGAGAACTTTATGAATTTGTTCAAGTTTTATTACTTTCAAAAGTGTCTTTGAGTTCAACAGAATCATAAAATAAACTCAAAAGTGATGTGATTTTTATTCACAAAGTACTCTTTGCTTTTGTGATATGTGAAAAATAACCCAAAATCTGTAGGTGTTGCTAGATTTGTTTGTGCTAGTCTAAATGCCAAAATTATTTCAAACCATTTTCAGACCACTGAAACCACAAGGTGAATTGCGCAAATAAATGTTTTCTACCCAGATGTACTGAGCCTCCTATTCAAGAAAAGTCATTACGTTCAAGAGCTCTTTGCGTAATATCATCTCATTACAACCATTCTTGTTGAAGCAGATTTTTTTTTTCCCAAACAAGGTTTACAAACACATGCATTTAACGTTTTCAGATGAAGAGCTGAGTCATGAGCCATACCACTGACCCATTGTGCCTATCTCTTTCACAACCCGTTTTCTCTGAAAGGCAGTTGCATCACCGTGCATGCATCTGCAGTATAGCTGTACCACTGCTGGAGCTGACATCAGCAGTTCCTGTGATCATTGGATGAGGCGTTCGCTTTCTTGATGAAGTTGGCACAGAGATGCATAATGCGCTTATAGGGAGGGAAGGGAAGATTAGCCCACCTCTTCCACAACATCTTTAATTTCAGCATGCCAACATGCGTGATGGTGTGCTCAACATGTATAATCACATGTCTAAACTGAAATTGTGTGCAAGCGGATGCTTTTTATGTAGTGAAATGCAGTTTAAAGCTGCAGTTGTTGCATAATGTATAAGCAAGTAATTCCAGGGCACAGCAATAATTCACAGATGTAAATATGACACTGATTCTCAATGTATTCAAGAGAAGAAATGATTTGTGGATTTGAATTTGGGACTAAATTTTTACACTTACATTTTTACATGTAATACTAGATTATTACATTTTCTGAAAATGTAAGTGATGCTTACAAATGCAGAAGTTGCCAAAACAATCTGATGTTTTTTAATGGTTCATAGCTGATTGCAAAGGTGTTGTTTGTGATGACTGGCCTATGCATTCCCTTATGAAAATAAATATATATATATATATATACACATTTTTTTTTCTTCCATATATCAATGATCAATATATTAAATGGTTAAACAGTATATTTGAAAATATACAGAATAATATATTGTTAATATTAGAATATATTGAATAATAAATAAGGAATTGACGCTTTTTATATTGAAATATATGTGACAATATATTTACATATATATTTTAATGCATGTAATTTTATATTAAAGAGCAACATGCAGGTTGAATTTATTTCCAAATTAATACGCTAAATGGTCTTCAGAGGTCTTTTAAAAACACATATGAAGAGTCGATGCAAAAGCCTCTAAGTGCCATTTGAAATTTTCTTCTAGAATCATCATTTTTATCAAGCTTGTATATTTAAGTTGAATGATAATGATAATTACTGAACTTAAATATACAAGTTTGATAAAAATCATCATTAAAGAAGAAAATTTCAAATGGCATTTAGAGGCTTTTGCATCTGAACTCTTCATATGTAAAAATTACTAATGAAATCTCATTTGATGTAGAGATTTTGATGAAAATGTGCAAGGCTGAGGAATACACAGATGCAAATAAAAGAGCTCGCGGTCCGCTTTCTCGTTGTTGGGTGTTGAAGCCGTGAATGTATTTAGAGCAATAGAGACAGAAAGTTTTAGATCAAGTTTTAGAGAAGCCATAATGGTAAATTACGGTGTTTGTGCTCCTCACCAGAACTGCTTTCACAGACAAACATTCCTTTATACTGAAAGGGTCAACCATTTTACAGTAAAAGGGAAATTAAATAATGTTCACACACATAATACATAACTACACTTAAAATGAAAATAATATTCAAAATACATCAACCTTAATTATACAAGGAAAATAATAAGAATAATAAACAAATACATCTCTACATACAATGAACATATACACAATAAAACATGAAACAATAACCCCCTGCTCCCATTGAGAAATGGACTATGCCTGTACTACCCACAATTCTTTGGGGTGGCATAAAATGAGGAACAGGAAGGCCGCCCGTCCTCTTAAACACGCCCGGAAACCATGCTGCAGACATGAACCCAGAAGGTTAGTTTTGCAAATGAGGATAAAACTAATGATTTATGTAAATACCAAATTAAAAGAAATAGATCACATGGTGTTTTTTATCAGTCTAATGTGCACCTCAGACTAGAAAAATTCACCAAATAATGAGAAACAAACATTTATAAAAAGAATATAAAGCAAACAGACAGGGCACACACTGCCATCAGGGGTAACTTGGGACTTTGTCACAGTTGTAATCATTTATATTGCATTAGATTTATTAGGGGGGTAGAGGAATATATAATTCATTGTGTGTATAGTTTTTACCTGTTTAGGCATTTTTTTTATGGTTTTAAATAATGGTTTTGGTTTTTTAGGCATTTCGAGATTTTTTAGGCAAGTCTCACTGTCAGAATATTTTAATTTAAGCCTATAATAATTATTAATAAAATAATTCTTACCAATAGCCATGATATTGTATAATTCATATATTTGTAGCTGTAAATAAGTTATTCATTTTGGTGTTCACATCTGCATACCACATTGCAAGTAAATACAATACTTTTTTTGGTTTACTTTACCTTACTTATTGAAACTTGCGTTAATGAGCTAAACCCACCGGTCCACCTCAACTTTTCGATTTAATAATGTGGCCCTGGAATGAAACTAATTGAATAGCCCTGGCCTAAATGTTTCATATTTTTTTTTTTTAGCTAAATAGCAAAAGCTCAAGCATATCAGCATGTAAAAGTATTAGGCCAACAGACAATCACTTTGCTGAGAAGTGCACAGCCATGCGTTCACATGCTATGGAAAGTAGGATATTTTCCACTTGTGAATTGGTATTTACCAGTGTGTTGCATTCAAGTGCTTTTGTTGTCGTAATGTGGTAAAAAGATGGAGATCCAGACCTGTTAATTAACTAAAACTATTTTAGATTGCTTAAGTCATCTGAAACAGCAAGAAAATTCATGATCTAGAAAATATATAGCATATTATTTACCTTTTGAGTTTTGATAAATCATCAAAACTCAAAAGGTAAATAATATGCTATATATTTTCTAGATCATGTATAGTATATTTTTACCATTCACGACTCTTGCGGTGCTCTCGGCCATTTTGAAAAGTTCAAAGGTTATCTCATCTCGGCAACTCGTCCATCAAAATATTCTACGTGTTGCCCAGTAGAAAATATCACATGAGGGGGTGTTCGTGTGCATTTTCCACGTCGGCTTTTGGTATTTACCATAATTACCATAGCACATGAACGCAGCATTATTATCCACATACGGCCATGATGGGAGGAGACCAAGGGGGTAATCCATCGACGGAAGTTGAAGCCGGCCGGGTGCCGCCATCTTGTAGCGGAATTTCACTTGCATTAGCATTTCCATTGACTCCCATTCATTTTGGTGTCATTTTGACAGTGAATAACTCTACATCTGAGGCGTTTGAAGTCTCCATTTGTCCATTATTATAAAGAAACACGACAATGTATAAAATGCTCCATTACCTTGTTGCTTATGATATGGCCCCGTAGAAGCAGTTTTTTGTAAAAGTAGGCTAATGATTGCGTCATAACCACGCAACT